>PVJL010000925.1:0-258157 GCA_004026885.1 Lyroderma lyra
TGACAATGCACTGTAGAATTGTATGCCTGAAACCTATGTAATCCTTGCTAACAGATGTCACCCCAATAAGTCTAACAATAAAAATGAATTAAAAAAAAAAAAAAGAAAGGAAAACTGACTCTGGGTAGTGAACACACAATGAAATATGAGTATATAGAAGATATATTACAGAAATACATACTTGAAACCTATATAATTTTACTAACCAATGTCACCCCAATAAATTTAATAAAGATAAAAAATTTTTTAACAGTTTAAGATCAGCAGTGAATTAAAAAAAAAAAATCCTGGTGTCCAAAACAAACTACATAGAATCTGTAAACATGAATCCAGACTTCAGTATTTTTTCAAAGACCCCAGGTGATTTTAGTGTGCTCAACAGGGCCTGAACTGAACCAAGGGCTGAAGCTATAGGAGTGAGGGGATTAAGAGCCCACCACGGTGGGATAAAAATTACTTCACACTGAAAACGTCTGAACAATCAGTAGCCACAGAAAGAAATATTACCAAAACTTAAGCAGTCTCCTGAAAAGTACAGCTGCCATTGACCTTCTTCCCACAGTACTAGGAAGTGCAAATTCAGCTGTCAAAACCTCACTCAGAAACTTCCATCCAGGAAAAAGACAGACTGCCCATTCTATTAGCATCAAAAAGCCCAGCAGAATCTTCCATACCCTCCCATCGAGGCTCTAAAAGCCCTCCTTTGTTGATATGTGAGTGTATATAAATCTTTACTTTGGGGTCTTCCACAAGGATTCCATGACTGGGAGCTCCCTGGTACATAGTGAAAATAAACTTTTTTGTTACTCCTGTTACTCTGTTTATTATCAGTTAATTGGCAGGCACTAATCACTGGACCCAAATTGGAAGAGGAAAAGTTTCCCTCCCAATACAAATAAAGGTTAGTTCCTGAAAGCAGTTCTTACATGAACATTATTTCTAAAGTGTGCAAGAAGGAATAATTATGTCTCCTCAAATGAGATATGAAGAAAGTGTTTGCTTATGTACTAATTTAATACTTCCTGCAAGCAGCTCTGAGCTCCAAAAGTTGAATTCAAGCCTTGAGGCATCAAACTGATACATGATAAAATCTAAGAGTATTTAAAGATCTTAAACAAAGGGTGGTTGATAATCATCCAAGTCTGCTATTTCTTTATCTATTATACATGTAAAAGGGAAGCAATTTTTCATGTTAGCAAAGAAAGTATAATATTGTCAAAGGTTGTATTAAAAAATCCTTCAGTTCAATTATTTCAACACAATCTGAATTGGGTATGACATTAATTAAGAGATATGAAAGTTGCCATATTTCTTATTTGAATGCATTCCAGTAAGAAATGATAGAGGCATTTTCAAGGTTATTTAGAAAGAATTTACTAAGTAGACAAACAAGCAATACAGAACTGTCCCTGCTATTTGATTTAGCTGTGGGAAGCAGAGATATCTACTTTCCCTGTGTTACCAGATTATTTATATGAGTTTCACTAATGATTCCCAAGCTTGAGGCCTTATTTCTATGTTAACTCTCCTTTGAAAAGAACATTCTTCCTTCCTTATCCTCATATCCACACCCAAATAGAAGTTCAAAATGTAATATGTTGCTTCCTGTTTAAGGATATATAAAATTGGAACCCTTCCCTAAGAACAAGGAATGGAGGTTGTTGAAAAACCACAGATGAAAACTATTTGAATGGATGGGAAAGGACAACATTTTTGAAGCCACTACTAAAATGTGGATGTTTTCACAAATAGTTCCTAATTGAATTTTCATGGCTTGGCTTCTCCTTACAGGTGAGGAAGGTGAAGCTCAGAAAGATCAGGTGTACCTAAGGCTGCACAGCGAGTGATATAGCAGGAATTTTAACCCGTATTTTTTTCCATGTAGCTGCAACCCATTATAGCTTTATAATCCTTATTTTTAAAAACTTGTTAGTCCAGGTGGGAAGAGGTTAGTCAAGGTAACTAAGGAAAATGTTTAACCAGTAAAGGTTGCTAGGTCCTTCAAGAAATCCTAACACTGTAAACAGGACCAGCTTCATGGGACAATGAATGACCTGTGCCATCACATAGGATGACCATGTGTTTACAAGCCCCCCGCCCCATGCTTGGGTTAATATTCTGCTTTTGCTGTACTGAAATCTCAATAATTTTTAAAGAAAACCTCTACATTTTCATTTTGCACTGGGCCCCACATATTATGTAAATAGTCCTTCCTGTAAAGGCCAGCAAAGTGAGAGTAAAGTTAATAGTAAAGAGAACCTTCCTTGAGGAGCCAAAAGGTGGTTGGGCCTCAGTGTCAGAGGCACTGGCCATTTGAAATAGGTAAGGTTGGATGCCACAGATAGGAGATAAGCCAGGGGAGAACTTTCTGGGTTTAGTGATTTCTCTTTCTACCCACCTCATCATTGCCTGTCAATGTACCTTTCAGGATAAAAAACAGCAGCCCAGACTAATACCTGCCAGAGGGGAGAAGTATCCAGGTAGCACTGGCATCTGACTGGTGGAGAGTTAACATATGAGCAGTAAACAACTGACATTTTCCTTAGTGTGCTGTCTCCAACTCACCACCATGTGAGCTGGATTGAATATAATCCAAGCAAGTGGGTCTTAGAACAAAGCAGGGTTCAGAGTCTAACCAGTGGGAGGTCCTCGGAGGGGTCCCCTCCTTTGTGTGTGTCTGGGGTAAAGGGGCATCCAGGAAATAGTTGAACCCTAATCGTAATAACAAAAGCTCTCTGCACTCAGGGGCACCCTGCCTCCCACCAACTCAGCTAGAAGAGACAAGTGAGAGCACTGGCTTCCATACCTCCCAGGTATAACCAAAATTGCTGATATTCCAAGGACATATTAACTCACAGGGAAAAATAACATCTAATGAGCACAAACATACTAAAATATAATACCTAAATCAGAGGAAGCACAATTAATGCACTGGATAGACCCAAAACTTAATATAGGAATATAGTATACATTAAGATATAAGGAAGGGCATTAGACAGATGAAGCAGGAAAAAACAGTTACCAAAAAGAGTCAATGTGTGGGATTGAGCATGAAGAATGTGAATAGCCAAAGTAAAGAACTCGGTAGGAGGGCTGACCAGCAGGAGTTCAGTAGACTGATCAGTGAACTACAAAATCAGGTATTAGGAAGGGATAAAGATATGGGAGGCAGTTAAAATGATGAAGGATAGAAGTAGAACATCAATACCTATGTAACAGAACTCTCCGAAGTTCTACTGCATCTAGGTACTACCTACCCTACTGAAGAACACAAGGAACTGCAGAAACTAGATCCAAGCAGGGTTGTGGGAAGAAACACAATGGCATCTGTGCCTTAATACCATGTGTGCAAATTGAAAGCATGCAACTCTCTCTCAGGAATGGGACTGACTAAAGACATATTGGACCCATGAGAGTGGGTGCCTGTGAGAATGGAAATGTGAGGGGATAAAGAATGAGGGGAAGAATGATAAAAACCAAGAGAGTGGCCAAGCCAGAGATTTAAGATGAATTAAAGAGTTTATGTAACTCTGCTCTGAGGGCCATTTTTTTTTCTTAATAAATAAATAATGATAACAGATAGACAGGGAAAAGGACGCTAAGTGATTATCCAAAGTCACCAGAGAATCACAGAAATAAACTCAAAGAATGTTTCTTCCTTCCTCACAGTTAAAAGGGTGTAATAAACAAACATGAATCAGGCACTGTTCTAGGTGCTGGGAATACCAAGATGCATGAATACTGTCTCCATTTTTAATATATGATAATTCTAGTCTCACTTCTTTTGGCTAGCTCTGAAAAGGTGTTATTTCTATTTATTTATTTATTTTAACACTCACGTTGCTTTAAATATAATAAGCACAACAGATATAATAATCTAAATACTGTCTTCTTCATGAGATTGTAAAGTGAAAGGGCCACTCAGGCCCAGCTTCCACAGCCTCAGGAATCTCTTGCATTTCCCAACCTGCAGAAGTTTCCTTCCCGGTGATGACCACGTCTTTCCTATGAAATGGCTGTGGATAAGTACCACCTAGTCTGTCTTCTCTGGGTTAAACATTGCTAAGACCTTCAACTCTTGTCATAACAGTTGGTCTGATCATTACTCCCCCTTATTCTGACTCATTCTGTAACAACCACCATCTTCAAACCAACTGCTCATATCCCACCCATCTGCTCAAACCCCATTCTCCTGGAAAGTCACTCTGAATCACCCCCAAGTAGTGTGCCACTCCATCCTCTACATTTACACTGATATGTCTCTTCCAAGCCATATAATTCAGGGACTCCTGCTGCCTTGAATAACCAGTTATCTTATCATTGGCTTATCTTGTGTCCCAAATTTATGGCAAATGTCTTAAACCTTTTCATCAACAAGTTATATTTAAGTATCCAGCTCTATTTGGTCTACCCAAATAGTAATCTAAATAGTTACTCAATATTTTGGTCATCTTTAAAGACAGTATTGAGATTGTGGGCTCCACGGACTAGCCCATAGTTTTGATGGAAAATTTTATACCATAAAAATGCTTTAAGTAATAAAATAGGAACTTCCAGCAAAGCAAACTAAAACTCATTTTTTAGAAAATAAATTTATTCTCCAAGATGACAGAGAGAAATGTTTATCTCTACATCAGCTTCCAAAACCAGTTCCAAAATCTGTAACAGGTTCCTGAGTGGCTCAGGACCCTGAAAGGAAGCAGTCGACTTGTCTGAAACATAATGATGTTATTAGGAATTTGTATGCTTTCTTACAATATTCATGTGCTTAGATATTCATGTGGTTTAGCTTCTATACATAATTAAAATGTATAATCCTGTGATATGAATCCATCCATATAATGAAGTATTTTATAGCTAAAAGATATTAGATTACACAGAAAAATATTCCCATAACTCTAATGCTAAGTGTTTCTAGGGTTGTATTATGGAAAGATTAAAAGGGAATGCACAAAAACATTAATAATGGTTATCTTAGTAATTGTTATCATTGGGTTGAAGGATTCACTTTTATTTTCCTTATAGTTTAGAAACTTTCTATGATGCACTTTATATAGTGAAATATATATTATTAAAAAATTACTTCTTAAACCTGCAACATAGGGATGGAAAGAACATCTATGTTTTTCTTTTATGCATATCGGAACTACAAATGTGAACTATGAAACTGTGCCCTACTAAAGCCAAGGTTATATGTTAGCAAATATTCTATTCCTAGCTGTCCTCAGGGCTGTGAGAAACCAAAGCCCTCAATTACAGTGAATATAACCCCAAAGTATGCCTAAATTGTGTGACAATACCATTTTTATTTGTTTGTTTTACAGGAATCAACCATTCTACACAATTTAGATCATCTCTTGTGTTTAGCATTCAAGGATTTTGATAGAATTTGATACAATGATAAAACTTGAATCTGACATACACAGAATAAATTGTTGCATAATATCAATGAAAAAATCTCCTAAAGAGATAAACCAAATGCTAAAAAAATTTAAAGAACTTAAAAAATCATTAGTCATAACAGTCTTTATAACTACATTTTTTATCAGTCAGACCAATCTTTAAAGCAAACACTTTGAATACCTATGTATGCTGCAGTGTTCAAAAGAGAAGCAAAAAACAAACAAGTGTCATGATCCCTATGAGATTTCAGTCTAGATAAAGACAATCTACTGCCTCTTCTAACCCACCCAAATCCCAGCCTCCCAAACACAGAATATTTATTGTTTGTCTTCCCTATTCTCAACCATTGTCTAGTAGTGTTAGTCCATGTTTTCCAGAGCTTGTCTTATTGCACCTACAATTATTAGTCACTCAAGATATTAATAACAAAAAGTTTTCCAAGCCTTGATATTGATGAAAGTAATCAGTGTTCTATTCAATGTACTACCACTGGACTTTTGTTTTCTTGCCAATCCAAATGGAGTATGTGTAAAGAACTTTGGAAAGTACTGGTAAACCTTCCACATACCAATGAGGTGATTAACAAATAACAGGACATGTGGAGAAGGGAACATTGTGACACAGCTGCTCCGTTCCTCTTCTCGCTCTCAGCACTTCATGGTTTCATCTTGCACACTCACAAAACTAAAAGTGGTTGCTGGGCTGGGAGCCATTACTTTTTGCAAAACAAAGAAATGTGAATCAAGTTAAGGAACTACAGAAATATAAATAGAAACGGTAAGTAAACTATACCTGGATATCATAAAAGTGATAGCATAATGAGTCCTCAGTATAGAAAAACATTTTTTAGAAAGCTAGCAGAGATAGTGTTTAAGAGCTTGAGACTTGGAGTTATGTAAAACGTGTTAATTAAATTCCAACTCCACCACTGCATCTCCAAGCCTCTGTTTTTTGTTCATTTGTTTTGATCTGTAAAATGAAGAAAATACTACCTGCTCCTTAGGGGTTTTGTGATAATTTAGATAATGCATCTGACACATAGATACTGTTTTGAATAAGTATTCAAAAAAGATAGTTATTGTTGTAGAAGCTGTTGTTTCATTCATTACTGTTCTAGAAGCACAGTCAGTTGTCTGTGGTATATAAACAGTGGGTTATTCAAAGAGAGTTTTTAGTATGCTTTTAAATCACCTATAGAAGCATATTCAAGAGAAGTCCATGCATTTTTCAATTATTTTGTAAGTGTCTCTTACCTTTGCTTTTATTTTCAGTTCCTCATGCTTACAGATTAGCTCCTCATTGTCTGAAAGGGATGAACCTAGACTTTGTTCTTGTAAATCTCTTATGGTTTTCTGAAACCAACAAGTAACCTAGGTAAAAAGAAACAAAGAAAAATCAAATTTCAAATGATTAGAGTAAGCGAGTAAAAACTGTAGAATTATTTCCTTAAACTTTCAAAACATAAGCTACTTTAATTTTTCTTTATATAAACTTATCTAATGTGATAATTATGATTGGGTTTTTATTTTTTCTTCATAAGTATGTAGAGGTTGATTCTACATGCTGAAGAGAAAAAACAAAATAATCCCCCAAAAGCATGAAAAGAATGTATCAGTTCAGATTACATGGCATGAAGAAAATAATTCAAAATCTCCTAACAAAGAAGAACCAAAATAAATTCCCACCTAGTCTATAAATCATGCATGCTTTTAGAATATAAATCTTCTTTCCTGGATAAGAATATGAATTTGAGTATAGTTACACTGATCCACATGAAGATATTAAACAACATATGCAGAATTCTATTTCTACTATAAAAACAATACAAAAATACTGTTTGCTGCAATCACTAGAAATCTGTATTCAGTAAATGAAGACGTTATTAAAAATTGTTGATATTATAAATGGCTAAGAGTATAACATATTCATTTAGACTTGATTTACAATGCATGTCTTACATAGTATTAAATCAATAAATAGCAAAGGACTTGAAAGAAGCAGTATGTTTTAAAATGATGACATAAGTTGACATTAAACTGATGACATGGGGTCCTTGGATGTAGATTCCTTATCCAAACTAAAGGAAAGAGACTTGGATTTTTACTCTCAAATCCTATAAGGCTTTATCTGCATGATCACATCATTACTATTGATTCCTTAGAGCCCACTACAAGCTAGAGAGTTTGCTAGTGGATTTTTGGGCATCATCTCTATTTCTCTCAACAACTCTATAACAAGGATGATATCATCATTTGTAGACACAAGGAGAGGTTAAGCAGCTTATCTAGGACCACAAAGTAAGTGGCAGAACGAGGATTTGTTTCCAAACGTACATTATTCCAAAGCCCATGCTCTTTCCATTGTGCCCTGCCACCATCCTTGGGTAACATAAAGTCTTACAGCCCTGGGCATCAGAAGGAATTACTTAAACCTGCAAAATTAATCCCAGCAGTCCATTCAAAATGGTGGGCATTGCCCAAGAATTATGCTATGTCTTCTTCCAGCCTAGGTTGTCTTGCCTACAACAATCTCAGGATTTCTCTGAACTCCTATAATGTGGAGAAATGTTTGAAGCAGATGGCCAAGGAGAAAGCTAGGCTAGTCCTGAAGATCCACACAATAAATATACACCCCCCCCACCACAGAAGTTGGGTGAGGAGTTATCTAGAATAGGACATTCCATTACCATTATAGTACTGATATCACAAAACTGGTTTTGAGATACCGATACTTAGAATTTTCAGCATTGAATAGGCAGTAAAATATGGAGTAAAAGGGCTTCTCCAGCTTTTTGCAAACTGCAAATCTTTGTTCCTCATCATTTTACGCTATCATCATCAGTCCAAAGAAAAGAATAATAGTGTCTTTGCTGCAGTTTTCATATGAAGTATGCCTCTTTTTCTTCAGAATATTTTGTAACCTGTGCATAATACACACATTAGCCAGTCCTCATATCTAAAGTATTATGTTTACATATTTACAATTATTTGAAGATAATCTTTCTTTCTGGCATTAGAACTAAATGTATGTACAATGTACATATAAGACCACAGAATATATTATCAAAAACCATAAAATTTATTCATTTATTTAATTTTATAGAAATAATTTCTCACAAAAGGTGCAGTGAGCCCATGTAAAAACATCACTAGGGGAATGGTTTAAGAGTTTTATCAAAGAAAAATAGATCACAAATATAACTAACTTTCAGAAATCATTTAATTTATTAAGCATTAGGAGTAAGTTTTACTTATTCTTAGCTAAAGCAGGAAGATCTCAGAAATCTCAAGAATGCTTTAATAGGGAAAGTTAAAATAGAATCTGAATGAATTAAAAAAATGGCTACAAACAGGTGTTTGCTAATCTCCAAAAACAGGTGAGAAGCCTAAACTCTCAGATAAGCCTACTTAATTTTCTGAGTCAAAGACTTGTCATTTAGCACATGCCAGTGGTGATGAAAACAGGGAAGGAATGAGTTGTCTTGATTTTTAAAAGGTATCTACTGACCTCATGTCTAGATTTGGCAAATACTATTTCAACTCCCAAAGGATACTATTCCTGTATGGCAATACTATGCCCTATAAGAGAATGTAGTTAAAGATCTATGGTGGTATTTCGTATATTCTGATCACATACCTGACTGATAAAGCAGACTGACTCCCTAGATCTACATATTATTACTACCAAGTATACTCAGGGAAGAAACATAATAACAATTTGGCATAAAACTCAGTAGTTCTTTGTGGGGGTGTTACATCTCATCATGAGGTATTCACAACACATGACCAGCCGCTTAGATGAGATTTACTGTGTGTGCTGTGGGATGGATGCACCCAGTAAATCAGTCATTGCATCCCGTGAGTAACTACTAGAGACAGCTGCACAGATATTCCAAGAGCACTTTTTATAAGCATTTAAGTCGTTTCAGCTGCTGTCCAAAAGCCTGGGTGATAAGTACTGTAAATGGTACATCAGGACATTCTATAGAACATGGTCCCTGCAAAAGGATGAAAACATGAGCCAAAGGTTGAGGGGGTGGGGTGTGTACAAAGAAAGGAGAACATAAAGCATTCAGAGCATGCACTGGAAATTGGTTCTTGGGAATGATGGTTTAAGGGAGAAAATGAGAAAATTTTTCCTTTTCTCCCAGTTTCCACCTTTCAGCTTGACCTAAACATTGTACTCATGGTCATCATACTGGCTTGACATGACATTCTAGGTACTCAGTGCTCAGAGAAGCTAGAACTAAGGTAGGGAAAGAGTAGGGCTGATCTTTTTGTTTTTTGAAGGGAAGGGGAAACACCTATCAGAGGGTGAGGGAAGACAGAGAGAAAGGGAAGGGAAATCAACAATGATGTGAAGAAGAAGCAATCAGGATATCCAATGACAACCAAGACCTGTGTTGAACACTGAAGAGGGGTACCAAGACAATTCAGTGAAATACTATCCCCCTACACTGTCTTATATGGTAGCCACTAACCACATATGGCTATTGAGTACTTGGAATGTGACAAGTCCAAATTGAGATGCACTCTAGGTATAAAATACACATCCAATTTCATAGACTTAGTTAAAAAATAATGAAAATATCTCATTAAGAATGTTCCTATCAATTAAATATTGAAATACTATTTTAGATATGTTGGATTAAACAAAATATATTATTGCCTTTCCCTTTTTTATGAGGTTTTTAATTTTTTTAATGTTTCTTTTTCACTTTTTTAAGGTGGGTACTAGAACATTTAAAATCACGTATCTACTTGCATTATATATTTTAGGATGATTCTACAATTCAAGGATATTCAGAATATTCTTATTTGTCAATCTAAAGACTGAGTTTTAATTAAAAGCAATTTAAAATAGTGAAGTGAAGAGAATGGTGGGATGAAGTATTGGTTGGTGAGCATCTGTGGACCACTGGGTCAGGGGGATGCTGAAGGGAAACGAATGACTCTTTCAATGAAGTTTATTGGCTAAGTAAAGGAGGGATGAGATGATAGCTTTAAGGAAAGCAGAGGTAACAAAGAGGCTTCTCCTCACCTTTTTCTTGCCTTTATTTGATTATCTGGAACTTAAACCATTTTTGCAGGTCCAGGGAACTGAAGATACACAAAAGAAGGTTGATGCAAAAAGATATGGGAGGGAAGGTTGGAAGAGAGCACACTTTGGGCAAGAAAAGACTATCCCCAGTGTAGACCTTCCATTGGGAAATAAAAATAAAGAAAGTAAAAGGAAGAACCCAATCTTCACAGAGAGGTGTCAGGAACTACCGTAGGCAGGTTATGAGTACCTCATCCAAATGATGCATCTCTCCTATGACAGGGATATTTACTTTTTCAATAAATGAGGAAACTGAGACCCAGGCAGGTTAAGCAACTTGCCTAAGATCACACAACCAATAAGAGAAAAGTCCCACAGTTGGAGGCAGAAACGCCAGTCAGAATTTATGCAGAACTGAAGGATTCCAGAGAATAGAAATGAATGGATCTTATGAGTTTATATTTATAAATGCTCTTCAGATAAAAACAAAAATGCAACAAAATCTAATTCTAACATGGAAGTGGGTCCTGTGTACAACCATGTGGGCTCAATGGACATAGTGTATTAGAGAAGGGAAGGGATGAGTCAGGCTCGACAGGAGTGCCTCAGACACCAGCTGTGGACAGGCAACAGCAAGCACAACTGAGCATCCTAGTTCCCAACTGATTCATGCCAAAGACAGAACGAAAACTTGGGGAACACACGAAACACACAGAAAACGCTCTCTGATGATCAAGGAAAAACAATTCTGGTGGCAAGAAGGTGAACTGCAACAACCCAAAGCGATATACCAGAGTGCCAGAAACCATCACAGTACCTTTTTCAACGATCTGTGCTACAATCTGAGATCAGATCTTATTTTTTAACCTTTAAAACTATCTTGAAGGAGGTGAGCTAGCAATAAACAATTCAAACCACCCTAACAGGAATGTTAAAGGGAATATGAAAAGCTCTTCAAATTCGTTTCATTTCTTTTCCATGTGCAAAACAGTTCCTGATGAATAACCAGTTACTATTAAAGATAAAAAAAAAATAACCTGATAAACCTGATAAAGTGGAAAAGGCATTAGTTATTTATCTTCTTTTACCCAAGACTTTTATAGTCTCACTTTTTATGTGTGCAATAATGCACACATATACAGAGTTGCTTTCAACTACAGCTGAAAAACACAGGTGACAGTTCTAATGTTTGCTTTTATTTTGAAGGCATGTTAGTATTGTAACAACCATTTTAGCTCCCACAAGTTTTCTTTTTCTTTTTTACTGAAGGGAAACCAGCTGTCATTATTTTGCATTAGGCAACCCAGTCAAATTCTCTTTGGGTTTAACGAGGCAATAACCAGACTTCAAATATTCATTTGCTCCATTGGGTGACAATGTACATTAGAAGAGGCACTAAAGCCATGTCACTGATGTTTGCACCTGAGGACTTGGGAACAAGGAAAGAAAGAAAAATGACTGCCAAAATGTGGGTTTGCTTTTTTAGGACGTATTCTGAGACTGAGTCAATTATTAGCTTGTTATTATTTGGACTCCATCTCAGAGACTCCAGGAGGAACATTCATGATTTCCTTTTGTAGAAGCTCTCTGTGAATTACTGCAGTCAAACAGAAGGTTTCAGTACTCAACAAATCATTGAATCTCAGTATTCTCTGCTGACAGGTAACAGAAAAGCTAGTCTATGTTTGTTGTCATGAGGAAAAATTTGTTGCTCTATAAACAGCTTCACAGGTAATCTATCTCCCTGTCTGGAATCATAATTTTATGTATTTAATTATTCTGATCTGTGTTAACATATCATTTCTTTTCAAACACTTACAGAACAAGACAAATGACACTCAGGACTTCCCTGGCCAAGAGAGCTCTCAACTCTTGTTTGTGGCCTCTTCCAACAACTTAATGGTGGAAAACTGTTTAGTAAATAAAATGAATAAAATCAGTACAGTGGACGTTTCTGGACCTAAATTTTATTTCTAGCATTACCTCTGACTGCTTGGGTTGTTGTACTCCCAGCTGTGGAAGAAAGAATTTTTTTCAAGAAAAGAAACAAAGATCAGTGACAATGTGTCTATGACATGATTTTCCCAATATAATTTAGGGATCTACCCTAAGTGATCTGGGCCCATTATATTCACTGTGTGTGTGTGTGTGTGTGTGTGTGTGTGTGTGTGTGTGTATGCTGTTTATTTTGTTTGCGTATAAGTCTCCATACAAAAAGCATTAAAATTAATAGGGTCTCTTTGCATATCTTTGGGAGCAGAGGACAGAATGAGTCCCCGTGCCTGGCCTGTCTGCGGTGGTAACAATATTGAGGAGAAAAGGAAAGCCAACAATCTCCAGCACCAGGGGCAGAGAGGGAAGAGAGTTAGAGGACAGAGATACACAGGTGGTCCGGGCTTAGCAGATGACTCACATAGCAGCAGCTGATTTTGTCATACAATGCAAGGGTGTGAGCATTGGAGTAATGGAGTAATGCAGAGCCGTTCCCTGAGAGCACACATATCAGTCAGCTTTGTCATCAGTCCTACCACTGCTGAGAAAGTAATTTAGTTACAATGTATATCCCCCAACCCTCTTAACAACTGATTTGGGAGCTTAAATAATCATGCTTAATAAATGTGCTGTTAAGCCATTAGTCTATTGAACAGTACTGCATATATAAGTGACAAACTAAGTTTAAGGAAAATATGATCAACTATAAGTATAAATGAGCTAAAGAAATAGCTAAAGGGTAGCAAAAGTTAGGGAAAGGAAAATTGATTTTTAACTTTATTTTACAGATAAAGTTGATCTTTTTTGAATAAACTCAGCCAAATACCCAGCCATAAAAAGTCATTTATTTGTTCTCCACATCATTTTAGGGAGCTAAGATTATCTAGTGATTTAGAGAACTGGTGTGGGATCTAGCCAATATGTAGGATTTCATGCACAGGTGATCATCCAATAAAGCTCAGAAAGTGATCACCAACAACATAATGGAGTGATATGGTGAATATCTGAACATTTACTGATCACTTACCATATGTATGCCAAGCAATACTCTAAGCAGTTTTACATATATAATGTTTATTTTCACAACAAATCTGTAGATAGCTACTATATTACCCCACATTTACAGGAAAGGAAAACTGAAAGGAATTATGTTATTTCATATTAATTTAAGCTGGTCAACCACTCAGCTCAAATTCTAGTTAGAAGGTAGCATCACATAAAGAAGAATACACATGCATGTGTGCATGTAAACACACACGTGTGCATGTGTATGCATACCAAGTTCCATAGCTACATACCAAGTATCAGATTGGTGTCCTGAGGCTGTTCTTATATGTATCATCTCTGATATCATTTTAACTGCCTATTAACAAGGCACATGATTACATAGGGTTACATGATTATAATATACATGGTACTCAAATTATAAAACCTTCCAAATGTACATTCTGTTACCCCTTTCCCCACAAAAACGATGTATATCTTATAAGTATTTATGATCTGGATAGTAAAAAGAGATTATCTGCTCTTATGTTTTGCTAAACTACTTCTCATTGTCCTTGACACTGTCTTGTACAAAGAGACCATGAATAACTTAGTTTTAATTTATCTGTTTGTCTCACTAATGCCTGATTGGAGCAATTGAGAAAAATTATATTCATAAATCTTCTTGCCAAGATAATTAATTATGCACAAAATACTCCAAGCTGCTTCTGATTTTCATTAATGAAGCAGCAGATTATCTGCAAAATAAGCTGCTGCTGGAGTTGGAAAAAAAAAAACAAAAACAGTCAGTTGCTTAGCTTTAAATGTAAATCAAGTATACTTTTGTTTCATCTGAAAAATAATGATACAGAAAAAACATGCTATGATTATGTTTATCAGACTATCACATCTCAATTAAGATAGAAAAGTATGTGGTTTTTATTTGCTTTGTTTTGTTTTCCTGTGATTGTTGTAAATCTTGTCATTATTCTAGTCACTCAATTTTTTTCCAATGTAGAATTAGCTGAACTGTTATAGTTTAAAAGCATTAGGCTATAAGAGCTTAGAAACAGAAAAGCACTAAATGCATCTTCTAAATGGCCCTTATGAGACACATCAGATAGTCAGATAATCACATTATTAGTCATCGGTAATCTCTGCTCTAATTCTCCACTTAGTTTTCGTTTTCTTAAGTGGTTAAATGATTGAAAAAATGGTATTTTATTAATGTAAGGTTTGATGGCTCCTATGTTCCCTTAAAATAAGTACAGCACTGATGAAAAATATTTGCTCTCCAATGAAATATGTGCCTTTGTATCAACTCATGGTTTCCCAATGTTTTGGATTATCAGGTAGAACATCTAGGAACTTGGTAATTATAGAGCCCCAATTTCTAAGAGAGTGACATCCAATTTGGTGCCTCTCCCGCTGTTCTTCACCACTGTATCATCAATAAAACTTTAAAATTGATCGTTAAGAAAAACTTAGGTAAGATAATGATGCTTGTAGAGTCATGGATTTTTACATATTTTGTTTTTCGCATTATTAGCAACACAGTAAGCATTAATAGTTGTTTATAAGATTGAAAAACTGAAGAGACTACTTCCTCATCAATAAGATATTATTGAAACTGGGCTATATTCAAACTGTGAGATGTTAACCATTAAAATCACCTATTATACTTTTGGTACAAGAATATGTTTATGATTTGTTCAATTTAATAAAAATCAGGTAGTAATACAATATGCATAGGTTAATTCCATTATTTTTGTTTGCTTGTTTAGTTCTTTCTTTAATAAATGTGTGTGTGTGTGTGTGTCTGTGACTGTGTTCATGCTTGTATAGAGATCTAGAAGGTGACAGTATGCCAAATGCTAATAGCAATTATGTGTATGGATTGTGATCTCACATGCATTTTGACAAATAAGCGTTATCAAATCACTAGCAGAAAAAATACAATTATCTTTTTGTTCTGAACTATTGATTGAGTGCCCATTAAACAAGTATGACTAAGATTAGAAAAGTGACTTTTATTTGATCATATCTTGTGAACTCAAAGTAAATAATAAATTAGGTTTTAATGCAAGACCAGTCTTGACTTGAGTATGGTGGTGGAAAGGGGTACGAGGGGGAAGTATATAATGTGTTGGGCCTTCACTGTCCTTTTCTGACATGACGACAAACATTGCTAATAATACTACAGAGTTACTATGTGCCAGGTAACATTCTAAGCACTTGACATAGAATAACTCACGTGATAATCTTAACATTTCAAGGTAAGTAAACCAAGTAAATTTTGACATTTTACAGAAAACTGAGCCTCAGGGAGGTTAAATAATTGCTCAGATACTCAGCTGGTAAGTGGTAGAGTCGGATTTGAGCCCAACCAATAGTCTGGCCCCAGGATCTCTGCTCTTAGAAGCAGAGAGAAAACAGTTAACTTTATTAAGGACTCCAGCTACAGTTACTGGTGTTAGCAAGTTATAATGTAACATGAGGTATTCAGGATTAAGAGCCTAAATTTTATATTTAAAGAAATGATTAACTTATTTATTGACCAATTTTATTAAAAATTAGTATTTCTTCTTTTTATCATTATTAAATTTATTTTGGTTCAAGACTGTTAGAAATAGAGTCTAAATGAAAGCCTAGTTCTTTTAACCACGAGCATTAATTCTTAAAGCTTTCCTTTTTTCAAGAGGATCATTGTTGCCATAGTCAAGGAACAAGAAAGCAAAATTGCTATCTTAAAAAAATAAATGAACTTAACTGTAGCTGCTTTTTTATTTGGGGGGGAAATTGTTCCGTCTTTGGGAAGCCTCTTGGATGAGCCTTTTCTCTGCAGAGAGAAGTTCTCTGTGGAAATCTCCATAAGAGATGCTGTGGTTTAACAAAGGCATAGTGGTCCCCCCTTATCTGCAGGAGACATGTTCCAAGACCCCTATTGGGTGCCTCAAAGTGCAGAGAGGACTGGACTTGATATATACTGCTGTTTTCTATACAGACACACCTATGATGAAGTTTAATTTATAAATTAGGCACATTAAGAGATGAACAAAAATAACTAGTAATAAAATAGAACAATTACAAAAATATCCTATAATAAAAGTTATGTTAATGTGGTCTCTCTCTCTCTCAAAATAGCTCACTGTACTGTACTTAGCCTTTCTGTTGTGATGATAAGAGACGAAAAAATTCCTTGCTAAGCTGAGAACTTTCACCTTTTCATGTAAAGGAAGCATTTTACAGCATATTCAAACTGCCAACATCACTACTCTTGAGTTTTGGAGCCATTATTAAGTAAAATCAGGGTTACCGGAATGCAAGCACAATTGTGACCACTGATCTGACAACTGAGATAACTGAGATGGGTACTGACTGACTATGGGTGGGTAGTGCATACAGTATGGATATGCTGGACAAAGGGATGATTCATGTCCAGGTTTGGATGGTGCAAGATTTCCTCATGCTATTCGAAAACAGCACACAATTTAAAACTAGTGAATTGCTTATTTTTGGAATGTTGGATTTAAAATTTTTGGACTACATTTAACCACAGGTAACTGAAACCACAAAAAGTAAAAATGTGGATGAGGGGGAGCTACTGTAAACTACTGTGTATGATAAAGTAAGAAGAGTTTTTAATGGGTTCTTAGAAGCACTAGAGGTAGGTGTTCGGGGTTATGAACTAAAGGAAAAGAGATAAGAAGAAGATTTCTTTAAGGGAACATGAGCTCTGGAAACATGGTGTCAGATCAGGATTAAGAGAGAGAGGACAGAGACAGTGCCACAATGGAGCCACTTATGATAGGGAGGACAAGCAACTTTGGGAACAGTTAATAGATAAACAATTTTAAGTAGACTCTTGTCCTGAGCATCAATTCCTCTGTTATACTAGAATTATAAGGAAAAGACTATTGCATTGGATAACAGTACTCTGGATAATGAGCAGGTGAAAGTGAATGGGGAAGAGCTAAGTTGGGGAGGGAGTGGGAGTCGGCAGGTACAGCACAGGATGGTAGCTGGCAAAAGTCAGGTGACAGGACTGAAAGCAGAGGTGGCCTGGAAAGTGCATAGCGACTTGTGGGAGGCAACAAAAACGCAAGCAGAATATATAACTGGAGGTATCTGCATTTAGGTCTATGCTCTATGCCACCTCCTCAAAGAGGCCTTCTCTGATTCTCCTCTCATTAAAAGTAGACCAACCTAAGTCAAAGTTCATGGCCTGATTTGACTTTTATTACAGCGCTTATCATTGTTCATTTGTTTATTGTGTGTCTTTCTCACTACACGACATTACAGTGGTTCTCATGTGGGGGTAGTTTTGCCCCTCAGGGGACAATTGTCAATGTCTGGAGATATTTTTGTGGTCACAACTACAGTACGTTCTTCTGGCATCTAATGGGTAGATATTAGGGATGTTGCTCACCACTGCATAGGTCAGCCTCCTTAAAGGAATTACCTAGCACCAAATGGCAATGGAAGAAAAATTCCTAGGGGAAAAGGACTTTGTCTTGTGTGTTTTGTGTTCCCAGTACTTATAACAGGACCTGTTCATAGTTGGTTACTCAGTAATATTAGTTGAAAGGTTAATCATCATTTAAGTCCTCATTTTTCTAGCTTGAAATAACCAGTTTCTCCTGCATTCATATTTACTCCCAGATATATGTCTGTTTCCCCAATTTGGGTCAGAGCAACAATATAAAACATGTAAAGAGGTCCCCTTACTATGTATCCACACCAGGAGACCTCTTTCCAAATCATTTCTCCCAGGAAATTCCCTCCATTAATCTCTATGGATTTAAGCATGGGATTGGGGCAGTTAGCAATATTGCAATAAATATTCCACCTATTTGAGTTGGGGTTTTTAAAAAATGTTCTATCCACTCTTACCTCCAAGTGATTGGGACAGAAGGGATACATGGCAGGTGCACTGACAGCTTATTGGAGCTCTGGGTAATGAGCTCTAATAAGCCTGTAAACTCATCAATCTCCCACCCCAAAGCCCTCTAACTACAGAGCATCCAGTCATAGGCCAAGTTCATATTTCTTCATTGGCACCAGACCACTCTTTTAAGACCATTAACTCTATTTTGTGCTAATAGACTTTTTCACAGACAATTGTAGCAATGTAGCACAATTCAGCATTATCATGCCTCTCCAACTTTTAAGAAAATTGCAGTTAACATTTAAGAATTTTAAAGAAATGTGCCTAAAAATAGTGACCTGAAGGAAGTGAGAAAGAGGCTCAAAAATAGAACATAGTGATTTTTAAAATTGCTTGTGGGTATTCTCTTAATTATAAAATCAGTATTATAATGAGAAGAAATTAAAAAAAAATTTTATATTACTTGCATAGGAAAACAACATGGTAGATTGGACCAAAGACGAAAATCTTTGACTATAATAATTGAGAAACTTTCCCAGGAAATAGATAATCCACATAGTAACCAAACTTCACTAGCTGAAGTCAGTACATTTTCAATGCCCCTTTAAAGGGGGTTACCTGATTTTCTTGTTGGTCCCACTGACATAGCTGCAGAACGTGACTCAATTCTTGCCGCTGTTGCTTCAGGTACTTGTCTAGTTGCCGTCTTCTGTCTTGTAGAAGTTCAAGGAGACTGTCAATCTTCAGGCAGCTGTTATGAGCTCCCTGAATCAACTCTGGATTTACGTTAGGTCCATCACACTTGAACTTTTCTATGAAGTCAGTGAGTTGTTGGCTTCTGTTTAAAAGGGCTAGAGATCGTTCTAAGAGTTCTAGAAGAAAATTAGACAGAAAAAAGAATAGATATGAGCAAGCTTTTATATAGTAATATTTTTATTCTTCATATAATTTACAACATAAACCTTCATACTAGAATAAGAAATTCAAATATGTAAACACAAAACCACTGGTCCAATACCTTAATCTGACAATTGCTATAGTACTAACTGCTAATGATAGGATGCGGAAGTTCAGTGATAGCATAATTCAGTGTGAGGACTATAAAGACTGGCATTTGAGCACTAATTAGTTGGTTTTAATGGTGTGATGCTGATTAAGGTGGCTATTCTCCTTGGAATGCTCTATGTTCTAAGGTGATTGACTAAAGCTGAGGTTTAAAGGCTAATGACTGTAATAGCCGAACAAAAACTCAATGAATGTGCCGGCCCGGGGCCCCAGATGCCAGAGACTACACCAAGGTGGAAGATGCACGCTCAGTCTAACAGGGTCAGCTGTCACCCAGTTGTGACCAACTGTTGACATGAGAAAATTTGGGTTTACTATTAATGGAGCTTCCAGTTTTTAAAAGAAGTATAAACAAAGACTTTATGTGAAACCCTATGATTTCAAATTTTATTTTTTTAATTACAAATACAGAAGAATGAACAAAATACGTCTCTGCCAGTGGGTCACCAGTTTGTGCCCTGTGAAGTAAATAACACTATGATTTGGGTAACATCTTATAAAAATGGGAGTTTAAGCATGAAAAGTGAAGTCACCGAGGGAGAGAATATAAAACAGGGAGTGAAGAACAACACTTGGAGAAACAACCACATTTGGGGATCAGTGGGAGGAGCAGTTGGAGAACTGTCCACTCTCCTCCATAACACATCTCTCCCTAATCCCACAATTATCAAGACCTGTCAATTTCCCCTTCTATCTCCTGCATCTGTCTACTTTTCTCAACCCCACTACAGAAAGAATTATGTTACCTACACTTGTACAGCCACCTCTTAATTGCACCTCTCCAATACACCTGTCCATTCTCCATATATTTGCCAGACAGATCTTTTCTAAACATACTATGGCTTTCTGTCTCTTCTCTCTCTCTCTCTCTCTCACACACACATACACACATGAAACAATAACTTCCCATTGACTTAGAATTAAGAACAGACCCCTTACCATGATTTCAGATCTAGCATGATCTGGTCTCTATCTTCCCTTCAGATTGTCTCTACTCTTCATCCTTTACTTACATATCAACACATGTGATACTCCCCTCTCCCAGAGACACCATTTTCCTCAATCTCTTCTTTTTCCACCTTCATTCTACTCATACATCTGATCTTAGTCAATGGTTAATGCCTCAAAGGGCAAATCAGGCTGGATCAAAACCCCCCGCCCTTTTTTTTTTTTTGCTTTTTGGTATGTGGGTAGCTCCCTGACCGGGAATCGAACCCAGGCTGCAGCGCTGACAGCGCCAGCACCGAAGCCTTAAGCCGCCACACCATCAGGGAATTCCCTCAAAATCTCTTATTAAGTGTCCTCATAGCGCAATGTTCCTCTCACTCACAACTCTTATCATGGCTGTAGTTTTACATTTATGTGTCAGGTTAGTTAATTAATGTCTGTCTTTGCCCCTAGGCTCCAATGTAATATGGAGGACGGGGACTATGGTTGTATTCCAGCACTGAGCATAGTGACTGGCACAGGCAAGTGTTCAGTAATTTTTGTAAAATGCATGGACGAGGTCAAATGCATTAAGAGAGGGGATAGAATTAGGAGAACTATAAATGATAGAAATCAGCATTCCCCCTGAGATGTAAAAGTAAAGACAAGGAAAAGATTTAGGGTTTTGTGATAGGTAAGTGATAGAAACAGAAGCCAAGTTACCAAGCTAAGAGGTGGGAATGAAGTCAACAAGACAGGACAGTCTTTGAGACATCTGTTCTTAGAAGAAAAAACAAGATTGAATATCAGCAGAGTTGAATAAACTGCTTTTTATTTTTAGGATGAGAACATGAAGAACATCTAGAAGGGAGGTACCTTAGCAAACATCACACTACTAGAAATGGACTATATACTGTGGCACTTTACATTAGCGTTCTAATGTGTGGCAGTAAGCTACACAGCAATGATTAGGCTGTGGTGGTTGGGCCCACTGTCTCTTTTAACTGACAACTGAAAAGCTGGAAGACAGAAAGACAAAAGTGAAGACACTGTAAAGAGACAGTTTGAGATGAAAAGGAAAGAATTGGAAGTGTTTATGCCACATGACCTAGATCTGTCTGATAAGAGAAAATGGTGTCATATGCTCAGAGCGAGGCAGGTGTGATTACATGCACTGAGAGATTCAACTGGAAGTGAACAATGTGAGAAAGAAACAATGCAAGCAACCACAGGCCTGAAAAAGGAAAGAGGATGGGATAACTCAGGGAGAATGTTAAAATTAGAGTAAATCTCTTAAACAAAGACATGGAAGTGAACATAAACAAGATGGCAAAGGGCAGGAGCAGAAAAAAAGGTGTATCTTCCTAGAACAAGTTTTCATGTGGAAGGACAAAAAAACAATTGCAGAAACAGGGTGAAGACAAGTTACAGAAGGCCCTGCCTATGGACGTGAAGAGTTGTAATTTGTGTAGCCTTAATGTAATAATCTCTATGACTAATTCTCCATAAATATAAATATTTATATTTAATAAGAACAAATACTTATATATACTGTACATGTCTTTTGCATTGAAGAAGTTCTTATGATATCGCCAACACTTACACACACACACACACACACACACACACACACGAGAAGTATGGGCAGATGGCAGAGTTTCCATATAGTATCTCTTTTCTTTCTTTCCATAACTGGCTCTTACATACTAGACTTTTCAAATGAGAGAGGGAAGCACAACTTCAGGAGTTCAGGGTATTGCAGACTGACAGTGAACAGGCCAACCTGTTCTGGTCCCTAAAAAATATATATAATTAGTCAAAATTTCCATTTCCCATTTTTTTCTAGTTTTCTGTTTCAATGTCTGCCAAGACAGTGTAACCATTAGCAGTGTCACCAGGCAGGCAGCCTTGGGGGTCAAAGTTAACTTGTAAAATGTACGTAGGCTAAAAGCCTTTTGTTACTGCTATTACAATGATTATTAAAGTGGATAAATAGTCCCCTCAGTTTCCTCTGTCAGTTCCTTACATCTTACTTTTTTACTGTTTATGTTTTCCTAGCTATTTATTCCATCCATTGATTATACTAAGTAATGAGTATTTCCTCAAGGGTAAACTATCTAGATATATCATGACCTTTAAGAAATAAAAAATCTCTATATAGTGTATTTATTTTAAAGACTTTATTTTTTTTTTGCCTATATAAAATGGTAGTTTATTGACATAATGCCTTGTGATGTGAGGCTAGTAGATATTTAAAATTTTTTTACTGTTTAATTGTTTTGATTATCATTATATGTAAAATAATTAAAGTATATTTTATACGAATACCTATACAGTTTGCCATAATTATTAAGTGCTATAAATAATAAATTTAAGATGGGTAAATGAAGGATGTACATAATTTAAGTGAATTTATAGCTTGTTAAACAGTCTTTCTAAATGGGTATTTTCTAAAAAGTATCAAGGTCACACACTTGGTATTAAGATCATGAGTGACTATGGAGAGCCATGTACACCAATAAATGTGTACATGTCCCTCCAAACGGTAGGCTTCCTGAGCGTAAGGGCTTTTATTCGTCTGACACATAAGTCTGGATTTCCTCCCTGCCATGGGTTCAGAAAATACTGTTTCTTTATGTGCTGTTGAATTGAGGGTGACCAGGCTGGTAGTCTTGAAACTATGTTTTCTGGAAAACACTAACTAACTAGGCATGTTGCATCCATAGGAGAGAAGATGGGCGAGGACATGTTAGTCTTCAACAATTTGAAGGACTGTCATGTGGAGGAGGAAACAAATTTATTCTGTAACATTCTTGGGGGACAGAAACTTCAATCCATTCATCCTGTTTCTGACCTCCACAAGGTTACAGAATAAGTTTCTTACATACAACACAGCTATAGCATTGCTGAATGAGAAAAAAAGCATAGATAAAGCTAATTGAAATAAGTATTAGGTGTAAGTTTGATTACAGATTCTTCAGTTACAGTATTAACTTTGGTCGTCCTATCATTGGCATTTTGTGCTACTCACTGAACAACATCTCAGAACCATATCAGAACTGCCAGCTGCACTTACAGATATAGTTTTTTAACTGAAGTACAATTGGCATACAATATCTTATTAGTTTCTGGTGTACATCATAGTGATTTGATATTTATCATACATTATGGAATGATCAACATAATAAGTCTAGTTACCATTTGTCACCATACAAAGTTACTAAAATAGTACTGACTATATTTCCTATGCTGCACATTTATAATAGCCAAGATGTGGAAGTGACCTAAATGTCCATTATAGATGAATGGATAAAGAAGATGTGATGCTTACACAATGGATTATTCAGCCATTAAAAATAACGAAATCTTGCCATTTGTAAGAACATGATGGACCTAAAGGGTATTATGCTAAGTGAAAAAAGTCAGACAGAGAAAGACAAATGCCATATGCTTCTACTTATACCTATGTAGAATCTAAAAAACAAATCAAATGAAGAAACAAAACAGAACAAAAACAACTTCATAGATACAGGAAACAAACTCGTGGTTACCAGAGTGTGGTTGGAGGTTGAGGATGGCAGAAATAGATGAAGGGGATTAAGGGGTATAAGCTTCTAGTTATAAAATAAATAAGTTACAGGTAGATTTTGTTTCCTTAAATTTAAAGATAATAGACATTGCTGAGGTCTGAATGTTTGCATCCCCCTAAAATTCATATGTTAAAATCTTAACGCCCAATGTGATGGTATTTGGAAGTCGGGTTGTTAGGAGGTGATTAGGTCATGAGGGTGCAGCCCTCATGAATGGGATTAGTGTTCTTACAAGAGACCTCACAGTGCTCCCTAGCCCTTTCTGCCATGTGAAGACACAGTAAGAAATCTGTGACCTGGAAGAGGACCCTCACCTGACCATGCTGGCATCCTGATCTCAGATTTCCAGCCTCTAGAACTATGAGAAATAAACTTCTATCCTTTATCTTATACTTCTCAGTCTGGGGTATTTTGTTATAGCAGCTTAAACAGACTAAGACAGGTTAAATTCCTTAACGAAAAATCAGAACTTTTTCCCTGACTATGTACTTCAAATTAGCTAATCTTAATCATACTCCACTAAGTTAGTTGGTTAATAAATTTCATCGACTCCCATTTTTATGAAAACAAAGCCCTTGAAGCCACCATTGGGCACACAAACTGGGAGCTGGATATCCTGACCAGAGTCCCTGTAATCCCTGAGTTTCAAGTATCAGAGAAGGACTCAAAAATGTCATGATAAACATGCCATCAAGATGGGAGAATAATTTGCCATCACAAAAACAAACTATGCTTCCTATCTTCAGCTACCATTTTTATCCATTTCTTCAGATTATTAGGAGGTCTGGTGAACCCGTGAAGACTGTGAAAGTCAGGATATTGGTCCCACGGTCAGCTGAATGCCAGGGCCCTGCAGTCAAAGCCCTGCAAACGAAGCAGCATGTGCTCCATGTACACTGGCTCCCTGTGCTGCAGATCCTAGTAACTGTGAAGGAGCCAACAAAAACAACAACAACAAAATAACATTAAAGCTACTTCTCCCCTTCTACCTCCACTCCCAGGTATTTATGGAAAGTCCATATTTCTACAACCCCCTGTCCCTGGAAAATGCTTTCATTTGATTGCCTCCCTACTGAATCTCATCAACCAAAGCATCAGTGACTGTCAGGTTTCCAGAGGTAAACTGGATATGTGATGATTATGTTGGTTGGAGGAAGTCTGAATTGAGACCACAGAACCCATCTCAGTGACCTGGACTTGATTCACTTTCTGGTATTCTAAAAGGGATTTCATGTGGTTCTGTTCACCCGCTTGGAGCCTGCTAGATTGCTGTTGCTGTATAAAAATGAGCAGGCTGCTTGCTGCTTTAATGTGGATATTTTTTTATGCTGTTTATAATCCCTGTTAGTGATAGGCCCTATAGAACAATCATCAGTTAAAAACAGTTAAAAATTATGTATATGCATGTGGTTGGATCTCATAAAAATTTACACAGGAAAGAATTGAGTCCTTTAATCTTTGAGTTTGGAGTAAGTAATGATGCAATATCTAGGTCCTTTGGAGGGTGATATAAACACAGAATCTACTTGGGGCTTTAAAAACACCTCTTGCCCTGTCCAGCATGATCAGGTTGGTAGAGCCACAAGCTGAGATAGAACTGTGACAAATGAGTTCAGGTAACCAGCCACTCATCTCCAGTTCTATTTGGCAGTAATGATTAGAAAAATGCATTAGGAATAAAAGAAGCATTGTTTCTGTTTATCTAACCTGATTCCACAGAAAAAGATTATAGTAAATACCTACTCCACAAATGCCTTCCCTACCACAGATCTGCCCACTGTAAATTCTGGTGGAAAAGGCCTAGCGTACAAGCTGCTGGTTAACAACTAGACTGTCTTTATAGTTGTTCATAGAGAGTTGAAAATATTTTTGTATAGTGTTTTTATTGGATTTTTTTCCTGAAAAAAGTTCACTATTTTTTTTAAACTGGAATAGTGAAAAAGGGTTTTTCCTTACCCAAAAGAGACTGACTTTCATTTACTGACCCTAAGAAGATTCACTGACTCCAACCATTCATTTGACCAAGAAGTATTCCTAAGGATCTATCACACGCCGGCACCTTGCTAGATGCTGATGATACACGATGAACAAGGCAGAAATGGCCCATCCTCAGGAATTAAAAGTCTAGCAGACTGAAGAAGTCCCAGAGTGGTCATAATCCCCTAGAGCCTGCTCCTCTACTATCGCCTCAGAATCATTTATAATTTCATTCTTGCAGAAGATGAAAAACAGAAAAAAGAGCTTTCTTTAACCTTTCTTGGAATGAGATGAAGTATACAAAAGCCGATAAATTAAAAATACAATGTCATACTTGAACCTTCTCACATTAACATCTTTTAAAAACTTATGTGAGGAACAAACATATTTCTTGCCTTTGGTATGATGTTCATGAAGCTGAAGAAGTGATTTTAAGGACTCAGCACTTTCAAACTTCTGAGTGTTCTGGAGGAATTCTTCAGCTTGATCTATTTTAATGGCAAACTACAACAGAAACACAGGGGAAAGATAATTGAAAAAATAAAACTCAATGTGCCACTTTTAGTTATTTGCCAATGTTTTTCATAAATTAATGCCTACCTGACTCTGTGTCTGTGTGTTTTCTTTTTGAGGATGTGTGTGTTTGTGTGAGTGTGTGCTGGCTTAGGAATTTGTGTGATGATGTGTGTTTGCATGTTGTCAATTTACAAAGTGCAAAAGTAAAACCTTTCTTCTTATTCGTTTGCATTTTTTTCATACCTGGAAATATGTTATGTATACTGAAATAAATCAACTTCTTTGCTGTTCAAATGCCTATTAAAATTTTCAACAAAAATTTTTGTGTCCTATGTAATGAATACAGCCACTTTGAATATTCTAAAGCATTTTGTCAAAGAATTACCAGAAAGTTTGCTGGGAGAAACCAATAGAAGTTTGGCAAACCAGTGGCCTACATAATTATAAGTAAATTTAACTTAAGAACTCATTCAGACATAAGATTGAAATATATATTTTTTTCCTCTATGATTAGACCTAGAACTGAAAAATGCAAGTTTCAAAATAATACATTGTTTAATCCCATTTCTACACCTGATTTTAGCCAAAGGCCAAGAATCAATGTTGAATCCCATTTCTGACACAAAGCAAATATATACATACAAGTACATTTGTATTGAAGGGGTCTGTGAATACAGACACCAAAGGTTACATTTATGAGAAGGAATGGGATTCGATACAGGTAAAGAGAGGCAAAAGTTTAGTTTTTAAATGTGTAACTTGTAATTTTGTTTTATCAATAATTTTATGTATTATTTACATAAATAAAATGAGATTTGATGCAGCAAGAATGAAAAATGGAGAATTTCTTGTCTTTTCCAAAGAGAATAGGACTAGCAACCTGACATCCTAAATGATGAGGAATACCACAGCTCTCTCTTTTTGTGTCTCTCCATGGAGGAGGAAATGCTTGAAGTGCTATTAAAATTCTCAGGGAGATCATCTTAGAAACAAATTTTAGAAAAGGGCAAATCATACTTGGTTATGCTAGTACAGTGTATCTATAACAGTAGACAAATAGCTGGTTTATTTTAACATTAAGATTCAAAGGTAATTATTATACTTTATAAGACTATTTTAATCAATGTGTTCACTTTTGGATCAAGTATAGACTAAACTCATAAAAGCAGAGCACCAGTGAGAAAGACAGAAGCCTATCACAGTGCTTGTCTTCTTTTTCAAGATTTTTCAAAGTCGTCATCTTTGAATTTAGTGATTTTTAATATTTTTATATACTTAGTTGATTAAAAAGATCTATTGTGTTATGATTATTATAATAGCTATATAAAATCCAGTTATAAATGGCATGAAATGATGAGAGAGAGAGAGAGAGAGAGAAAGAGAGAGAGAGAGAAACATGGCTCCCTTGGAAATACAGAGAAGGCCTCCACCACCATCCTGTTGTAAGAACAACCTGACAAACACCCACCGTTGTCACTTAAGGACAGTGTTTATAGACTGAAGTACCGTTTGAGAAGAGAAAAACCTTTCTGATGGTTAAGTCTATGAGCCAGAAACCATCCAGTAATCATCATCGACCATGCAACAAGAAGTCATTTTGTATTTCTAAAGGACTTGTGCATGTACATAGTTCAATAGGGGAATTCTATCCACACATCATTTACATCTCTAAATCGTTTCATTTCTAATAAATGATTTTGAAGGCATTTTTTGAACAGAACCTTCAAAGAAAAAGACAAAAATGAAGCCTTGTAGGTGATTTATTTTTTTTCCCTGTAGAACATTACAAAAAGTTTTGAAATCACTGTATATCTATATTTAAGCTTATTTGAAATTTTAAAAGTAAACCAGTAAACAATTTTGCTCAGAAAAAGTTTTCCTAAAGTATTGTTAACTTTTATGTTATGGATACTTTCTTTTCCCCATTTTATTTCTTTCTGTAGCTTGTACAGGATAGAAATGGTGACAGGGACATTTTTTAAAAATCTTATTCTTAATTTACCCTCATCTTTTATTAAAAAAAAAATCATTGACAAAAATTTCTGTGGCATACATAAAAGGGAGGGAGATCATGTAGGAGTTTGCCTTCAGTTAAGTGTGAAGTGGTCCACAAAACTGGAAGCAGAATAATACAGAAAACCATGAGTCATTTTATTTAGAATCAGAGTCCTGGATTGAATTATAGGTTGACTTAGTATTTCCTTTTATTTCTTGTAGTATCTGGAAGCAATTTCTCATCATAGGGAAAATCAGCTAGTATTAATGCTACTACACAGTGAGAAACAAATGTTGAGCCCAATGTTTGAAAAAAGATAATTTCCTATGCTCAAATTAGCTAAATTCCAAGGGCAGTTGTCACCTATACACCACTTACTAAGATGGAATAAATCAGATGTATCAGATGTAATTTATTTATGCACCACTTTTTCCCACAATAATCTGTAGAATGAATTGTGAGTTGGACTTCAGTGTTCAAATTGTGGAAAACAAACCTTGAAAGGTAAAGTAAGTATTTGCTCTTTCTTTTACTTTTAAGCAAGTTCATGAGGCATGAGATTGTCTACCCCAATGCTTATGTTCTATTACTAGTCTTCTTTCCTTCATTATTTGAGTTTAAGTCCTGAATTTTCAGTTTGGAAATGTCTTATTTTTCAAAGCTAGTGCTTTTTACCATAATGAAGCAGTGCTTTCACATCAAAATGAAAGTACTGCCACTTGACATAGAAGTTAAAAGTGAAATTTCCAATAACTGTCTTATACCAAATATAACACCTTTTTTGATAATGTTCTTTGAATTTCATATTTTGAAATTGGGAACCTCAAAAAAAACCCGATAGAATTTAAGAAAAATCATAGGGGGAAATGACCTTCTAGAACTTTTTCCTCCTCTTATTTATTTTCCTAAGTTCAAACTATAGAAACTCAATAATATGCCCTAGAAAAGTACTTTATAAAATGTTATGCTTACAAGTCAAATATTCTATGGAATATTCTGCAATTGTCTTTTCATAAGCAGCAGAACTTTTAGTCAACAACTTTCAATCAATAAGAACACTCTAGACCAACATTTCCTAGTAATCCTATAATCAGGGCTAATTGTTTGATTTAGTAATTATATTACTATCTTCTACAGAAGAAAATATATCATAATGACTTATGAGTAAGAGTCCCATTTTTACTATTTTACTTAATTAACTATACTTAGATTTTGTTTGAAGGCCTATATTTAAAATACTAACAATTTTAGTTTTGACAGTCAAAATTAAGTGTATTGTATATATCTTGGTTATTCGGCCATTTTTGGGGAACCAACTGCAATATCTGTTTGTGGAAATAAAGCATTTCGAGGAATGCTATTCATTTGCTCTGAAGTAGAGAAGGGAGAAGGTTTTAAAAACACAAACCTCCAAGGCACTTTCAAAAAATTCAGAGGTCAACCTGAGGAGCTCCCTTCTTCTTTCAAGCATGGAGACCAGAGCTGCCCATGCCTCGCCCAAGGTACTGGCCATGGCATCATAGACCTGACTCTGCTCCTCATTCTCCTCAGCTGTCTTGTCTGCTTCCTGCAAGAGTTCCCATACCCGATCTTCCAAAGCCTGAGTCCAAGGAAAAAAAAGTATAAGACAGAGTGTCACTCAATGTAAGAACACAGGATCACATTTAAAACACTTGGATATTTGAAACTGTACATGATCTGTGAAGGTCCAGAAGAGAATTTATAAACACAACTGCTATGCAGGCAGGCAGGTCAAGCAGGCAGGAGGGAGCAGTGGAGATAAAAGTAGGGAGCAGTAAGGCACTCACAAACCTTTGTATTAATGGTATTAAAATATTTAAAGTAGATATACTCAGTCAGATCACAACGTAATAAAAGTAGAAATAAACACCAAAAAGTCCAGATAATAAAAAATATATTTTAGAAAATTTAAGGTAATACTTTAAAAAAATTTCTAGATCCTATGGAGAATAAAAGCTACAACTATAGACTGTTTAGAAAAATATAATAAGGCTATTATGTTTAAAACACTAACATAGCTAACTTTATGCTCTGATAAAATTCATAGCATTAGAAAACTTTATTTTTAAAGAATGAAAAAGTAAATTAAATATTCAAGTACGAATTATAGAAAAAGAATAATAAAATAAAACAAAAATTAAAGGGGATTAATTGATTAAATAAAATGGGAAATTAACAAATTAGAGAAAAACATTAAGAATTGCTTTTTTAAAAGTTGGATCATTGAAAAGCCAAATGAAATATAAAATCATCTGACAGATGTCAACATAAATAGCAGAGTAGATAGCTTCAATGGTACATCCTTGTATAGAAACATAGATAAAGCAAGCATGAATTATCTTAGTAAACATTGTGAGATCTCTGTAAAGCAGTGAAAGGTTTACAGTGAACAAGTGAACACTAAATAACAAAAAGACAACTTAAAAAATTGTAGAAAAGTTTTGAGATGCTTTTACTTGCTCTTGCCCACCTGCTCCTGGATTCAGAGACTTTCAGGGTGGATAAATAAATAAAACCTAATTATATGATAGCTAAAAGAAACCCAGTTTAAATAAAAAGGCATAGATACATGAAAGGTAACGGGATGAAGAAAGATATGTCATGCTAATGCTAATCTAAAGAAAACTGCAGTAGTTAAATTAATTTCAAACAGAGCAGATTTCAGAGCAAAGAATATTAGGAATTAAGATGGGTATTCCACAACAATAAAGGTATTCATTTCCCAGAAAATATAAACATCTTTAACATGTATGTGCCTAACAACAGAACATCAAAATACATAAAGCAAAAATAGATAGAACTGCCAAGGAGAAACAGACAAATCTACTATTATAGTTGAAGACGTGAATATCCCTCAAACAATAATTGACATAAACAGCAAGCAGAAAATTATTAAGGATATAGTTGAACTAAACAATATCATCATCAACTACATATAATTGATATTTATAGAATACTATGTCCAACCAACAGCAAAATATACATTTTTCTCAAGCTCGTGTGGAATACTTACTAGGATAGACCATATTCTGGACCATAAAATACACCTTAACAAATTTAAAAGAATAAAAATCATACAAAATATGCTCCAGACCACAATGGAAATGAAGTAGAAATCAATAACAGAAAGAATACAGTCAAGAATCCATTTTCAGGAGTTCCCTGATGGTGTAGTGGCTTAGGGCTTCGGTGGTGGCACTGTCAGCACTGCGGCCTGGGTTCGATTCCCGGTCAGGGAGTTACCCACATACCAAAAAGCAAAAAAAAAAAATAAAAAAATAAAAAAATAAAAAAAAATAATAAGAATCCATTTTCATTATTAAATATTGCTTTGTAATTCTCAGTACATGTAATAAGTTAAGAAAATGGATATGAATGATTATCTAGCAAACCACAGAATGTCAACTAAAATTTATATAACTAATTTTAAAGTTCAATGAATAGTCTAATTACAAGATAACTCAGATCAGTAAGGATCTGAGGATTTTTCAATAATTTAAAAACCAACTTTATTGAGTTATAGTTTGCATGTAAGAAAAGTATGCATTTCATGTACTTTTCAAAAGAGTTTTGAGAAATGTATACATCTAAGTAACCATCACCATAAGATACAGAACAATTCTATCACCCCAAAAGTTTACCAGTAACCTAGTCAACGCTGCCCATGGAATGTGCCAGTTCTGTTATCCTCGGTATTTTGGCTAAAACAGAAGGACGATTATCTAAATTGCCAGAAGAGTTTGATAATAATGTATACTTACCTAGTTATTTGACAGTATAATATCTGGGCATTTGCTTCCAATGTGACATGCTTTAGATTATGTTAAGGACTGGTTAATTTTGTATTGTGCATGTATCTCATTTTATACTTTTTGTCATTAAAATGGAATAATTTGGTCTCAATTTCTACTTACAATGGGTGTTTGTTTAAGAACATGTAAGGAGAAGAAAAAGGTTATATTAGGAGTTTTAAATTTTAAGATATCTCATTTGCATGACAAAGACTGTACTAAGCACTGAAATTAGGAGAATTGATAATTCCACGGTGGAGATGCAGAAGAGAATAAGAAATAACAGGCAATGAAATTTATTCTAAAGCAAAGCAACTGAACACTTAACCTTTTACTGATATGTCCCAGATTTGACATGAAGGTGATAAGATAAATCTGAAAGTTGACTATTTCTATAATAATAGGGTTGTTTTGGGGAAGTATTTTTTTTACATAGAACTCTCTTAGCCTTATTAAACACATATAACTTAGGTCCTCTTTGTTCTGTTCATAAATCAAGGACGCAGAGGTTTTAGGGGCAAGAGCCTGAAGGACTACAATTCTGATTTCCAGTATCACTGTAGAACTCTCTCATGACCTTCATTGTGAACTGCACAAAAGAATTCCAAGGCCAGAACAATCTTACAGAAGCTTCTGGGTTTAACTTGGTACAAGTTCACTTGAGATTTTCTCTAAGAAAGCCAGTTGACATTCTCCTTTGAAGACTGGCAGAAAACGGTCTGCTCCAAATTCCCTTGGAATTTTAGATCACTCTTTTGGGGTACTGGGGTCAGAGGCCAAGTATAGTCCAATGTTCCCCAGGGTTTATGAAACACCATCTGAGAAACTGGAGGAGAGAGGGACACAAACAGAATGAACCAGACAGGCTTCACAGAACAAGAATATTTCTCAGCCCATCCAAAATCTCAGGATAATGACCAGTTGAAGTGTATTTCTGTGAGATTCCTGAAATGGAGTATGATCTGAACCCATAGCCAAAAAATCCACCATCTGGGTGTTAGGATATATATAACACTTGGGTCTCTGTGATATATCTTCTTTGGTAAAGGTATCAGGGAGGATTTTAGTTCTTTTAGTGTTCTCCAACTTTCTATGGTCAGGCCTTCCCTTCTGAATTGGTGCTCCCTCATTTGCTGCCAGCACTGAGGAAATACTATTGTATTTTAGTGCCCATGATGAGTCCCCAAGGAGACTACCTCTCTTTTCTCTTTGCCTCAAGGAGCAAGATGCATCAATTAGGTAGCCTTAAACACAAATGCAAGCCATGTACTAAATGGAGAAGGCTAGAGGGCATGATAGCCCATGCATGCTAATGATTTCAAATCTAAAAAGGAGACACAAGAGGCCTAAGTTCTGTCTTACTCATATTTATAGCTCCAGCACCTATCACTGATTTTTAAGCAGAAGTACCCCAAAGGAGTGTCTGAAAACATGCTGAGGCATTTTTAGTTGTACAATGAGTTTGTGTGATTTGTGGGGAGGGGTTTGATGAAGATTGTCCCACAAACAGCAACTCTACTGAGAAACACTGACTGCCCTGCACAAAGTAGGAGCTCAATAAATGTTTGTGGTACAATGTGTGGGAGAGGTCTAAGAGGTTTCTTTCACTTTCTCTTCAAAATCATGCCATTTTATTTCCCAGCATGTTAGATGCCTCTCTAGCAAAAGTATAACACAGCACACATTCCAGAGCTGCAGTACTCCAATACTTACAGAACAAACTCTTCCATAATGATTAGAAAAAGTTTTCTTTGGCTGGACCATGATGTGCCTCCTCATTCCACAGACTGCTACACTTCTCAGCTTTCCAATTGTGGAAAAATCACAATGCCTTACAACTCTTCTATCTCTCTCACTTTTTTATTTTTTTAATGTGGGTAGTTCCCTGGCTGGGAATCGAACCCAGGCTGCAGTGTTGACATCACCAAAGCCTTAGCCACTACATCACCAGGGAACTCCCTTTCTCACTTATTTAGACCTGAAGAGTTCTTTTAAAAGGGGATAGAATTTATGTAGTATGGAAATTAAAACCACACAACTTTCAGGATATCATTTTTAACAGTTGAAGTGAGCCTGGTGCCTGCCTCACTCCATCTCTCAAACTGCCTCTCTCAGTTGTTATTGGCTGTAGATGGCCTGGTCTAAATGGAGAGAATAAGCTCTACCAGCTTGAAGACCATAAAAAACCATGAGGTAAAAAGACAAATTAGTATCTGAAAACATACCTCAAAAGGGGAGGAATCTCATTTTGGCATGTTTTAATTTTATCAATAACAGTAATAATATTGCAATATAAAATAATAATATTTGCATAGTACTTTTATAGTTAAAAAACTTGCATGGTCCCTATAGTATTTACAACATTCTCAATCCACAGGGATCTGAAGAAACTACTTCTTTTCACTTGAATGGAAAGAGTGCTCTGTGTCCTCCATTAAAGCTAAAACCGAATTGTTACTCAAATACAACACAATAATACTCCCAATGACTCTTAGGGTTCAGAGAAGATAACACCTACTGGAACCTGAAGTTATTCACTCATCCATGCTCTCACTCATTCAGCAAAAATTCTTCAATCACCTCTTAATCAAATGGTGCCAATAAATATGAAAGATTGGGAAAGGGGACATCTAATTCTGATTCGTGTTGTTTTCCTTCCTTTGATGCTTCAGCTTTTTAAAACTCATCCACTTCTCAACTCATACCTGAATGGCCTCCATGCCAACCATCCTACTGAAATATTCTTGTATAGGTCCACGAAGACCTCACATTTGTTAATGCCGACAATTCTCATTTAATCACTTCTCTGTGCTCCTTAAATTTTTTTCTTCCATTGCCTACTAGTGCATTCTGATTTTCCTGTTGTGCTTTGGCTCCCTTTTAAAAGTTTACTTTTTCTATTTTTAAATGTCTATGAGGTGTTCCAGGAGACCATGGTTTTTACTCTTTTCTTCTCATTTAACAAGTAGGTGTCTGGGGTAGAGCTGGACATATGATATCAACATCATTTGTGTGAATTTTTTTCAATCTGTACTCACATTCTTCCAGAAATTCCAGTGTGGTGCTGAGGATAGAAAGCAAGTGGCCCTGAAGTTTAAAATAGATTATCACAATAAGTCAATAGTATTGATTAGATTGTACCTCCATTTAATCCATGTGAAGGTAGGGTAAGAAGAAAGATTAATTGTTCAATATCTCTTTCCAAGTGAATGCATAAGTTCTTATAACTATGACTACAACAACTGTCTAAATAATTCATTTCTCTTGGTTTTTTAACTCTACTGAAAATCTTCATCCAAACGTTCAACAACTACGTCAAACTCGAAACATCCAAAGCGAAACATGCCATCTTCCCCACTTAATCTCCAACCCACAGTGGTTTCAGGAGCAGAAACATGAAAGACAATCTTTACTCTTTTCTCTCCCACATCTTCAATTCCAAGATCTAATAAGTCACAAAAGTCAATTGAGTCAACCTCCTAACAAACCTTCTTCTTCCTCTATTTCCACCCCCTTACCTAGGTTTAGTTTCTCATCATTTCTCACCTGAATTCCTAAACAGCCTCTCAAGTTGTCCTCCTGCACCTCTAGGCTCACCTTTACCCTATCCATTCTCAGCTCTGTTGCCATGTACATCTTTCTATATCAGAAATATAATCATGTCACTCAGCAATTCATAAATCTTTCCGTGGGTTTTAAGATGAAATTCAAAGTGTGAGGAGGTAAGACCCTCCATGCTTGATTGCCTTTTTAGTCTTCTCTCTGTTTATTCTGTCACATTGCTCTCCAATCTTCTGAAAATGCTTATGGTTCCCTGACACATTCACAGACTAACCTTCGTCTCAGTCTATAATGCGTGCCCTTCATTCCTGCCACTCTTCCTGCTCCCTCCTGTGACTCATCTCTGCCTGAAAAACTCCTCATCATCCTTCAAGATACTGTTTAGGGGCTGACTCTTTTAGTAAGCCTTCCCTTATGCTCATCCTCATCCTCCATGGGTCTCGGGTATTCGCTTCTCTAAAGTGCTTTTCACTATCATAGTGATTATTATAGTGAGTTTTTAAATTTTACTGATCATGAAAATAATGTGATTTCATAATTTCATATTAAAAATAAAAGAAAATTTAAACCACTAAAAATAAAAACTGCCTATAATCCCACTACCCAGAGATAACCACCATTATTATTCATATGGTTTTACATACAGATACACGATTAGAATCATATGATATCTTTTTTTTTCTTTTTTTGCTTTTTGGTATGTGGGTAGCTCCCTGACTGGGAATCGAACCCAGGCCACAGCGCTGACAGCGCCAGTGCCGAAGCCTTAAGCCACTGCACCATCAGGGAACTCCTCAAGTGATATCTTAATACATCAGGGATCAGGAAACTAGAGCTCACAGGCCAAAGCCAGACTGTCACCTGCTTTGTATGTTCTGCAAACTAAGAATGGTTTTTAAATTCTTTTACATTTTACATTTACATTAAGTGGTTTAAAACAAAATTAAAAAAACAATACTATTTCATGATACACGGAAATTATACAAACTTAAAATTTCCATGTCCGTAAATATTTATTGAAACACAACCATGTTTATTGGAGCACAAGCTGTTTCTGTACATGTTGTCCATGGCTGCTTTCACACAACAGCAGAGTGAATTGTTGCAGCTCATAAAGTAATATGACCCACAACACCTTTTCACCATTTACCAGAAAAATTTTGCTGACCTCTGATACAGAGCTATGTGTTATTTTTCTGCATAACAATGTTATGAATTCTTTCTTTTTCAATGTTTTGTAGAAATATTATTTTTAGTGGCTACTATCCCATTGAGATGCCATGATTTAAGTATTCCCCTACGGTTAAATATTGTTAAATCTGGTTTCCATTTTTAACTACTGTAAATAATATTGGGATGAGTCAATTCCAGCAATCCTCATTTCATTTGATTTCTTAGCCTTTCATAGAAATCTTTGTGAATCTCTCTTATTTCCATAAAATAAATTCCAAAAAGTAGAATGATTGGGTTATCCCACATTTTCAAGGCCTTTGATGCAATTGCTAAGATTTTCTCCAGAAACTGTGTACCGATTGATTATCATTATCACAATATATTAAAATTGTCTTTTTTGTGTCATAATTATTTATTTTTTAATTAAAGTATAGTTGACGTACAATATTCCATTAGTTTTAGGTGTACAACATAATGACTCACCATTTAAATAGCTTATGAAATGATCACAATAAGTCTTAGTAACCACCTGTCACCATACAAAGTTATTACAATGTTATTGACTATATTTCTTATGCTGTACTTTACATCACCATAACTCATTTATTTTATAATTGGAATTCTGTACCTCTTCACCTTTTTTACCCATTCCCCTATCCCCTTTCCTTTGGCAACAATCAATTTGTTCTCTGTATCGTTTGTTTGTTTGTTTTTATCGTATTTTGTTTGTTTTGTTCCACATGTAAGTGAAATCATATGGTATTTGTATTTTTCTGATTTATTTCACTTAGCTTAATACTCTTTAGGTCTATCCATGATGCTGCAAATGGCAATGCAGATGACCAATAGACAAATGAAAAGATGTTTAACATCACTAATCATCAGGAAAATATAAATCAAAACCACAATGAGATATCACAACTCACCTGTCAGAATGGCTATTATCAAAAAGTCAACAAATAACCAATGTCAATAAGGATGTGGAGAGATGGGGAACCCTGTGCACTACTGGTGGCATTAAAATAGTCCTTTTACATATATGACTTGCCCACTAACCGTTGAGGACAAGACAATGTGAGGCTCAAAGGAAGTACCGTATAGGTGCATAAGGAATGAGTAGCCAGGCCTGAATGGTTGCTCATTTGTCTAGGCCTACTGCCAGCACTGTAAAGCACTGTTTTTCAGTTCTGAGTACTCAGTAGCTCAGAAAACAAGTTTGTGGGTTCTTAGCTTGAGAAACGACCTAAAAAGTCAAATTGCCACTCCATTGGCACCAATAAAATGAAAAACATAAAAAAAAGTGTAAGCACTAAAATTTGGCATCTTATATAAAATATTTTTAAGGTAATCATCGAACATGTGAAATTATTTTAGGTATTCATATACAAGTATCTCTAAGAATACATCTTTCCACCCCCAGGGATGTGGAAAGCACAGTTTGAGAAACATGCAATAGAGGAAGTTGGGGATAGGTGTGTGACTGGGGACTGGGGGTGCGTAACTTGCTGATATGCAGCTGCAGAGAGAGCAAGGAACACCAGGGATGCTCTCTGTGCTGACAAACTGTGAGATCAATACATTCTGACAGAGAAGAAACCACTTATACCTTTCCAACCTTATGATTGCACCAATTGTGGAAGGTAAGACAAGGGTAGCTGCTTTAGGTAGAAAAAAAAATCACAGGATTGAACTGAAAAGGTCATGTGAGGAGACAGGAAGAAGGGAGAGATGTGCTGAATAGCAAAACCCTTGGAAATCTGGAGACACCAGAAACAAAGGCAAAGATGGTGGGAAGAGCAGAGCGTGGAAGATGCAGATCATTCCAGAATTTGATGCAAGAAATGTTGAGATCAGACAGGCCAGTATAATGGATGAGGTGAAGCTCCCAGGAAGCATGGCACATACATCAAAACGATATATGTGGAATCACAATAGATATAAAGTATATGCTGCCAGAAAACATAAGGGAACAGTTGAGCAATTAGTCAGATAATTTGATAGATGTATTCAGCCAATTTGGAAAATTAAATAAATATCTTTTTTTGCTCAGTGCTTGCTTCTGGACTGAATTACCCTGATTTTTCACCTCTATCTATTCTAACACTGACTGATGCAATTAAATTTTTTTCTTCTCACAGAGGAAACAAAAATTTACTCATAAAGCAAAATTTTGAGGTAATGTTCTGTCTTTCTAGTATATAGATGATGTTTTCTGGGCAACCAAAAATCATACACATTGAAGTGTTTTTTCAATAGTGAACATGAATTTGCCTCAAATGGCCACATTACAAATATTAATAAATTTTCCTTTGTGACACATGGTATGCAGTATAACATACTTATTTAAATACAGAATGTGGGGTCCACATTCTGGCTCCACTTAGTAGCTCCACACGTTTTACAAGTTACTTTTTCTCATTAAGTTTCAGCCTATTATAAAATGGGAATGATAATAATACCTACCTCGTAAGGTTTTATTAGGATTAAATGAAAGTGCTTAACACAGTGTTTGATACTCGTGTACCATAAGCATTCAGTAAATATTAGCAACTATTTAATTATATTTATGTGTTCTTTCTTATTAGTTTTATCATTTTGTATTTATAAAACCTCTGGATGGCTAACATATGGATATCCTAGCAGGACTAAACTAAATGACTCCATATCCCTATTAGGAAACAAAAATCTATTTCTGATTTGAAGAGGCCACATGATGTACCAATCACAATAGCGTACAATAGTATTTTCAGAAAAGATGAAAGTCCAAACAGAAGATGTTAATCTGAGTTGAAGTAACAGTGATTCACCCTGCAGGGGCCATAATGCCGCGTGGCCTCCTTCTCTGTCTCCCCTCAATAAATTCCTTGACCGGAATTCTCCCAAAATTTCCCTGAATAAAGGCCAGCTTGTTGATTTGAGTTTCAATGGCAGATAAATATTACTTGAGATATCACTCAACAGTAATTTGTTATTTGTATCTTACATTCATGGGGGTGAAAGGAAGAGAATCAGAAATTAGTAAACAATGTGAATGCTTCTTTGTTTAATGTTACCAGCTTTTATTGTTTTATATTTGTATTGGGCAAACAAACCCCTCTGAGAGGAAAAGAGAGGGGGTTTCCATTGGAAAGTATTCAAATCGTGGTTTAACGACCACTCTAAGGATATTGTTGGGGATGTCCACCTCTAGTGAGAGATCAATTAATGATTTCTAAGGTCCCATTGAATTCCATGGTTCTGCATTGCAATAGTCATTAATTTACTAAACACTTAGTGAAATGTCAATGAATGATTGAATCATACTACCTCTTCTTTGAGCAAGTAAAGACATAAAATGTTTCATAACATTTATTTCAAAACTTGTTTGACATAAATATTATGAGATGACTGTCAAGTTTAGTTTTAGATGATTTTTTCATATCTCCCTTATTTAATATATGTCTGAATTAACTCCCATTATTATCTCTACCTGTCATCACTTGAGTTATCTGTCACAATCAAATACTGATGATAACTGATTCAGAAGGAGTACCAGGGAATACATTTTCTTATTAATAGTTTAGGCTACAAAGTCTCTGTAACAGTGTTCACAAAGTGACTGATGTCATGTCCTATATTCTGTTATCTCCTTTAGAGTAGATACTTTATCAAGCGGCTGAATCATTTTTTTTTAAATTAATAGAATTGCCAAAAAGTCTGAGTAAATACTTAGTCTCTAGGCTATCTATATCATTTATTTTAATAAATTGGTATTTTTACAGTGTTTTGGCCAAAGATAAACAATCATACCGCTAGTCATCTCCTTTGCTAACATGCGGGTTGAGCAATGCTTATTCATTTTTTGGTTATCTGTGGAGCCCTGACCTGTGCCTGACTTTGTAATACTTTTCAAAGACACAAATGCATATGACATGGCCACTTGAACAATGCAGGCTGATGTGGTAAGTGCTTTCCCGCAGCATTTGTCAGAGTTGTCCTGCTACTGGCCAGTTCTGAACCCTTTGTAAAGACCTCTGCATCTGAATCCCCACCCTCCCTTGACAGCTCAGAGCTCCCAAACCTCAGCAGTAAACTGGCTGTGCCAGTGCCAAGTGGGGGAGACTCAAGAAAATGCAGATTCCCAGGTCCCACTTCAAAGGATTCTGACTCAATAGATGCAGAGTAAAATAACCAGAAATCTCTGTTTCTTAAAATACTCCTCACTTGATTCTGCTGTGTCACCACATTTTAGAAGCACCTTTTTTACATAATTTGTTCTTCTGGGGATGGAAAACAGGACATCTATTTATGGGTGAGTATTAGGGCTTTTAAAAGCCCATTAGTTTCCAAAATATTTCTACCTCTAGGCTTATCCAGGTGTCTGAAATTTTCTCCTTTAACAGTTGTTCTTTTAACTTAGGTATTTTTTCTAAGTTCTAGTCGCAATGCACAAATCAGGTCACTCCATGCCTAACACCTGTCAGTAATCATTCAGCAACCATGGATAGAGAGAAAATGCCTTTCTGTGGCATACCTTGTCCTCTGTGATCTGGTCACTGCTTACCTGTCCATCCTATCTTTCTCATGACCCCTTTCCCAATCCCCTTCTCTGGAGCCCATGATTCAATTATATAACTACTTACTGCTCTCCCAATGCTCCACACTGGGTGGTCCTGGGGCCTTGACATATGCTTTTCCTATTGCGCAGGCTGTCTATCCACCCCTATATACTTGCAAATAATTTTAGAACAAATTCCCTGATTCCCTACTCCACTCTTTGTTTTAAACTGTTTCTGCGGAAGCCCCTCCAAACTTACTGGGGTTGTTTAAATACCCATCCTTGATGTCTGAGTAACATACCAGGGGTGCCAAAAAACATATACACATTTTAAGTAAGATTATCTATTTATTACTTTTTGAAGTTGAATTGAATTACAGTAGCAATGTGTAGTATGACATTCACTCAAAAGATGGCATTAATCAAATGAATGCTAGTGTCACTATGTGACATGCATATCAAAGAAAATGGCAGAAGCATGGTTGTTGTTCAAGGAGCACAAGACCATTTTGAAGTGGTATTTGAAAATTGAGAATGTTGCTTAAATTTCCCCTACGTTCTTCTGACTTAACACCCCCTGACTTCTACCTATAGGGGACCTTAAAGGATGTGGTGTATTGTAGAAAACCGGCTACACTAGCAGTATTTCAGGAAGAAATTGAAATGACATGCGCAGTGATACTAGCGGACACTTTGGTCAATGTTGCTTAAGCAGTAGTTCACCAATGAGAAGTGTCTGGATGCTGATGGTAACCACTCTGAGCTCTTTTGTAGAAGTCAAACGTGACTTGTATTCATCTTTTGTTACCAGTATATATTGAGTATTACAATTTTAATAGAGTATTTTTTCCTTTCTTAAAATGTGTATACATATTTTGGCAACCTCTGTATATATATAATGGGAAAGAGAAATAAATATAGAACAATGTTAACAATTAGTAAATCTAGATAAAGGGTTTCTGTAGGTTTGAAATTTTTCAAAATGCAAAGTTATAAAAAATGGTCCATTTCATATAAGCTTCTTGAGTATAGGAACCATGCAATACTTACCTTGTATGCATCTAATCCAGTATCTGCTTTCATTAACTGTTGAATGAGTCAGTGAGTGGGAAGAATGGCACATTAATATCTGGATATTTTCGATGCATGAGTTAAACTTTACCTAGTGGAAAACAGGTTGAATTCTGGCTGAGGTTGGAGGGTGGATGTGTTGGTATCATGGTGGAAGGTTAGGACTAGGGTAGGCTGGACTTTAGGAGATGCTGTGGCTCTGTGTTTCTCAAGGGTAGAAGGTGCTAGAAATGGTAAAGTTTGGGTAAACTGGTTCCCAGGCAAACCCTGGGTATAAAATATATCACCATATCAGCCCCATGCTTCAAGAATTATTTTTAATGGGGGGATGATGTTACACATGCATAAAAATGCATTGGCCTATTCATTTGGAATTTCAATTTTCACACAGCAGAAATACTTGTAAGTTGTCATTATGAAATGTTACCCAGCTATTCTGAACTTTTAAATAATGACCACAAAAGTAAGTAACTGCCAGTTGCCTATGAGTCAAACTTTCCCAACGTCTTACTTTCTTGATTAGTATCTGAATAATAATTGACCCTTGCTGTTAAGTAAACAAGCAAATAAAGAACTCTCCTGTTCTACCTTTTGATAGTGTTATTTGGGCTAGGGAGCCACATCATTCCTTTGCAAACTAGAGAAACTCATCTCACAAATGAACTTCCACTTCTACTTCTGTCTTAATTTAGAAGATGCTTTCTGTGTGAAGTGGGTGGTAATCCCTTCTTTCAGACCCTGATGAGTTAAACACACTGAGTCCCCACCTCTCAAGTCTTCTCTGAGCCCTGCTTTAGACCCTACATCCCTGTCACCTTCTTTAAAGCATGAAGAACCTTCCCTTCCCCTTGGTGTTACCTTTAAATTTGAAGAAAGTGGCAGTTGGGCTACACAAAATATCACAAAGAAAAATTAGACACTGTCTGAGGTGTATAAAAAAATAGTTCAATCTATTTTCAAAGTCTAAAGAAAAAAGTTGATTTCTCGTCTGGGGGTGGGGGGAGACATTTTCACATTAAAAAACCCATTCTCAGGTTGAAGAGGCTTCAGGGCAGTCACCAAATAAAACACTTAGATTAATTGACAGTAGCAGTAATAACATTTTTTAAGATAGTTATTAAATAGAACAATATGGAATGTCCAGTTTACAGTGTAAGCAGACTTTATATAGACAGTGACGGATGGAGCTTCTAAATGAGCAGTCCATAAAAAATGGCTTGCTTCAGGACTCGGTCAAGACCAGGTTAATTTAAATTTTCCTCTCCCACTTGGTTAGTCATTAAACTCAGGAAAGTATTTTGGAATTAGATCTGAGAAAAAGACATTCTGGCAAACATCTTAAAGTTGGTTATTTAAAGACATGCTAAAAGGCACTACTTTTCCTTTGGGTTCCAAAAGAATAGGAAACCAAGGATACTCTCTGACACTTGAAAAATACACTCTGTCTTTTTAAGTGTAGCTTTGAAATCGCTGGTTTTAAGTACAGCATGTTTTATGGACATTACACCACCTCAACTGCCATGCAAAGTACAAAAAAAGATTATGGATTTTCTCTTCAGTGGAGCATTAAATGGTCCCTTGAATAGCAATTTTCTGAAAGAGCAAATATATGTGATATATCCTGAATACGCTTTCCTGACAGCGCAGAGTATTTATAACATATACTGTGGAGTACAGGTAGAGTCTCTAGTTCATAGAAATAATCTTGGTTTTACCACTAAACGGAAGCCAATTAACTTAGGATACCTAAAAGCAAAGAATGAAAATTTTGGAAACTTTTGAGACTAGTACTAGTTAAGTTCTATTATTTTTGTCAGTCTCTTCCACACAGCTTCATGGATTTCTTTTGGCTTTTGCTGAGCATTTTAACTAGACTACTTTACACTTTCATTTCTGCTTATCCAAAACCTGCTAGCCTTCAAGTCCCAATTCCAGTGCTGCCTCGTCCATGAAACCCTTCTACTCACCACAGACAAAAAAGCAATTCCTCCTTCCTCACTTTATTTCCTCTGTAACTTTATTACCTTTCAAATTTAGAGGTTATATTTCACTGTATAATACAATTGTGAATGAGCAACTTTTAAATTAAGTAAATTATAAACTTGGTGATGGCAAGAATTATTTTATCCAGTTTTTTTATTTCCTTCAGGGAAGTATGATTATTTCTTTCTTAAATTTATTTGAGATGAAGTTATTGCAAAAGGTAAATAGCAAAAAGTAAAATCAGTGCTTTAAAATTCATATTCAGAAAAGATGAGTCATTAAATTTTTTTTTCAGACGATAATTCCTTAAAAGCAACTTTAAAAAACAAATGTCCTATTTCCAGTAGATTATAAGGTTCCAAAAGCCAGACCACACCCCTTTTCCTTTGGCCTCCCACATCTCCAAATTCAGATCACTGTGCTTCATCATAGTTAACTATTATTTGGTGATTCAAAAATATAACTGGGTTCACCAAGTCAATGTTGGCTGTGATATGACAGCACTTTTCCTGGAATCAGGTACACTTCTAGATAGGATGAGCCTTGAGTGCTCACCTTGTCCCAGGACAGAGCATAATAAAAAAACTAAATTGACAAACTAAATTTTAATCAAAGTCAGTTAGTTACCAGCTCTGAGCAAGTCATCAAAGCTCTCTGACAACAGATTGGTGATTGCCAGGGGCAGGGATGGGGGATGGGTGAAAGGGTCAAAAGGTACAAATTTCCAGTTATAAAATAAGTAAGTAGTAGGAATATAAAAAAAAAACAAAGCAAAACTCTTTAAGACTTGGTTTCCTCACCTGTAAAGAACAGTCCACATAATGGTCCTTACTATGAAAGCAAAAATGAGACAAAAAGTATGAAAGCAGTCTCAAAAGTAAATAGGCATGTTACGTAGTTATGTCAAACTATTTGTTGTCTTGGTATTTTATGGAAATATTTAGGCAGTACAGCCTAGGTACATTCAACACGTGTTATATTTCTACAGGATGCAACATTTCCTGATGGCAGCTAGAGTCAGCCATGAGTGATAGAATAAATAAGCTAATAAGTATATGGTGTGATTTTAGGAACACGAAGAAAACCCTGAAATTCATGATAAATCCTTTTCCACATGTCTGCTAATACTGATAACTCTTTTGGCAGAGAATATTTATTTTAACTTAAGGTTTTGTTTCTGTAAAAATATTCATGTTATTACCCCCTACTCTACACTTTTAAAAAGCATCTAGTTTAGGTGTCAACCAAGGACAAGAAAGCTTTTAAGGTCAGAGGAGGTAGAGCATGAGCAGAGGTGTCCCATGGATAAAACGCAGTGGGATGATGCTTGTTCCACTGTGTGAATTTGAATGAAGGACAATTTATTAAGAATTTGAAAGAATTATTCTCTAGTGGTGGAATTCTGGGCACCAGAAACTGCCTGGATGGGTAGGGCATGAATATGTAAGGGCAAAAGTACCCTGTGTCACCCAAAATCACATCATCATCAGACTCTGACACTTAACATCTGTGTGACCTTAGGCAACTACTGTCTCATTTTTTATGTCTAGAAAATGGGCATATTAAGGGTGCTTTCCTCATAATATTGTTATAAGGACAAAGTGAGATGATGCAGGTAAAGAGCACACTGCCCGGCCACTGTTGTCTTCCATTTGTAACTATTAGCATCATTGTCACGACTAATGGTAACCAAAATATAAGATATTCATAAGATAATACTTTGGAAATTACATATTTCACTATCAACATAGGTTATACCCTCCTCTGTATACCATACTTATTTTTAGGTTAGACATACAATATGGAAGCCAAATGGCTCTCTGGGTTAAAATATTTTTCTGATGCAAGAGAAACAATAATGCCACCACCTAATTCTGTCTATGAAAACCTCACTGCACGTGCCTATTTGATGGCGTTATTACCCTGCCCCGCTTGCATGGGCTGCCCCTAATCCAAAGTGGCACACAAATCACAGAACGAGATTTCTGGTTGGTTTCCAGTTTGAAATAGAAGCTACAGCTAATGGGCTGCTGAAAACCTGAGGGCACAGCTGTCCTGAGTGGAAATAGCCTCTTACTGAAAGCTATACCACAGCCCTCACCTAATTAGGAATTCTTTTTGTCAACTCGGTAGCTTTCAGGGTCCCTGTGCTAAAACCAAGTTAGTAAAACATCAGGTGTTTTCCTGTCACTAGGAAATGTCAGTAACATAGCAATAATAGAAAAAGAGTAAGAAAACCAACTTGGAAAATTCTCATATTGTATTGAATCTGTCAATTTTGATTAAAAAAATAAGCATTTTGGGGGTCACTTTTTAAACCAGAGTCATTTAATAAAGGACCATAAAATCCCCTCATAATGGAAATGCCAGACAAACTTTACCTTTTAAAGTTACAACTGAGTCTCTTTATAATTAAGTATAAATAGAATCAGGTATTTTTTTCCCCTCAGTTTACTGCCAAACAGTTGTTCAAAAAAAGATTTCTTTTGTACAGATCCAATAAATGATGGTATTTTAAAACAGATTTTAAATGCAGTTTCTTACATTTTCTTTCTTGGGTATTTGCATATAAATGACTCTTCCATGTCTGCTCTGTGAAATGAAATAAATAATAGAATTAGAAATAACCTACAGGTGCATGAATTGGATTATTTGTGGTGCCTTCTGTTGTCTCAGAGTGTTGTCTGTATCCTGGGATTTATTTAGATTTCACTACCTTTCCCTCAATGTTCTGTGGCCTTTTATGTGACTGAAAAAACAGTCCTGGAGACTTTTCAAGAATGCCATTGTGTGTTTTACTGCAGAACTTGAACTCTACTATGCTTGAATAAAAATAAAACAGCAGCAAAGAGAAGGACACATTCCTACAGACTTGATGAAAGCTGAAACACTGGGAAGTTTTTGTACCAAACAGAAGGATAAATAAATATGAGTATTAAACTAACATTTGTTCAGAGGATGATGCCGAAGTAGAGGAAAGACAGCTACTTCTGACTTCAGGCATTCGCTGTCTTCCCTGCCCCACATGCTTTTCTTTCCATGCCACTGACTCCCACAGCCCCATTGTTTCAGACTGTCCTTAAATTCCACCTTCTCCATGAAACAACCCCAGCTAAATCAATTTCTCTTTCCCCCTGAACTTGCCTATAGTGCTTTCATTACCAATGTTTTTTCTCTGAGAATTAATCTCCTCATGCCTCGATGTGTGATTTCACTGTTACTTAATTGCTCTCTGGGTCTACAGGGTCATCGTGTTCCCTTATATTATTATATATTATAAATTTCTGGAGGTCAAGGATGTCTCTCACATTTCTTCTGTGTCTCCCAACACTCCCATGCCAAACACAGAGTCAGGAACACAGCAGACAGGGAATCTAGCCTGGTAGAGCAGAGCTATCCTGATGCTGCTGCGATTGCTTCCTGCAAATCCTGTAGGATCTGTGACTATAATGTTAATAAAAAATTATTGAGTGGTCCTTTCCAATCAGATAAGAGGTGAATTTTACCATTTTTTTTATGTGGGTAGCTCCCTGGCTGGGAATCGAACCCAGGCTGCAGCGTTGACAGCGCCGAAGCCTAGCCACTACACCACCAGGGAACTCACACCATCTTTAACTCTCCCAAATGAGTGGGATTTTACAGTAGAGCTAATGGTCAGAGGACATGCAGCTATGAGTACAGGTGTGGCACAGAGGCACACCACTGGGGTTGGACGTCCCAGCTCCACTGCTTTCCAACTGTGTGGCCAATGACTCGTGTGTGCATTCATTTTCTCATTTGTCAAATGGAGATTAAAAATAATAGTTGCTAACAACCTTCCAACACTATGTATGAAGGCTTGTTCTAAATTCTATAAATGTTTTAACTCATTTTGAATCCTCACACCCACCTTATGAGGTAGGGACTATTACTGCCCCATTTGACAGGTGAAGAAACTGAGACAGGAGAAGGAGCAATGTTCCCAGAGTTCCTCACCTAAGCAGCAACACTGGGATTCATATCCAGGCAGACAGAACCTACAGGATCAACTGCTAAGGTGCATTGCCTCTCATAAAATGTATTGCACATGGTTATTTTAAGGATTAAACAAGTTCATACACTAAAACATTTAAATATATTTAATACTTGACATAAAATATTAAATGTTTAAAAATGGTTGACACAGAATAAGTACTCAAAAGTTCACTGTATTATGGTTATACATTATATCATGATTTAGGCTCCAATGCTTGCAATCAATTTAGACAAAAATTATTCAGATAATAACTTAAAATGTTCCAACATAATCTCTGCCCAGAGGGAAATTTACACTCTGAGGAGAAATAGGTACATATGTAAAATAATTAAGCAAACCAATGCTAAAAGCAACACTAACTGATGAGGACGAGCCCATCAGAGCTGCAGGTGGCAAGGGCTCTAACTAGCTCCTTCTAACAGGTACCCAACATGATTCTGAGGTAAATACTCATAAACCACACTTGAAACACATTATGTGGGCTGCACTTGAGTAAGTGCCATATTTGAGTGGGAGACTGTACATATATAACGAGGTGCTGATTGAGAAGCCCTGTGGACAGAAATGGAGAGAGATGGGGCTGGAGCTCAGGGGATCCTTCCCAGAGAAGGGGGACTTAAGAGTTCCAAAATGAGCATATCAATAATTCACTCGGAAACTCATCCTCCAGCTAAGTTAAAAGAAGAAAAATGACACAAATCAGAAAAACTAATAGTATGAATAATTTACCAGTTCCATCATGTTCTCTTAGGAGCACGGATGTTCTGTACATTAATAATTGAATCTTCTTAAAACCCTCAGAACTGTTGTGAGCAGGAAGAGCGGAATATGTTAACACCACTAAATCATCACTATTTCATTTCTTTACCTACAGTCCTTTTTTATTTGTTTCTTTTGCTATTACACAGAGATGAAAAAGATTCCTGCAATTATGTCATAAATCTATGTATTCATTCATTCATTCTACAAACATTTATTGAACATATAATCCAAGCACAGTGCTAGGCCCTGGGAACAGAAAAATGTTCACAATCTAATGAGGAAGACAAAAATGAAACACGGGTTTTCCATGAGAAATACATAGTAGATGTGGACAGGCAACGGGGACTCAGAGGAAGACGTGGTCAACAGCAAATGTAGGGAGCATCCCAGAAAGGTTTTAGAGAGCAATAATAATAACTTCCTCACTGTCAATCTAATGGCATATTCCTCAAATACACTGCAGCTTCCAACACTATTCAAAACATCCATCTTGAAATGTCCTTTTCCCTAAGCTCTTGTGATGACACCCTGATTATGTTTGCCCCTTACCTTCTATGGCCCTTTTCTAATTCCATGAGGCACCTCTGTTCAAGTCTTTTTATGTAGTTCTTTAAAGATAATTTTTTCTTCTGGTTTGGGCCAGAGATTCCTATTCCTTATTTATATGGGAATTACTGAAAAACTAAAAAAATGTAGAGGTGTCCCAGCCTCCCCTTGACTCTGCAGGTTTAGGGCCTGGATATATGAGTGCTGTATTTTCTTTTTAAGCTCCCAGGTGATTCTAATGCCTGTCAGCACGAGAACTACCTTTTTAGGCCTGCCTTCATCTAACTGTTCCAAGTAGAGACTGCTCATTTTCATGTGATTTCCTCTCATTGGTTTCCTGAACTGCCTAGAGTTCTGGGCCTGGAAACACCAGACTGAGAACAGTGGAGCATGATGAAGTCAGCACCCTAGACTTCTCCACTCAGGATGATAACAGAAGACCAGTTCTACTGCAGCCTCACGTTCCTCCTGTCCTCAGTCACCTGTGTAAGACTGTCTGGTCTTCTATCCTCTTTAAAATCTTCCTCTCTTTGGTCCCCTTCCTTCCAAGCTTCACCACTGTATCTCACAGAAATTCAAACTCATAAAAAACAAACTCCTCACTAATTCTCATACTCTGCTATTTAAATGAAGGTTGCTCATTTCCCATAACCCTGGTTTCTCCCATCCTAACAAAAGGTTCTCTCTCAATCAGTATCACCCTCTTGCTTCAGTCAAATTTATTAGAGGAATGGAATAACAATGGACAACAAATTAGTTATATATAAAATTATTAATGCAATGCGCAATAATGTTTCCAGAATTCACAACCAGACAATTCACCATTTAATTACTGCCTTCTACTATCAGCCTTTCAAACTGGATTAATATAAGGTTTTACTTACATTGTTTAAAAATGCTTAAGTAATTCATTTGTTTTGAAGAAATTACTTCCTTAAAGTAAAAACAATTGCAATAGTTACCAAATATATTTATGCATAATTACCAAGTGCATAAATACATTTACACAAATTCATATGTTGTTTAAAAATATTATACTAGGAAAGATATTTCTACTCCCATGACAATGTCTAATAATGCTGCTTTATCAATTGCCTTAAAATTTGCTATTAGGGGAGTTCCCTGATGGTGTAGTGGCTTAAGGCTTCGGCGTTGGCGCTGTCAGTGCTGCAGCCTGGGTTCGATTCCCAGTCAGGGAGCTACCCACATACCAAAATGCAAAAAAAAAAAAAAAAAAAAAATTTGCTATTAGAAATATTTTGGCTTGGTTTCCTTTAATTTCTTGTCCCTAAAAGAAATTTCATCCCATAAATTATTCTTTTCAGGTCCTCCAAACATTTGCTTAGTTATAAGCAGACTTTTTCCGAGCTTAAAAAATAAACAAAGTCTATTTTCATTCCCAGAATATTTAGTCCTATTTATTCTATAAATCTGTATTGTTCAATATAGTTGCCACTAGCTATTTGAAATATAGCTAGTTCAAATTGTGATGTGCTATAAAGTGCATGCTGGAAGACTTAACACAAAAAATTAAAGTATTTCAACAGTTTTTATAATAATTCAATGTCAAAAGATAAAATTTTAGATTTATTGGGGTAAATTAAGCACAGTATTAAATTAATTTCACTTATTTTGTTTTTGTTTTTTACTTTTCTTATTGGGTTAGTTTTGTTAATTTATGGCTTCATTTTATTGGTTCATTTCATCTAAGTTGTTGAATTTATGGGCATAGAGTTGTTCATAGTATTCCCATATTATATCTAACGCCTGTGGAGTTTATAGTGATACCTCATGCCTCATGTCAAAACCTATTAATTTTTGTCTTTTCTCGTTTTTTTCTTTCTCAGTCTGGCTAGAGGCTTAACAATTTTAATAACCTTTTCAAAGGATCATTCATGTCTCTTGTTTTTCTGTTTTCAATTGCATTGATTTCAGCTCCTTAATTTTTCCTTCATTCTATTTACTTTGGTTTTAATTTAATCTTATTTCTCTAGTTGCCTCCACCTTCACCATCACCACTGACTTTAAGGTATTGTCGAGTCTGGGGAAGAGAGAACAGAAAACCAAAAGGCAAAAACAAAGGCAGGGTATGTCCTCTCTTTTTAACCAATGGAATTCCTCTTTCTATTAGGCTCAGACCTGAAGGAGAAGACTTTTCTGGAATTTTTCTGTCCACATCTGGTACATACCTCAGTGTCAACCTGCCATTGAATTCAAGCTGGGCAATATTGGAGAGAGAAATAAACAACCACACTGCTGGCTTGGTGGTATTTGGAATTCTGATATCTTTCCCTAATCTACCTGCTAGTCGCTACTTTTCAGGATCCTTAACAAACAAATATTTTGCCAGGGTTTATATTTGCATTTAATGGAGATAGGGTGGAAGGTATTTATTCCATCTTGTCTGGAACTAGAACCAGTATTCAATTTTAAGACAAATTTTTAAAAAGACAAAAATTCTAATCTCTCTCAAGTCCCTGAACTTCAAGTATATGGTAGGGGAGAGATGGAAGATTGAGACAATTTGGTGGGCAGAGCTAACCATAGAATCAGAAGTGTGCCTTATTATCCTGAGGACTAATAGCTAGACGAATTTGTCATGAAAATGATATAGCCATGTCACTTGAAAATCTCTTAATATTTACACATTAATACAATACAGTATATCTAAGGAAAAGTCTTTAGAAAAGACGCATTCTGGCTAAGGCTAATCAGATAGGAGTCACAGTGAACTTCAAACGAACAAACAAAACAAAACAAAAAATCTCATTCTCATCTAGGTACAATACATACTTATGCCTTTTCTGGAGCAGAAGGATCTATATTGCTTTAAGCAAAAGGTATATTTTAATCCTAACATTTAATCTAACTCAGCAGTATTAAAGGTTGTGAGTGGAGGTGAGTGAGTCTTGTGCTACCATCTTACTCTGCCACCCCCTCATTTATATTTTTTGAACTTTAAACCTCATATCGAGGCCCCTTTTGTCATAACTAGTAAGGTATATGGGTACTACTTTCCATGAAAAAGTTCTGTTTGTAGATTTATATTTTTAAAAAGAACTATTTTCTAAATAAATAATTAATAGCTTGAAGTCTACAGGCCAATGATCTCAAAAATGCTTATTGTGATCCTGACTTCTGACCCAAGTTTCAAATAGGAACATGTTTGGTGACAACATAAAGCCCAACCAACACCTGCTTTAAACACCTGAGAATTTGCCTGTGTCACAGCAAATCTTCCACAGAATGAGAGAAGCATAAAAACAATAAACTTATAAATTTATTTCCCTATTGTTGGACATTGTTTGTTTTTTTTTTCCCAGTTAGGGAATTCTACTAAAAACATGTGAAAAAAATGCTCAATCATAGCAAAGCATCTTCATTTCTATACCCTCACAGAATTGTTTCATACTGTGGAAGATTATGCTGAGCCCTGGGTTTCTTGTTGTGACATAAACAAACTATTAGGTGTTTAAGCCAGTGTTGGTGGGCTTTATATACTATTTGTTACCAAATAAACAGATGTTATTAGTCACCAAATAAATAGCCACCATTGCTGTTGCCCTTGGTTCCAATGAACTATTGCTGTGTCACAAAGAGGCTGACCATATGTACCGTTTTAAATGGGACAGACAAAAACAGTTACGTCTCATTTAAAATGGTACGTATGGTCAGCCTAGTCACGAAGCACTGGAACTTCTAATGACCTAAAACAATAATTATTTATTTTGCGCATAATTTTCAATTCAGGCAGCGCTCAGTGGGGAAAGTTTGTCTCTATTCCACACAGGTCAGCTGGGAAGCCCAACCAGGCCTGGGGAATCCACTTCAAAGACGGATCGGATGGCTCACACAAATAGTTGGCAAGTTGGCTGGCTATTAGCTGGGGATCTCAGTCAGAACTGCTGCTGGGAAATCTCTGTTCTTCTCCAAATGGGCCTCCTTACTGTGCTCCTTGACTTCCTCACAATAATTACAAAACACAAGAACAGATACAAGGTACAAGACATTTTGGGGGTGTGTGTGTGTGTGTGTCTCTGTGTGTGTGTGTATACACACACAGGCACACATAAAATTACATGTATGTATATACATCTGTTCTTGTGTTTTGTGATTAGTTACATAAAATTTCTTGTACCATAATATGTTAAAAAATAAATGCTAAAATTTCTTTATAGTATAAAAAAAAGTACTGAAATATAAACAAACAAAAATTTGAATTAAAAATTTGAAATGAAATTTTTCCCCCTGAAAGTTTGGGCCAAAAACGTGGGTGTGCATTATACACAGGAGTGCATTATATGTGGCAAAACACTGTTATTATTAACAGAACAATTATATGACTTTTTAAAAAGGCAGCAGGCACTTCCACATATCATTGCATTTCTCGCCAAAATTTCCTTTATAGGTGTTTGAAGGCATGTGCTATTATAATTTTTCAAATAGAGAACCTGAGACTAGAGAGGCTAACTGCATTGCTCAAAGTAGAGTGGATGTGGCACTGAACCCCTACACCCTCCCAACACTCTTCACAGTGCATCCTTCTTTATAATTAGAACAAACTGCAGGGCCCTGTGCATAAGGAAAGGACTGGAATCAACATTAAATATTAACTGCTACTGGCTTATTGAACTACTAATGTCCCTATCATTGGAAAAGCTCATACTAAAGCTAACTTGGATCCAACAAATTTCTTCTACAGGTTAAGGCTGTGCCTACCCTGACTGAGTAATTACTAGTAAATGGGTTGAACTAGTGATGCAAAATGGAATTCACATTCACATTTTAGTTATTTTAAAAAGTCTTTTGTCAGTGAATCGGGAACAGATTTCAGACTCCTTGATTTTTTCTTAAAACAATAACAACAGAAGATGATGGTCTACTTAATTTCTTGGGGGCAGGTCGCTGGGTTGCTGTGGTGGGTGGGGTGTGGGAGGGTAGGGGAGATGGCCATTAAGAAGTCAGGGCTAGAGGCCTATGTGAAGCCAAAAACCCTTTCTACTGGAGACCTCGTGTTCTTAGACCCACATGCAAAGAGGGAATATGGTCCTATAGTCCCATGGCACGTTACGGTAAGATCCACAATAGCTAGGAAGCATTGATTTATATCTCCCATCATCTTACAGATAAAAAGCCTGATGTCCGGAAGGCTAGTCCATAGCCAGAAGACTGCCTTAAAATTACAAAAAGACTTTAGAATCTAAAACAATAAATACCTTTTGAAGATGGAGCCTGTTAAATAAAAAACCCTTTTCCAACTGGGCTCCTGGTTGGATTTAGGTATATGAATTTGAGCGCAGTTGTTAAGGAGAGATGAATTGCTCCACTTAAGTAAGGATTCTCCCTGAAATTGTGAGCCTGGACAGGAATAGAGGTGGAGGGAAAAAGAGGTGGCCTGAGAGACCCAGAGCTTCCCCACCACCCACAGTTCATCAGTGGACCTGAAAATGCTGGCGGGGTACCAACTATTAATGGGTCCTGGAAAAAAGATGTGGTTTCAAGTCCAGATAACCTTCAGAAACAGTTGACAGGTATATGTGAAGGAGCTAGAGAAACAGGGGACCATGAACAAAGTAAACCTCTGGGGATGGGCAGGAATTATGAGGAAGCCCAGTAAGTTCCCACAGGAGCTTTTTGTGTAGCAGCATGAGCCTTAGTTGTTAGCTGAATTATGAGGGGGGACCCAAAAAACCCCAGAATGTATTTATTAAAAAATGTGTATTTATCCTTACATATTTAAACTCCAGTCATCTTCAAAGTACTGTCTATGGGATACCATACACCTATCAAGATGCTTTTTCTACTGCTCAAAACAGTTTCTGAACTGATCAAATTTTGATGCCTTTTAGTGCCTCTGCTGTTTTTTGTTTCACCTTTTCCACATTGGCAAAATGTTTCCCTTTGAGGACTTTTTTCATCCAGGGAAACAAAAGAAAATAGCTGCTCAGGATGAGATCAGGTGAATAGGGAGGGTGGGGCACAGGGGTCGTGCTGTTTTTTGGTCAAAAACTGCTGAACACTCAGTGTGGTGTGGGCAGGTGTATCATGGTGTGAGAACCAGTCATCTGCCACAACTCAGGGTGTTTCTTCTACAAATCATGACAGAACGTTCTCAAAACTTCCAGATAAAACTTTGGTTGACCATTTGACCTAGAGGAACAAATTTGGAGTGCACAATCCCTCTCACATCAAAGAAACAGATGATCACTGTTTTCATTTTTGTGGGGGGTTCCTCCTTGTATACAAGTGGCATAATTAGCGCTAAAATCATAGGTGTTTTAGTTCCTGGTTTAATGCTCTTTCACATAATAATCTGTTATTTTTTTCTTGTTTTTTGTTTGTTTGTTTTGTTTTGGCTTTTTTTTTAGGTATACAAAGGAATTCCTGGTGGCCAGGGATTTCTATCTTTTAAGACAACCCAGAGCAGAGTTTCTAAATAGAAGAATAAATTTTGGATTCTAATGGCCCCTGCTTCAGCACTAAGTCTTTCTTCAATGTCTCAATCTGATTTACCCAATTACTTTTATTACTGTCCAATTTGAAAACCACTGCTAGTATAAATCACATGCAGATCAGATAAACCTCTGAATGTAGCAAGCAAATGTGAATTTCATCTAAAATGTTCTAAGAAGCCAATCATTTTAAAGTAGTGAAAGAAAACACAGAACATCTAGCCATTGCAGTTTCCTGAATCAAGCCTCTTTGACCTTAGTGAAAACATTATTTGCCTATGAGGGTTATTACTCACAGAGTTTGCTATTACTCATGGGGCTCCAGTCTCAGAAAAGGAAACCAAATGGGATTTAATGGCTTTGTATGTCACTGTCTTAAAATTGTTAATAATTTTATCTTTGAATTTGTGAAGTCCAATGGGACAATGCAGAAAGTACTGGAGGATTGGAGACTCATTGCACAAGTGGTTCTGCCTCCTGGGGATAGTTTATTTCTATCCTGTCAGCTTCCCCACCCCAGCTCAGTGACCTCTGCCATCTGCCCTGGCAGGGGTCAGGACACAGGTTGGGAAGGGGTGGGGTCAAGCTCACAAGCTATGCACTGAGACAAGGCTGAGGTCCAGCTCACATTTAGCCTCATGCCTGATGGAGCTAAATAGCAGATAAGAAAACACTGAGACTGGTCAAGAAAAAGCCTTGCCTGCTTTTTGAACAGGGAGTCCACATTTCCATTTTGCACTGGGCCCCACAAATTCTGTAGCTCATCCCCATTAAATACTGTAGAAACCATAAGCCAATGCCATTTTTAGATTATTAACTAAATAACCACAACATATATTGAACAATAACTCTGATTTACCCAAAGTATTACTTGGTTTCAAGATCTCTTAATATTAAACACAGTCAGATATTTTCAGTAGTTCACCTGAGGGGGAAAGCCTCTGTATTATTCTTGCCAGCAGGTGTCACTAACCACATTGTGGCTTGATGCACGAAAAATGATGGATTTCTTTTTTCACTGAGGCAGCCAGGAAAAAAAGGACTTATTTCTCCACAGTAAAAATAGTACCACTCCATATTTCCTACCACAGTAAAAAGAGGATCACTCCATATTTTCTACCACATTAGGGTAAGTTTTTTATTTTTATTTTTTAAATCTTATTTCTCTCCAATGTTAGTATTTGCCCATAAATAACTATCGTGTTTTCCATGATCTATTGGGCATGATGTTAAAATAGCCAGAGGCCAACAGAAGAGTCGATAGGGAGTAGAAGAAAGAGCTTTTCATTTCTTTTTAGTTCTGTATCTGTGCCCTACCTTAACAACTTTCTTACCTTGAGCTTGGCCAAAAGAAGTTCATGATCATGAAGAAGTTTTTTGGTTTCATCTTGACTGCTACCAATTTCTAGAATATTGGGCTGTGATTCAGCCAGTTGAAGCTGTATCCATTTGCCACACTAAAAATACAAATGAAATGAAATGCACTTTTAGTTCCTCTTCTTCCTTCCCCTTCACCCTTGTCCATTTTTTTCTTTTTTTTAGTTTCCAGTTATACTGCAAATACTTTATTCTTTTCACAGAGATGGGTCTTAATAAATGGAAATGTTTAACACGTATAATAGAAATCCAGGCCCTGCCTTTTCTTTTTTTATTCTTAGGATAAAGTCTTTTCTCTTGGCATACTGAATTGAAATTCAGAATTCCCAAATGACCAACACATCCAATAGATCATGTATTACTAAATAGTACAAAATTAAAAAATAATTCACACAATTGTACATTCCCTCACTCACAAAACTGAATTCCATAAAAATAGTGAAATTCCACTTGGGCAAGGAGGATGCAAACTTCATCACAGGGGAAAGGTTTCATGCATGCAATTTAGGCTGATCACTGTTTTTACATTGACCTTGCTGGTTCAACCAGAAAGAACAGCAGGTGAAACAACTGATTTATATCTTATTTCAAAGTAAAAAAACATAACGTTTCCCAACTTTTGTTGTTGAGGATTCAATAAAATATGTAGTACAATAAAATGAGATGTGTGCGACAACTGCCATTGGAAAGCAGCCAACTTGTTTTCCACACGCAGGACTCTTTCACCGCCCTGAGACACCATGGAGTGCTGCCTTTCCTGAGGAATTGCTTTTCTAAGAAACAACAACTAATTAAGCAAGAGGAACCCCTAGCAGGCACGGGAAGGCACATCAGGGAACTGCTTGAAGAGAAATGAGAAAAAAAGTATGTCTGTTCTAGATAATTCGTGCCCTGAGACCATTTGGAAACAAGAGGCCCTCATAGATCAGAGACAGGCACTTCTATTCCTTAAAAATGGACTCTGCACTTTGAACAGCTTGGGGTTGATTTTATATGGGATGGCAGCTAGTTAAGGGAGTTGGGGAGGGGCAACAGAGTGAACCATCTTAGAAACACCATTCCATTAAAATAAGGGTTTCCAGTATAATTTTAGAGGTTTTTTTCTTACTGTCAATCTACCTCTGATGCTCTTATATTTTATTCTGTATGCATTATTCCTCATCCTGCTCTAAGAAATGTTTCGTATTGGGGGAGAAAGAAAAGTTAACTTTTTTTTTTTAAACAGTGAGTTTGCCTCTTTTCCCTCATTGCTGAAATTAGCACATACTCAAAGCATCATAAAATCACATGCAAATGTTCGCATTTTGCTACTTCTGCTTTTTTTCATATCCACTCATTGCCTCTGAAAATATGAGAGGGCAAGGGAAATCAGCAGAGGTCCTGTTTGTGTGGGGCCAAGTCTCATGAGTGCTGGGAAATGGTCTCACTAGGAACACTTTGCATTCAGTGCTTACAGAGTAAATAATTTTGCTCAGTGTTAAGTGCTGCTGTCCCATTAAGATGTTCACATTAACATAAAATTCACAGAATTAAGTGAAATGAAACAGGTCTTGTCACCCATGCTCTAACAAAAGGCCAGAAAAATCATTCACTTAAGCCTGGTAGGGTCCTGAAAGCAAGTGGCTGGTGAGCATCGGCTTGCTGGCCCAGTCCCGTCATTAGACACTGAATTCCTTAGGTGGTGAATTGTCTACACACAAGTATAATGCTTCAGGGTGTTTACAGGGCATGTTCATGGGAAATAAAATCATGGATGTTTTCTTTAACCTAAAGATGTGTGACATCTTTGCAAATGGGTAAATTGCTTGACGTAGAACATGTCATAAAACATAAGCCCCAAGAGGCTTCAACTTCCTGTGGTTAAAAGCACATTTGACACATGCCTTTTGCACCTTCCTTGGCAGTGTCTATATTCCTCCAACAATGTGACAAGGATTTACCAGTGCTTTTACCATGTCAAAACTAGTGCTAAGAAGGCACGTATCAGAGCCTCTTATTAGGTGTTCTGTGCGTTCCACTGTGCTCAAAACAATGCCACTCCCTATCTGTCAGGACCTTCCTCTTTCCTTCTCCATCACATCCCCGCTCAAAAAGATCACAAATATTTCACAAGTTCACTTGACTCTGCTAGACAGTTGTGAACTTGTAATCATGACTGCCTTGCCTTTAAAAAACAAATTGAAAATACATGGTTTTCTTTCCTTTATTTATTTTTTTTAAACCAAGCTGCCATAGATGTTTTCTTACTAAATGAAAGAGAAACTGTAGTAACTGGCTGAAACTTAATAGAGGTTTCTCTTAGTTGCTGCTTTAAGAAAGAGATAAGATGTAGTGCTCATGCTCTTGTCATCTTTCCTATGCTGATGTAAAATGTTCTTTAGGATTACAACACACAGCAAGAAACCCACAACCACACAGAAAAAAGAAAGTTGTTAGCTTACCTTTATGACAGCTACAACAATTTTAGAGTCCCCAGCCTGCACAGCTACGGAACTGACTGTTGTTGTAGAACACTCCACTCCAGGGCTTCCTTGGCTGGACATGGTACTTTAGAACCCGAGTTTATACTTTGGGCAGCTTCTGTGCAGATGTGTGTCTGCTGGTCATTTCAGACGGCAATGACTGGGGTTACTTGGATTCATTCAGGGGAAGAGCTCGGCTCCAACTGACTACACTGCCAAAAGGAAAGAACAGAAGGTTAAAAATAGACAACCTCATTGAGTTTATCATGAGAGAGAGAGAGGAGAGGCCGGCAGAGAATCGCCACACCCCTAGTATGGTAACACTAAGCGCCTGTTATTTTTGCCATTATCTTAAATGTGAAGGGCAGCTCCTAGCTCTCTGCCTATCAGCTGATGTTTGATAGCAAATGGGAAAAAAATTACATCCTGACAACCCAAGTTAGTTTTGCCCCAAATCTATACAGTTATGGTAGACTTTGAAACCAGCCAGTCATTGACCTGGATATCAATCTTTTCAATACTTTTGAAGTCTCTTTTATGCAAAGAAAACTCCCAAATTGCAATTTAAAAATAAGTTTTGGTATTTGTTTTGGGATTAAGCCACAGAATTGCTTGAAATACATTTTTAGATTAATTCACTTTTCTAAAACTTACTGCCTTTTGTCAAATGAAGTTTATTCAGAATGGTCACATTTTCTCAGAGCCTCAGATTTCATTAGGAAATTTTAAAAGTATTTCAGTGGGCATACATCAATAGATACCTCTCATTTCAGAATTTCTTTGTGACTACTGCACTCTACTGAACATTTTTTAATTCAGTTATCACAAATATACTTTACTGTTACTAACTGCAGCAAGAAAATATTTTTTTTGTTTAATTAAAGGTTAACACTATGCATAGTTTTCTACAATTTAAACAAGTAACATTGTTCTTCTGGTTTGGTTTACATTCCCTCCCCATGCTGTGTGCAGGAAAATTATGTACAGCTTCAAATCAGAGTCCAAGATCGGTAAATTAATCCTATTGCTAGAAACTCAGAGTGTGTTACAAATTGTCTGTGGTATTAAACAGCAGCTGTTGAATTCCCTGTCAAAGAACAGCTGAAAATAACACTGAAGTGTAGGTCAGAGGTCAGATGCAAACACATCAGAGATACTGATTCCAATGGTGCTGGAGCCATCAGAAACTCCTGGGACAAAGCCAGAATGGAGGAGATAGCCATAACCGGAGTTAAATGAGTCCACTTGCTGTTTTAATCCTTAGTTCAGTTTTAAAGCACATTTAGGTTCAGGGCCAATGTTGAGAAGACTGAGTCAGCACCACTGTTTTGTTTTGCTAAGGTTCATGATAACATTTTCGAGTCAAGGGTGGGGAGTGCTTTTACATATACTTTGGTGTTGAGCAATTATTTTTCTTTCCCAGAGCATGTCATGGCTGCTCTGCAATTATGGAGCCATGACCGAGGTCCCCACTCTCTGCATCTGCCTGCTGCTCCAGTGAAAGGAAACCATGCCTGAATCCTGGTTCTTGGACTCCCATGAACTTTACCTGATCCATGCAGGGAGCATTTGGAGCAAGCTCAGAAGAACAGATGTCAAGAAGACACCATGATGGAGAAAATACTGTGAATGGTATCACTTTATAAGAGGGATAGAGAGCTTGCCAAGAATAAACCTGAGCTCTTTGTTGAAGGTGCCTCAGTTTTGCAGGCAGACTCCTCCTGTTTGAGTAAATAGTTGGTGCAAACAAAACAAAACAAATGGAATAAAACCAGTTTTCAGCTAATTGCACTCAAGAAAAAACTAGAGTTAACAACCATGTCACATAATATCTACACCTGAAACTAAAATGCCCAAAGGAGCACTGCTTAAGTCCTTGTGTACATTGCCAATCAGAACAGCAAACAGTAACCCACACCCAAAATACACAGTGAACTTTCACCCAAAGTTAATCCTATTGTTAGAAACTTGGTGTGTATCATAAATTGCACAAAGACCCTCAAGAGGCAAAGGGAACTTTTGATAGGCAGCTGCAAACACTGTGGCTAGGAAAAGTGGTTATGTCCACAATGCCCCACTCAAGATGGATGATTGTGTAAAGGGTGTGGAGGGCAGTGTGGAATGTGTGAAATTTTAGGTGCACACCAAGGCAAAAGGACAAGAGAGATGCAGAGGAGCAAGAATATGTCTGAAAGTCTGGCTAATTCCAACATTTAAGGGCAAAAGAAATTAGAAATATTTCAGAAGATGAATCCAGCTATTCAGTGGCAAAGATCATGGTTTTTTTATGTCGATGACCATTCTTTCTGTTATTCAAAAGAAGCATGAATTTAAGTAGTTTCTGAATAATTTTTTAAAATTCAAATCTTTGGTTTAAAATCTTTAAAAGATTTGCATCACTTTTTTCTCCCCCTACCCTCACACTCTATTTTTCTTCCTTTTCAATTTCTTAGTCCTTCTCCCTCAGAAGCTCTGTTGGTCATACCTCTCCATCCACAATGTAATCCATTTAGAAGCTCGGTCTATGTTCTGCATCTAGCACAATATTTAATTATAAATTGCATCATTAACTCTGATAAGCAGTTTGGAGAATAGTTTGTATAAAATATATTAAATAATCAGTATACTATAAATAGATGAATTTTTTAGAAAGCTTTTTAAGTTATAGTTTGTTTACACTCTACCTCCTCTATAATCTCACGCACACACACACCCCGCAAAACAAAACAAAACAGAAAACCTACAGGCATTCTCACATCCTTTGAAGTTTATAGAGGATCTTGCAGAGGTTATTATGCCTTCTCTGTTTAATCCTTTGGGAATGCCTATTTTATATCAGCTGAATTTTAGTAAAATATCCTCCATAGGGAATCAAAAAGCTGTAACTAGATTCTGCTGAGTTGCAAATAGAACTCTTTTTCTCAATTTTTTTCCACTGTGGCAATATATACATAAAAATTTGCCATCTTAACTATTTTTCAGTGTACAGTGCAGTGATATTAAACACATTCATTATGTGTGCAACCATCACCACCATCCATCTCCATAACTCTTTTAATCTTATAAAACTTTAACTCTATACCCATCAAACAATAACTCTCCATTCAGCCCGTCCCCAGCCCCTGGAAGTTGCCATTCTACTTCCTGCCTCTTGAGATTTTGATTACTCTAAGTATCTCATATAAGTGGAACCATATAGTATTTGGCTTATTCACTTAGCATAATGTCCTCAAGATTAATTTATTTGTAAGATATGTCAGAATTTCTTTCCTTTTAAAGGCTGACTATTTCACTATATATTCACATATGCGTGTATATGTGTGTGTATGGGGTTGAACAATTAACCCTACCAGACCGCGCTGTACCTAATTTTCGGTACTTTGCCTAGTATGTGGAAAAAAATGAAAGGTAAACCTATTTTCTACAATGTCTCCAAGTTCCATCTTATTCTAACCACTTGTTTGCATGTAACTAACATTTTTCTATATCATGTTGGTTTTTTCTCTTTAATGCTCAGGAGCCCAGGTATAGTGGACAGTTAGGTTCAGGGTCTCAGGTGTGGTAGGGTTAATGTCACGAACTCATCCTAGAAAAAGTGCTACCTATCTCATTGCTGAATTTCACTATGGTCACCTTTGAAGTACTCCCCTAGGGAAACTATGCACTGATGCCAGAGCATAGTCCACCCTTCAAAGCAATTTTGGAATTATTTTTCTGGAATGGCCATCAGAGCTGTCATATAACCTTGCCAAGGTTATGACACCTTACCAAGTTGGTTTGTACAGTGCTGCCAACATAACCACACCGTGGCGAGTTTGCAAACTTGCCAGATTTTGGGGATGATGACAGATCTGATGGCCATTCCAGAAAGAGTTCCACAATTGCTTTGAAGTATGGACTAGGCACTGGCATCTGTGCATAGCTTCCCAAGGGGAGTACTTCGAAGGTGACCATAGTGATATTAAGCAATGAGGCATGTAACACATCTTCTAGGATGAGTTCACAAAATTAATTGTCTGACCTATATATATACACACACATATATATGTGTGTGTGTGTATATATATATATATATATATGTACACACACACATATATGTATGTATACACATACATACACACACACACATATACCCACACCCACCCACATATATGTATATGGGCTGTCCAGAAAGCATCCAGCCACATAATAGAAAAAATAGAGGCATTTATGCCTGAATTTTTTTCTGGACAGCCCTCATGTATACACATACACACACATACACACACACACCAAGTTTTGCTTATCTATTTATCCATCGATGGACATTGGGATCACTTCCATGTTTTAGCTTTTGTGAATAATGCTGCTATGAAGACAGGTGTACACATAATCTCTTTGAGACCCTGTTTTCAATTCTTTGGGGTACATACCCAGAAGTGGAATTGCTGGTTCATATGATAATTCTATTTTTAATTATACTGAGGAAATATCACAATGTTTTTCACAGTGGCAAATAGCAAATAAAATATAGGTAGCTAGTAGTATAAAAATTTTATCATGATTATTTTTTAGCTTTCTCTATAAGTATGCCATTAAAACAACGCATTTTCTTTGCTAGAGTATATATGCAATCTGCTTATTTTTTCATCCTGAATGTCTGTCATCAATATTATTATTGATTAAACTGTATTCAACTTTATAAAGATAAATTAGATAGACCTAATATAAATAACACTGAATGAGTCTATTTATCCAGATTAAAAATTCAAAGCAAAACTTTCTTCGCTATTACTAGTGGTAATAATAACAGCCATCATTTAGTGACAGCTAATTATATGTCAGGAACTGGGATAAGTGCTTTTAAATATTTGTTTTACTTAATCCAAATAATAAGACTGGAAAGACTTATTTTCATCATTGTATAAATCAAACACACACACACACACACACAAACTCACTCACTCACTCACAGTGGATTCACTGATTCGTCACCTCTGACCCAATCTTTTCTGCCCAGTTTCAAAGCTGGCCCCTCTTACCTGTCCAATGGCACACACCATTATTCCCAGGTCACAAAGGTCATCCTTGTTCTCTACCTTAATTCAGTTGTTCTGTCCAAAAATATCATCCCCTTCTTCCCTTTATCAAAATTCCTCCCATTTCTTAAGGTCAAGACAAAGTATCAATTCCTTTTAAAAGTTGAAATACCTACTTATATTCCTCTTCAATTAAAATTTAATAATTACATGCTAGTATTATAAACTTGTATTCTTTTCTAATTATTTTACTTCCATTAATATCATTTTTCAACTAGATTTAAACCTCCCTATCTAAAGGAGCCACACCTTAACATTTTTTTCTTATCTTTGTGGACTACCTCATAAGGTTATTGCAGTGACTGAAAGAGATGCATGTTTAAAAGTGCTTAAAAGAGGACCTGGCTGTTGGGAAAATTGGAAAAACACATGCAAAAAAATGAATCTGAACTGTGAACTGCCACCATATACCAAAATCAACTCAAAATGGATTAAAGACCTCCACATAAGACCCCAAACAATTAACAGTATATAAGAAAATATTGATACTAAACTCACAGGACTTGGTTTCAGAGAAGACTTTATGAACCTGACCTCAAAGACAAGGGAAGTAAAAGCAAAAATAAATTAATGGGGCTATATCAAACTAAAAAGCTTTTGCACAGCAAAAGAAACCATCAACAAAGCAAAGAGACAACTAACAGAATGGGAAAACATATTTGCAAACAATGCCTTGGATAAGGGGCCAATATCTAAAATATATAGAGGACTCGTACAACTCAAAAACAAGCAATTCAATTAAAAATTGGGCAGAGGACCTGAGCAGACACTTCACCCATGAAGACATACAAATGGCCAACAGACATGAAAAAATGCTCAACTTCATTAGCTATCAGGGAAATATAAATCAAAGCCACAATGAGATACCACCTCACACCTGTTAGAATGGCTGTTATCAACAAGACAAGGAATAACAAGTGCTGGAGGATGTGGAGAAAAAGGAACTCTCATACACTGCTGGTGGGAGTGCAAACTGGTACAACACTGTGGAAGGCAGTGTGGAGGTTCCTCAGAAAACTGGGAATGGAGTTGTCATATAACCTGCCAATCCCCCTTCTGGGTATCTACCCCCAAAATCTGAAAACCTTAGTCCACAAAGACTTATGTACCCCCATGTTCATTGCAGTGCTGTTCATGGTGGCCAAGTCAGGGAAACCACCAAAGTGCCCTGCAACAATGACTGGATAAAGAAGCTGTGGTACATATACACAATGGAATATTACTCAGCTATAAGAGAAGATGAAATATTGCCATTTGTGACAAGACAACATGGATGGACCGTGAGATCATCATGCTAAGTAAAACAAGCCCGACAGAAAAAACCAAGAACCATATGAACTTACTCTCTTGTGGAATATAAAACTATAAACAACAAAGAAACAAAACCTCGTGGACACAGTCAATAGTTTAGTGGTTACCTGAGGGTAAGAGGGGAGGGGGTGGGAGAGGAGGGAGGGGGAATCAAATACATGGTGATGGAAAGAGAACTGACTCTGGGTGATGAGCACATAGTGCAAAACATAGACCATGTACCATAGAATTATATACCTGGAACCTATGTAATTTTTATTGACCAACATCACCCCAATAAATTGAACAATAAAAAAAGAGAACCTGGCATTTAGCAAGTGTTATATATGGAGCACAGTACTAGGCACAAAATTGGTGCTTATAAATATTGGCTGACTCATTGAATCATATTAGCCCTATAGAAAAGAAAATAGTTTTAATACAACTCATTCATTCAGAATTTACTCATGCAACCAATAGTTATTTAGCATTTGTAACATACCAGGCACTTAGACATTAGGAGACAACAGTGAGCAAAACAGAGGTCCCTGTCCTGGATGAGGTAACATTCTGGTGAGAAAAGACAGACCATAAACAATGAGATAAATAACCAGGATAAAAATACACTGTGATCAAAGCTAAGAGAAAAACAACTGGTAGGGTTTGAAATAGATTGAATCACAAAAGGTTACATCTAGAGTTTGCCAAAGAAATCAGAGGATACTTTCATGATATTTCTATTGGAATACAGAGACTAACAGGAAAAATAAACTGATAACGATTATAAAATAACAACAACAAATACATCACACAGTATGACAATGGCAATGATTTAGGAGTAAAGGCAGACTGCCTTTACCTCTCTGTGCCTCAGTTTCCTGCTTGTACGTTGTTGCTAAGGGAAATAACAGCATCATATAATTTTGCTGTATTAAGTAATATTTGTAAAATACTTAAAATAATGCCTGGCATATAGGTGGTGTTCTGATCATTATATCCTATTATTTGTAAGACAATGACATCTGTTAAAAGATCTCCTAAGTCTAGTAACTGCCACAAAATTTGAAATAATTATTTTAAAATTAAGTTGAATTAAAACACATGATAGGCCATGAACAGATTAAATATATTATAAAGACATAAAATATGCATTACCAGGGAGGGAATTATCTCATTATCAGATGGTAAAAACATTGCAATGAGTCATCATTTCTAGAATATCATCTTTATCATTCACTTTAGCCAAAATTTCCCCTAGCTCGTTCTTTATATCGTGTTATACTCCTCCTGGAACTTCTCTGATCTTAGTGATGACATTCATTTGTGTATGAGGGTTATTATCCTTGTAGATTACAAGTGTACTTACTTATTATTTTTTTTACAAGCATTCTCACTTAATTGCCATCCATAAGTAAATGGAGGCTCTTTCCTCTTAAAACAGCCTCCATTCTAGCCATTATCTTCTTCTTCTATGTATGTATTCAATTGTTCATTTATCAAGTATGATTAATACCTAAGTGTCGGGCACTGTTCTAGATGCCAGGCACACAGTCATAAACAAAACAAAAGTTTATCTACTTGGAGCTTGCCTTCTGGTGGGGAAAAATATAAGCAGTTAGGAAACAAATAAAAAAGTACATATATAACTATGTCAAGATGTAGTAAGTATTATGAAGAAAAATAAGGCAGGGTAAGGAGAGAGAGAACTAGGGTGAAAGGATACTATTTTAATGAGGAGTCAGGAAGGGTCTTTTGTAGATGAGATTTGAGTAAAGACCAAGATTAAGTTGAAAAGAGCAAGATATTCAGGTATCTCTGGGAAGAACATTCCAGGAGGCTGGGGCACGCAAGTTACATTTGAAAAGTATTCAGTAGGTAGATATGGCTAGAGCTAAGTGAGAATTGAAAGAAGACACTGATAGAACATGAGTCTGTGAGGTAGTAGTGGGTAGTTCATAGGGCCTTCTAGGTAGGTGCCTCTATGTCCTGGTTTGCTTGGGACAACCGTGGCTTACACATGTTGCCCTGGCATAATTACTCTAAAGGCCCCTTTCACTTTCAATATAGTCCTGTTCAGATGATAAATTAGGTGGTATCACTGCACTAAGCCATGGTAAGGGCTTTGGAATTCATTCTGAGTAAAATGGGACATTATTGCAAGGCTGTCATAGACATGACATTGTTGAAAAAAACTTTGTGGAAAAGAGACTGTGAAAGTAGGAGGTAGGATGAATTCCATAGCACCCAAACCACAGAAGACAACACAATGCTTCTTTGGGACCTTCCTTTACAGACAGTTAAGTTTATCTTAAGAAAAATAACATATTCAAACATCATGACTCCTTTTAACCGTTTTAATACCCCTGTATGTTGACTTCCACAGATTTCCTTACAGTTAAATGTGCTTAATAACATATAAATCCTTAGGTCCTCCATAGACCTGAGAGAATAATTATTAATAGGCAACTTTTATATCCAGCAAATTTTCATTCTGTAAGTGGTAATTAAAACAAAACAAGAAAACTTGGGACAAGTTCAAAACAATACTTGGCTTGGTCAAAGATCAAAGGCAAAAAAAGATCAAAGGTGGCTATGTTTAGTATAGTTTTAAGCAATCGTTTACCAATATGATGTGTGAATACTTGTTTAATTATTATATACATCTTTTCTTGAAAATTCTCTATTTAGAGCAATATATTACCTGGAAAACTGTCAAATATATGTGTAGACTTTAGTTAACATAAACAGTTAACATGTGACAATTATTGATTTGGGGAAACTCCTTTCTGAATGGGAAAAATACATACTTTAAGCTGGAAAATATTTTTTAAAAAAAATCACTGCAAAATTTTCATGTGCAGTTTATTTTTAAATTTTTAATTCACAAAGTTCCTACCTGTGTTGAGCTGTGCACTTAAGGCTCCAACATCGCAGGGTTCTCTTGCTGATGTAATTCCTCTTAACATAATGAAGTGTCCTGAGAATTACCCTTCAGAAGGAAGGGCGATTACATGAAAACACTGGTGTCTTAGTCAACTTGACTTTGGAAAATTACATTTTCCTTTTTTTTTTTGCCCTTTCTGTTGCTAAATTCCAGTTGAGGCTGAGAATTTCCATCCCAGAGCAATCCCCAGGGAGGCCTCCAGAGCAGCATTAGTTCCAGCTGCTAGAAAAACCAGCAGTGACACTGAGTTGTCACCTCTCCAAGCAGCTGTAATTTTTGTCAAGGAAAAAAATAATAATATAAAACTCAAGGACATAAAAATCTGACACCCTAAACAGGATGGTATTATCCATGGATTCTAAGAAAGTACATACAAAGTTAAAAAAAAAGTTTGTTTTTTAATATGAGGTTTTTTTTTTTAAAGAAACACTAAGACACAAAGAAATTTATATATTTGTATAGTAACATAAATGTGTACAGTATATATTATATATGACACTCTTTTAAGTAGTGTTACAATGGGCTTTCTGAGTTGTCTGTGTGATGTTTTATGATTTACTCACACTTTTACTGCCATTACTTGAAAGACAAAGCCATTTTAACAGAATTTGACTGTAGATTATATTTTTAAAAACTTAACAGAGTTTCTAAAAATTTACAGTATAAACTTTGATATCCACATGGTCAAGTATGAATGCCTCACACCAATGTTCACATGGAAATCCTTGCTTTGGAAATCTTCATTTTTGTTAATACATCACTCATCCAAGTTGTAGAACCCACATGAAAGGCAATGATTGCTGAGAATGTCCGGAAGGATAAAAGGAGTTACTAACACCTGCAGGAAAAAAGATATTCATATACTCAAGCTTTCAGGAAAAACAGGAAACAAGATGAGAGAAACTCACAGAAACCTGGAAATCAAAAATGGAAACAAAACCAGCAGGTCATTTGCACCCCACCCCACAACTCACATTACCATAAGCAAACAGATTTCCTATCACAAATGCCACCCTCATAAAGGAAGGACTTCAAAAGCAAAGTCAATTTATTATACTTTGTGTTTAGATTCTGCTTCTGGCTTGTCCCTGCCATAAGCTCCTGCTATCAGGGTAAGCTGATAGCCTCACCACAAATGTTTGTTGAACACCTGCTCTGCACAGGCCCTGATTTCCTCGATCAGCACCATCTTCATTAAATCCCCTGAAATTTGTAAAACTTGTAACCATTTAATCTGGTTGGGGCTCTCAACAGCTTTGTACTCTAGTCAGGGGAGGGCTCTTTAGATTCCAACTCTGTCATATGAGTTGAAGAATAGAGGTAAGAGAAATTAAGTGGCTTACTCAAGTTCACGATGTGAGTGAGTTGAGAACCCAACCACCTCTCTCTTAGTTTCTTGCTCCAGGGCCACAGTGAGTTAAGTTCTTCTATCCTAACGTTAGATCAAAAATTATACCCATGTCTACACACACCCATCCCTCAGCTAGTCCACATGGTTGAGCAATTCCTGGACACAGAGCCCTCTGAGTCAGAACAGTACACCAAGCACCCTTAAAAGGCAACAACAGAAGTACAAAACTCCATTCATGTTCTGTTTTCCCTGTTAGAAAACTAAAGATAAAATACACATGACACATTTTGACAGGAAGGCTTTATAACATAGGAAATATACCAAGCTAAAAATGTCTTGGAAATGAGAACTCTATTAAAAATTTTAAATCAAGGTGAGCACTAATAACACAGAAGTTTTATACATGGATGCAAATTAAGATTGTAATAACACTGCTTTGGGTTTGTGTCATAGTTCTCCCTATTTCTTGTTTTGGTTAAAATGAAATCACATTATTAAGGATTTATCACATAAAAGAATGGAAAACAATCCTAATAACATTCATTTTAGGATTGTTCAGTGATTGTATAGCCACTTGTGTGACTGATGTATTGCTACTCATTTTTCCTATACTTTAAACATAAAACAAATCATCTGCTATTCAAATATCTGTTTAAAATCTTTTTAATATACTTTTAAGTTCTCAGGTTCCTAATTCCATTTTTTCTAACTCTATTTTCCTAATTTCTCCATCCTTTAAATAAAATACACAATTTCTGTAGATTTTCATTTTTCTATGTACCTCACCAGTACTTAAAGGAAAAAAAATCCACGGGGAAATGAAATAGCCATATTTAGTATTAATTTTGAAGTTTACCAGCATGTTGAATATTCACTCTATCTTTACTTGCCATTTCATTAGATTGCCAATGGTATATCATGGACTAAATTGTGTTACAATATTAAGTAGGTTTTTAAAGTAGTTGTTTTGGAAAAATATTTAAACTCTCAGGGATGTTTGAAGATACTTTGAGGTATCACAAACTTTAGCCTTCAAATATTATTCCAATTATTTTTTCCCACCTTCATTAAAATATAATTGACATATAACATTGTGTAGTTTTAAGATGCATAATGTACTGATTTAAAACACTTATATGCTGCAAAATGGTTGCCACCATAGCATTAGCTAGCACCTCTATTACATGACATTATCATTTCTTTTCTGCAGTGAGAATATCTAAGATGTACTTTCTTAGACACTTTCAAGTATATAATACACAGTATTGGTAACAATAATTACCATGTTGTGCATTAGATCCCCAGAACTTACTCATCTAACTGGAAATTTGTATGCTTTGAGCAACATCTCTCCATTGCCCTAGTAGCCCAGTCCTGGTAACTACCATTTTATTCTCTGTATCTACTAGTTTGGCTCTTTTTAGATTTCAAATCTTTTTTATCGATTCATCCATTGAAGGACATTAGGTTGCTTCCATATCTTGGCTACTGTGAATAATGCTGTGATAAATAATGGGAGTGCGATATTCCTTTGAGATCCTGATTTCATTTACTTTGGATATATACCCAGTGTGATTAATGGATCATTTGGTAGTTCTATTTTTAATTTTTTGAGGAACATTCACATTGTTTTCCATAGTGGCTACCTCAATTTACATTTCGACCAACAGTGCACAGGATTCCTGTTTCTACACATCTTCACCAACACTTACCGTTTATCTTTTTGATGATAGCCAATCAGGTATGAGGTGGTATTTCATTGCAGTTTTGATTTGCATTTCAGTGAATTAGTGATGTTAAAAATCCTTTCATGTACCTATCGGTCATCTATATGTCTTCTTTAGAAAATGTCTGTTCAGTTCCTCAATTTTTTCTTTTTTTCTTCAATTGAGTTGTATGAGTTCCTTATGTACTTTGGATTTTAACCACTTATCAGATATTTTCTCTTTTTTTCTAGGTTGCCTTTTCATTTTGTTCTTTCTTTTGCTATACAGAAACTGTTTAGTTTGATGTAGTCCTACTTACTGATTTTTGCTTTTATTGCTTGTGCTTTTGGTGCCGTGACTAAAATCATTGCCAAGACCAATGTCAAGGAACTTTTCCCCTAAATTTTCTTCTAGTTTTACAGTTCCCAGCTTTCTGTTTGAATCTTCAGTCCATTATGAGATAATTTTTGTGGGTTGCGTAACACAGAGGTCCAATTTCATTTTTCTGTGTGTTACAGTTTTCCCAACATCACTATTGAAGCAACTATCTTTCCTCCATTGAATCGTGTTAGTTTCCTTGTCACATATTCCTTGACCATATATTCAACTGTTTGCTTCTGGTCTCTCAATTCTGTTCCATTGGCCTATGTGTCTATTCTTATGACAGTATCATCCTGATTTGATTACTATAGCTTTGTAGTACAGGTTGAAACCAGGGAGTTGAGGCCTCTGGCTTTGTCCTTTCTCAGGATTCCTTTGGCTATGTAAGGGTCTTTTGTGTTTATACAAACTTTTGGATTATTCTTCTAAAAATGCCACTGAATAAGGATTACATTAACTCTATAGATGGTTCTTGGTTGTATGAACATTTTAACAATATTCTTTCAATCCATGAACATGGGAACTCTTTCCATTTGTTTGTGTCTTCTTCATTTCTTTCATCAATGTCTTAATAGTTTTCAGCTCTTTCATTTACTTGGTTAAATTTATTCCTAAGTACTTTGTTATTTTGATTTGTGAATGAATTTTTCTTTTTCAGATATTTCATTAGTGTATAGAAACACAATTTATTTCTGCATGCTGATTTTATATCCTGCAACTTTAATGAATTTGTTGATTAGTTCTAAGTTTTTTGGAATATTTAGCGCTTTCTATATATAAGATAGTATCATCTACTAAGACAATTTTACTTATTTGGACACCTTTTATTTAACATGAAAAGATAAAGTGATTGCTCTGGCTAGGACTTCCAGTACTATGTGGAATAGGAGTGGTGAGCATAGTCGCCCTTGTTTTGTCCCTGATCTTTGAGGAAAAGCATTCAGCCTTTTACCACTGAGTATGATTTTAGCTGTGGGCTTGTCATATATGGCCTTATTGTGTTGAAGTATGTTCTTTCTATAACAAATGTGTTGAGAGTTTTTATCATGAAAGGATGTTGTATTTTGTCAAATGATTTTTGTGCATCTGTCTAGCTGATCATGATTTTTACCTTTCCTTCTATTACTATGGTGTATTCCATTTATTCATTTGCATATGTTGGACTTGCATCCCAGAGGTAAATTCTGCTTTATCATGAAGTATGATCCTTTTAACATGCTGTTGAATTCAATTTGCTAATCTTTAGTTTAGAATTTTTCCCTCTATATTTATCAAGGATATTGACCTAGTTTTCTTTTCTTATAGTGTCCTTATCTGGCTGTTGTATCAGAGTAATGCTAGCCTTGCAAAGTGAGTGTGGAAATGTTTCCTCCTCTTTAATTTTTTGAAAGCGTTTGAGAAGAACTGGTGTTAATTCTTCTTTAAATGTTTGGTAGTATTTACCAGTAATGGCATCTGGTCCTGGGCTTTTCCTTGTTGGGAGGTTTTCGATTAACTGATTCAATATCCTTTTTTATTATTGGACTGTTTGGATTTTCTATTTTTTCATGATTCAGTCTTGGTTGGTTCTATGTTTCTACGAGTTTGTCAATTCCTTCTAGATTATCTATGTTTTCTGCAAAAATTGTTCATAGTAGTCTCCATGACCCTCTTTCTCTGGTATCAGAGCTAACATATGCTCTTTCATTTCTGATGAGTCTTTTTTTCTTAGTTTAGCTAAAGTTTACTCCATTTTCTTTATCTTTTCAAAAACACAGCTCTTAGTTTCGTTGATCTTTTCTATTATTTTTCTGGTGTCCATTTCAATTATTTCTGCTCAGATCTTTGCTATTTCTTCTCTTAACTTTGGGCTTTGTTTTTATTTTTCTGTCCCTTGAGGTACAAAATTAGGTTGTTGCTATGAAATTTTATTTTTTTTAAATCTAGACTGCTTTTGTAGCATCCTATAGATTTTGGGTATTGTGCTTCCATCAGTGTTAGCATTTTTTTGATTACCCTCTGATTTTTTCTTTGACTCATTAGTTGGTTGGGATATTCTTCTTCCTACTATTAGAATTGCTTTTGCCTACCTTGATTGGTAGGTACATGGACAAGATGAGAGGGTGATTTGGGTGTATCATCAATCACCATTGATCACAGGTAGATTTAGATGAATGGGCCAAACAGGCGAAGTCTAACAGGTGGTAGAACATGTAAACAAAGAATATGGTTAAACAAGAAATCTGAGTTATTACTGCAATGTGATATCTCCTTTTGCCATTGGCATCCACAGACGAGTTAGTCTTGACTAAGTAACATGGCTAAAGCAAAGGAGAATTTCAATCAAACCTAAGGATAGAATCAAATGCACTTCTTTCAAAATAAAACCTTGAGATCAAGGAACTCAAAGGAAGTTCTTTGGTTCAAAAGGCACACTCAAGATATGAAAAGTATGCATTTTACTTAAAACTTTTCAGAATTCCATCTCCTAAGTACATTTAGATTTGCAAATTTTGCAGATTAAAACAGACAGACCAGCTCATAGAGAAGTGCAAGGTAGAGGTCTGTTTTTGTGCCCTCACACTCTGCTCCCTCCTGGTATGGTCTGCCAGGATGTATACCACCTACCGCGGACCCCTTGTCTCAGTGCCATCAACTCCTTTCCTGGTTAAGCAGTCCTTACTAGAGGACAGTTTCTTAATCTGTATTAGTTGATATTTACTTAAAGCATGGCCCCATCCAGATGAAGCTGCATTTAGAGGGGACTCTTGACAAAAAGAGATGGAGGTTTTACATTTAGAGTGTGGACCCTCAAAAAGTAAATTTGTAGTCTTGTCAATTTTCTCCTCTCTCATCATCATACTTGTATCTCTTAAAGAAACGCCCCTTAAAAGGGTCAAAGGTATAAGTTTTGCTAATTTCCAAATTCTGGATATTCTAAATTCCTGGTAGTCATTCTGGAGCTACTATTATTTATAGGATAATATGATTCTTATTCTAATATGCTTTGTGCAGCCCCAAATACACACTCATCCTTTAAATCTTAAAAACAGACTCCTTGCTAGAAACAAACGAAATTTAGCCACTACCTATTGTGAATTTAACAATTTCTGACAATGCAGGACACAGAAAGCCATGAATTTCTATGCCAATCCCATGGGAAGTTGGGATGGAGGTGCTGTTGGAGAGGGAAGCAGCGCAAAGGGAAGGGGATCTAACCTCTGCCTTCTAAGACTCCAGATTATTTCAGAATAAAGACATTACATTTTTGCTTTAATCAAAGATTTTAGAAAAATATTTAGTAAAAATGTAAAGTTTTACAAAAATAATTTGAACAGATTCAAAGACACAGAATTCATCATACTATGTGATCAGTGTAACTTAAATCTCCCTAGATTTTATGAACAATCTTTAACAGAAACAAAACTTATTATTCAAAGTGATAACATATCAAATAAACACATATCAAAATCTTCTGCCATTATAGTTTTTAAAATTTTTATTGCATTTACAATATACAGAACATTATAAAGATTTACAGTAGGAGCCAAATATCCCAGCCCTTAAAAGTCAAATAGGAAAGACTGGATGAACCAGACATAAGTATCTTCGAACATGAGCACTGGAAACATAAATGATTATAATTTTACAAGCTTATACAGGTAACTGCTATATAATAAAACAGGCAAGAAGGGTAAAACACAGTGGATAAGAAAGTTACTAGGGTATGAAATAAGTGTAGCTGGGTAGTACTGAATAAAAAGACAACATTGAAAATATGATTTGTAACTGCTACAACGTTCTGCAAAAACAAGCTATACCCTATGCACGCACAACTGTGAGGTAGAATACTTTCCATCCAGTTTCCTGGTTTCCTGACCACCATTTGGGGGAATTCCTCATTCAGATGGCTGTCTCTCACATTGCTGTAGCTGACTAGTAGTACATGTTTTTTTATTACTCTTTCTGCCCCCCCCGCCAACAGAAATAATACTTTCTGTATAATTATCAGTCTTACATTACCTATGGAAAATGGGTGGCAAAAGTTAGTAAGAAAGAAATCAGTGCTCTTTCTTCTAGCTAATCTTTCAAAGAGTGAAACTAATGCTAAAATTTCAGGTACAGGAAACCCTTGCGGAGTTGTGTAGGGCTGACAGGTTATTTGCTTCCCTTAGATAACACCAACTGCCAACCATGAACCATGTTATTTCTATTCCAAGCCCACTTCCAGTATTTCAAATACACATCATAAAAATATTTTATACCTTTCGACACATCCAAAATATAGTGAAAATCCGAGACACCACAGAAGGGAAATGGTATGGCAGTTTCTTTTAAAACTACTCTATGACACAGAAATTCTAATCCTAGGTATTCACCCAAGAAAAATGAAAGCCTATATTCACATAAGACTTAACGCTAATAATCAGCAGCTTTATTTATAAGTGCCAATACTGGAAACAGCCCAGGTATTTATAAATAGGAAGATGCATAAACTGAACTATAGTCACACAATGGAGTACTGCTCAGAATAAAAAGGAATGAACTATTAATACAGCCAATAACATGGATAAATCTCCAAACATGGTACTTCCAGAAAGAGGACATGCTGTGTGATCCTATTTACACAGATCAAATCTGATTTGTAGTAGAAAAAAGAACAATGATTGCCTTTGGAAGGTGGGGTGGGGATAGACTGGAAAGGGCCATGTGGGAATTTCCTATTTTCTATTTTGATAGCACTGTATGCATTTGCCAAAACTCAATGGATGCACACTTAAGATTTTTGTATTTCACTGTATGCTAATTTTATATAGAAAGTATAATCAAATATTGAACCCTAGTTATAATGATACATATGCTGAAGTATTTAGTATGACGTGTACAGATGTCTGCAATGTAAAATGCATCAAAAATAATCTGAATTGATGACTTGATGGATGGGTATGAGTAGATATGTGATAAATGTAAGCATAGTTAATGCTAACTATCCTCTGGGTGATGAGTGCACTGTACAATTTCAATTTTTATGTGTTTGAAAATTTTCATAATAAACTGTTGGGAAAAAAATCCAGAGTACAACACTTACCAAAAAATGCTGCTGAGAATTTTACTACTGATTACATGGCGTTGTAATCATCAAATTCTTTCAATCAGTGTGATTTTAAAAACAAAAGAGCTTGTGAAAGGATATTCCTGAGTGTGAGATGAGTAATCATTTTTCAAATTTATGCTGGCTCAACACTGTCAAAGTGGTATTTCGATCTCCTCACACCTTTAAAAAAATGCAATACATATACTGATCATATATTCTGAGCAAATCTGCTGGCTGTGTGAGACTAATGTAAGAGCAAAGATGAACAAAGATGCTTAAGGAGAAAATCAAGCATAGAAATTGTTTTTACCCTGATTTCTAAACTAAAAAAGAACTAGGGAAACTATTAATAAAAAGTTTGATACACCCAAACCACGAAGTGAAGTGTGATCATAACGAACAGGCCCCTGTGTTCTGAGCAGGACCTCTGAATCGTCCTGTCTCTACAAAGGACCCCCCAAAAGATGGCATTTCATTTGCAAATACTTGTAAGGTGACTCTTTGAGATTCACTGAGAATCTCATCAGACTTCAACAGCCTTTTGTCAGAAATAGATTTTCACATGCCTAAAAATCCACTAATAACACTGCTTTTATCTGGCAATTAGTAACTTTTTTGGTTACCTGCAAGGAAGTCCTGTATCATTATATATACTGCATCTTAAGAGTTCTCTAACAAAACTAATCTTGACTATTTAAAGGCTACTCACTGCTCTCAAAATATTTAGTCGTAGTTCTGGGTTTGCTTTATCTAAATTCTTCATGTTCAAGTACAGGCTCTGCTTTTTCTTGAAGCGCATGGAATAGGGTTGTCAAATTTCCGGTAATTTTATTCAGTATCATATATATGAACCTTTTTTCCATCTTAAACATTCCTCTGTATTTATCCTATGGCACAGAACAGCCTTAGTGCTATCAATTTCTATTATAAGACCAGTCTTCTGTTATTATCACTGCACACGTTTACCAAGATTACTCTTCTCTCATCATAACAGTGCTAAAGGTAGTTTCAAGTCATTTTTTTTTAACTGAGCTATCGGGATACTTTATAAATGTCTTAATAGGTTGGTGGTAAGCACCACTCTGAGTATGACTTGCTTTTACTTTCTTACTTACTTAATGGAATTGTGTCATGTCCTGTCAACCTCAAAGGAGATGACATTCCTCACTTGTCTTCCATCTTGCTGGTCTATCGTCCTGCCGTAGAGTTAATATGTCAGATTTAAACGTCTTAGTTACTGATGAGCCCACCGACTCCATCGTAGTCTTTTCAGCATGTAATTCTGTATGTAGGGGAAATGCAGCTTAGAAAGGTAAGCATAAACAATGTGCCATTTCCCCCATGATCCCATGCTTATGCTTGTCATCTGAGGCAAGAGAAGATTAAAGAATGCTCTATTTTTTATTCTGAAAAGATAATTATAGTAACAATTCTTTTCATTTTGGATAACCTTTTAGTTTTCAACATATTTTAAAACATGATTGTATTTCATTCTTGATATTATTTGATACTATTTCTCTATTTTACAGATTCAGAGAAGTTTAGTGATTTTTTTACCAAGATCAGTAAATGGCAGCCAGACTGTGAAGTAAGGTATTCAAACTCTAAATTCTTTCCATTATATTCACTAGTTATTATTTTAGCTTTTATGATCTTTTCTCTACTACTCTTGTCATTATTTGATTCTTAGTTAAACCTAGACTTTTCAATAGTATACACCGAAGTCAAATAACGTCAGATATTAAATCTGTATTTCATTTTGCCTTATCAAGGTATTTGTTGCCCTACATATCAGAAGAGTATTTTCCACTCCCAACTGAAGCTTTTTATTTTTCAAACTGAAAATGAACACTGCTATATGTGCTAATTAGATTAACTGTTTAGCTATGTCCCAGCCCATCTTCCTAATCCTACAGAAATTTTCCTTAGGGAGGTTAAGCAAAATATACCCCAATTATGCAAATCCTGTCATTGATGTTATTTACTGATGTTGGTTTCCTATACCATTTTTAATAGGCTCAAGATGTAGAGGACTTCAGCAACCATAGTATGTTTAGTTTTTACAAGTTTTTATTTTACTATGGCCCTGTGAAGATGGAAAAAGTACATAGGAATACCCAATCTCTCTGGCAAGACACTTACAATGGGGTAGAAAACTCAATATTCTTTCTTCAAAAAACTTACAATGAGGGAGAGAACTCAGTATTATTTCTCTGCACAGTAAGAGAGGTTCAGCTAATCTCACAATCACACCATTGGTTACAATGGGTTGAGATCAGAGTATGGCTTGCTTGGCACTCTTAAGAAAAGTAACTGTCATGTTCATATTAAGCAGTATGCCACCAACTATAATAAACCAAACAGCACACTAATGTCAACTAACGGAGAATGAAACAACACACATGTTAATACTAGGCAGTATTAGGGAACACTGGCCAATTTAAATGTCCATAAAGTGAAAGAGTATCCAATCTTTTACACAGCAACGAAGCCTAGACTGGCCATCAACATCCTACCTGGCAAACTGAGCAGTTTCATCCACATCACCAACGAGTCACCCTAGCAGAGTAAGGTCACCAACAATGAGGACTGGGAATAAAGCCAATCTTACCTGAAATGAAGTCCTCATCTTTGTGTCATAACACTGTTGGGTTAGACATGTGTGAGGACATGGCAAAACTGCCGATACATATTGAATTACACAAGAGTAAATACATAACAATAAGAAAAAAAACCCCAAACTGAAACAACATAAAAAAAATCTAGCCCAAATAACACTTCAATAATTCCCTGAGATGGGCTAACATAATGTAGAAAGCTGTGGCTTGTACCAATTAGAAATGATGGTTCTTTCTCCATTTGCCAGCCAACATTAATGTACTAAGTACAAAGAGCTTGTGATTTCAGACTATGGTCACTTCCTTCTAAATGAACTATGACCCTATGAAAAAATCACATTGGGGCACTGGTTCCCAAGGTGGTAAATGTACCCTCGGGGGTACGTGTTGGACCATGTAGGGGTACACGAAAAATAACCAGTAATGGCAAAAAAGCAAGTAAAAAATGCAGGACATTAGTTATGGAACAATAAATGTTAAGTTTGATTCACTGTTAATGGAGACACTTCAAAATTACATCACATTAAAGAATGATGATTGGTGAGGGCGTGGCTATAAACCCTTCCCCAAACCACTCTCCTGTCAATCACCATGCAGTTTCAGAACAATCCATTTGCAATGTTTCTAGAACTTCCCTGAACATATAAATATATCTGTAGCCAGACTGTTTAATCAGTTTAGTTACTGACTGAGTAAAAGCAGGTGTGTTGTCTTTAATTGTGATTCTTTTTAAGTAGTTTTTTAATTTTTAACATAATTACAACTATTGTCAGTGAGTTTTAAGCATGTCAGCTATGAATTAGTGGCTGAAAACAGCAACAGTTAAAAAAACAAAACTTGATGTGGATTATAGCCTGTCGCCAAGTACTTCTCAACCTATGTCCACAGGTACAAGAGCACCCACATCAGGAGATGGTAAAAAGGTGTGTGCCTCAGATACTACACAGAAAAATAGGAAATACTATGAAGAGCATATTAAATACAGGTTTTCATTTGTAGGGCATGGTGACTGTCCTAAGCTTTTGCATGTTGTGTGTGAGGAAATATTATCCAACGGTTGCAAGAAACCCTCTCTACTCATGTGACATTTAGAAACTAAGCATCCTATGTATAAAAACAAAGAAATACATTATTTTCGGTGCTTAGAAAAGTGTCCAACTGTTACTTCATACACAATGTCAGGAAAAAAGACAACAAGAATGCAGTTGAGGCTTCATATCATATTGCTTATCGTAGAGCTAAATGTGGTAAAACAACCATAGGTAAAGATTTAATTTCTCCTTGTCTTAAGGATACCATTTTTTGTATGTTTGGGGAAGAAAATGTCTGCAAAATCAATACTATCTTTTTAAAAACAATACAATGGCTTGAGGAATTTAGAAAATGTCTGATGATGCTAAAGCCATAGTAGTAGACAGAATTAGAAAAAGTAAGTTCTTTTCCATCCAAGTAGGTGAAAGTGTAGATGTTGCTGATTTATCTATTTTGCTCATCATCACGAGGTACTTGGTAGGAAATGAAATTGAGGAAAACCTGCTGCTTTGTTACCCATTGACAGAGAGTACCACAGGCGAAGATATTTTTAATGTAACCCATGGTTATTTCATTGAAAAGGACATTAGTTGGCTGAAGTGTTTTGGTTTATGCACTGATGGAGGCAAGCCTATGTTGGTTGTTTTACAGGCCTACTCAGCCAAATTAAAGTAGCTCCCCATACACAGAGTCACTGTTGCATTCATATACAAAAGTCTTGCATCTAAGTCTCTTCCTAGTGAACTGAAAAAAGTTCTTGATGAGGCTGTAAAAGTTGTAAATTTTATTAAATTACAACCATGAAACTCCAAATTGTTTAAAGTGCTGTGTGAAAAAACCAACAGCATTCACAGCACATTCCTTTTGCATACAGAGGTAAGGTGGTTATCTCGTGGCAACGTACTTACATAGATGTTTGAACTTACAAACGAAGTCCATGTAGTTTTTGAAGACGATTGTTTCCCTCTTGCTCCAAAGTTTCAGGACAGTAACTGGCTTCAAAGTCTTGTGTATTTATCAGATATTTTTCTAGAATCAAACAAACTCAACTTGGGACTTCAAATCAGCTCAATCTCTATATTCAAAGTAACCAGCAAAATTGAGTCAATGATTAAAGAAGTGTGTATTGAAAGAGGTCAGCCTCAAGTTTTTAAAATTCTGCACAACTTCTGAGAATGGCTTGCACCTAGCCCAAAATGTAAAAGAGAATATTGTAAGTGATTTGAAAGGTCTTAAAGTATCCTTTTATAAGTACTTCCCTCGAAGTGGAAAAGAAAACAATCAGATTGCAGTTCCCTTTAATAAGGAATTCTTCAAAGAAGCTAAACCATTAATCAATGAAAAAGAGCAGTTAATCAAACTTTTAACCGATTCTTCTTTAAATTCTGATTTTAAATGAAAGCATCTTATTACCTTCAGGGTAGACATCAGTGAGGAATATGAACAGCTCAGTGAGAAGGCACTCAAATACCTCTTGCCATTTACTAATACTGAACTAGTGGAGACAGCTTTTTCTTCTTACATCTTCAAAAAAATAAGTACCACAACAAGCTGAATGCAAGCCCAGATTTAAGACTGTATCTTGCATCTTTTGAACCTGATTTCAAGAAATTAAGTGCATCAAAGCAAGCTCAATGATCTAACAATTGTTTCAATAGGCTAGTGATCTGTGTAACAATTATTACAGACTTTTCAGATAACACAAATCAATACTATTATTACTAATAAATTAAGTTTGTTAAATACTTGGTCATTATCAATGTTTAACTTAAAATACTGTAAAATTAAATCTGTGGTTTGTACTTTCATGTACTTATGTTTTCTTTCCTAACTTATTTCTTCATTTCCACTACTCTACATTATTATAGGCACCAATCAAAAGCGTATTTAAAAACAGCTGTTTTAAAAACAAGGGGTACAAATACAAGACACGGGTTTAAAAGGGGTACCCAAGTGGAAAAAGGTTGGGAACCACTGCATTAGGGCACTGTTGGGTTTTCATTCATAATTGTATGTGTATATTCAGATATACATATAGAAAGCAGCACATTTTCAAATGAGGAACAACAATATTTATGTTAAAAGCATATTTAGCTTCATCTGAAACACTCTAGTTACAAATAACATTTCCAGATGTTGCCTTATTTTACTTTTGCTGTAGGCAGGATAGCTTAAGGCATAAAAAAGTTAACTCATTTAATAACCAGGTGAGTTGATGGTAGAACTAAGAGTCTCATTACCTACAATCTAGTTCCTTTCTAGCAAAGTTTTAATAAAACATTCTAACTAGTCTGAAATTCAGTAAAAGAAATTGAAAGAGTATAACTGTATATTAGCTAATATAAAGTGTCTAAAATACATTAGCTAATATTGAAGTATCTAAAGTACAAATGACTCCCTTATGAATAGATTCACCCGTCAGTCAGTCCTAACTGTAGGAAATACATTTTTAAAAACATACCTTGGACTACAATATAAGAGGAATTATTACTAATGCCTATAAAAGTGCATTCACATACAGGGAAACTGAGCAACTATTACCCATGAGCTAAGGTCTGGGAACAGAAGTCCCACAAAATCCCATCCCTTAAAAGAGCTTATAGTGTAGTAGAAACAAGCAAAGAATTGTAGCATGTGGTTAGCACCATCAAGATGACTGAAATGGAGAATCACTGAAGTTTATACTCATACAAGTTAAGCCCTAAAAGACGGAGAGGATTATTAAATATAGAAAGAACTTCCTGGATGTTCTCCAAAGCAGTGGCAGCACAAGAGAAGAGGGAATATTTGAATGTTGCCTCAGATTTTCTGGCATGTCTGACTAGAAAAAAACCACCTTTAACTAAAACTGCTCCAAAAGGAAAAAAGTGAAAAATATAATAAATAACTATATCTAGGTTGAAATGTCAAGTATGTACTTGAAAGTATAGATCTAGAATTTTGGACCAGATATGTAACACAGGACAGACACTGAGATAAAATAGAAACCCTAAGGATGAGATTCTGAAGCACTCTGAAGACAGAATCTGAGAAAGCACATTTTTGTAGATACATTTTAAGTAAGGGTGATGTGACTATACTCACACTTATGGCAAAGGATAACATCTTCAGGAGAGGAGACACTGTCTAGGAAATGTTGCTGAATGGTGTAAAATGTGGCAGAGACAAAGAAGGATAAGGGATGCAGACTGGGGAAAATAAATCGGTAACTGGGAGCCACTGAGAACAGTTTCACTGCAGTGCTGTGTGACACCGGGCTGCGAGGTGTTGAGCAGTGAGCCATGAGGATGCAGGGCAGTGGGTATGGATTTCTCTAAGTCTGGCAGTGAAGCAGGCTAGAAAAACCAACAGGTTCGGAGGCAATTTTTTACAGTGGAGGATACATGAGCATTTTTGAAGATGACAAAAAGGAAACAACATACAATTCTCTATATAATTTTACATTGATCACAGTCTAAGAAATTATTTTAACCTTTTTCAAAAACATTTTCTGAAATAAAAATGAACACAGATTAAGTTATATGCATTATGCCATTTAAACTTAATATAAACTTAAAAACACTAGCATTTTATAAATTTTACTTCTAAAAGTTGTCCAGTTTGTTAATTAGACTACTTCAGAATTTTGCTTCTAGTCACTTGTGAGAAATTAAATTTTACTAAAATTTACTACTTTAATTCCAGAAGGATTACTCTGATATAAAGGATTATACTTAACTATGTATGTCTTTTTTGCCAGCCCTCGTCCTCCAAAGACAAAGTATTTTTAGGGCAGTCAGTAATTTGGATAATATTTTTCAAGTTGAAGAGAAAAAGTAGAAAGAGTATTCCATTATTAAGTTCTTAAAGATCTAAATTGTTTTTCACAATTATTTTTTCATGATAAAACATGCTTATTTATTATCTACGCATGCTTACATACAAATTTCCTGGCTTAAACACATGCAACCAAGTTGAAAAAAACAAATATTAAACCATCCTCACAATCTGAAGAATGCCCTTTTTAATAAGGCACTCATACTGGAAATAGGATATAACCACCAAATTAAATAAGATGTTTAAAAGAAGCCTTTTATTAAGCACAAACAACTTTTAATACATTATCAATACAAATAGGAAAATGTCTTCCAATGAATATATCAAAAATCTGAAGGTTTCCTTCATATCGACAGAATAAAAGTAATCAATTTTGAAGAAGAATGATGAAGTAAAATTTTGAGGAGATTACTGTTTACTAATAACCATTTAACTATAGTCTAAATTTACTACGTCACCTGGGGAGGAAGGTCAACCATTTTTTATATAGAGAATTCCTAAACTCTTATTAGCACCAAAGCTTATTACCAATTGTTCATCTACAAACTGACAGGTCAGGTAAAGCTTTAAAGCAAGTTTTCAGTGCAATGTTTACAGTTCCTTCTTTTACGATACTTGGAGTCTACGGTCTCAAAGCATGTTAAATAATTATGCCTTGGTAGTTGCAAAGTGTTAACACATAGAGAGAAAAGTGTACTGAAAAGAAATGAGGCTTATCTTGGCTGTGAAATGTATCTTAATGTACTGTGGCTAATGCTGTAGTATGCCGACGACATGCGGGGTTACTATGAATGCAGCAGATCTGTGAGAATCTGGTAGCTATTAGCTCTCTGTGGTCATCATTTCAGGATGTCTCAGTTGCTGTCTTTTGAGACTAACTAGTTTCATCCTGTCTCTGATGTGTTCTGCAGTAGAAGCCATGTCACTTGGACTCCCAAAATATTGCTCAGTTCTAAAAATCAAAACAAACAGAAAAACCCCAATCAGATTAATACAAATATACTGACTGTAGCAAATGCAAAAGAAAGCAACAATTACCTCTGTTACATGGCATTAGTTCATCTGTAGACCACACTGTTTATTTCTGAGTAGTAACTCAGTAGGAGAAACAGTTTTTTTAAATGCCATAAAATATATTAAGACTGTTGAGAAAAATTTATTAGTGGTGTTATTAATGGTGTAACTGTATCAGGGTACTTAGTATAATCTCAATAAACCAACAATGCAACAAAGCTATACAACAATAAATGAAAAAAGTTAGACAATGGAGATACTCTATTTTTCAGTTTTGGATCCATACAAATATAAATTTGTATGTGTACTTCAGGACTAAGAGCTAACTGTTTAATACATCTAGTAAGTAAAATATCCATTTAATGTTAAGGCATCATTTGGAATATCAATAAATAAAATCATTTAATTTTATCCTACTTAAAAAGATATTGTATTGACAGTTAAAGAATCTTTTAGAGGTAGGAGAGTTCTTGAAAATTTTCTAGCAAGCTCTTCAATTTTTAGATCATAAAACTAGGGTCTGAAAATTAAGTGACTTAACTAAGACCACATAGTGGAAAAACTAAGATGTGGGCCTGGGTCTTCAAGCAGCGAATCCAGAAAGATCATCCAATTTTTTCTGTATTTTTCTAGGAGAATGTTACAAAAGATAAATCTGAGTAATCTGTCAAACAAACTTTACATGTCATAAACAGATTATCATATAAAATGGAATAAAATAACTCCAAAAATTAAAGGTGGTGGTTGTGAAATTTGAATTTACAGCACTAACATTCTTTTTTTTTTTTATTGTTAAACCCTAACTTATTCTTTTATCTTAAAAAGATGATGAAATGACATACACACTACCTGTAGAACAAAGGAGGAGAAGCTCAAGCAAAAATACCAGGGAAAGACGTCCCTAGGCTAACCTGAGCAGAATGGGAGACTGACAACTAACTATAAAACACAGAAACAGTGGTGGGGGTGAGGGTGGGTGTTCCGGAATGGAACAACCAAAAGCACCTCTCTAATACTGTTACTAGCTGAATTTATAAATTTTGATATTTATTCTCTTTTATACATTGCAGATGTGTAACACGACTTTAGGCTACTTCTGATTGTTCAAGTTTAGGTATGATGAGAGATTACATATTAGACTATGAACAATATTCTGTCAAGGGAACAAAATTGTATCTTTTCAATATCAATTCCAAATAATCATTTGATGTTCATGACACAGTAGGAATTGTACTTTTACTGTATGTCAAGTTTGTTTTAAGTAGTTTGTATACATTTAGCTCATGTAATTCTCCTGCCCCTATACATTGAGAAGGTATAAATAGTATATACCTATTTTTAGATGAGGAAATTGAGGCACAGGAAAGGTTAAGTGGCTTGCCTAAGGTATCATAGCTAGTAAGTGATGGAGCTGAGATTTAAACCCAAGATACCTGGTTAGAGCCCACAATCCTAACCAATACACTATACTAAAATGCAAGAAGAGATATATTCAACGGTTTGATTTCTCTTGTTGTTTGAATTAAATATCCTCTGGATTATCTTTAAATTATTTTCACTGAGAAGGTCTATCAAGTTTGCCCACAGGCTGCTGCGGCACAGGCCGGCTTTGAATGCGGCCCAACACAAATTCATAAACTTTCTTAAACCATTACGATATTTTTTTGTGATCTTTTTTCAGCCCATCAGCCATTGTTGGTGTTAGCATATTTTACATGCGGCCCAAGACAATTCTTCTTCCACTGTGGCCCAGGGAAGCCAAAAAGTTGGACACCCCTGGTTTAGATCCTCAGGAATAAAGCTCCTTCTGATTCTTTTTCGGGTTCATTTATTTGCATAAGATTATTTCATATTTTTACCACAGACTGTTTGAAATGCAAAGAAACACAGCAATTGGGAGCCCGTTATTTTACAAGTAATTAGGATTCCACATAACACAGTGAAAAGAAAATGGGTTTGGAGCCAGCCATACTTGAGATTGTATCCTAATTCCATTTAGAAGCTGTAAAATCCTGAGCACTTTACTTCCTCTTACTGAGCCTCAGTTTCTTCATCTGTAAATCGGAAATAATCATACTACCCTAATATTGTTTGGTCAAAAGTAATGGAGGTGAAGTGTTTAACTTGTTACCTGGCATATGAGCCCTGTCAGGAAAAAATCCAGCCATAAATTGCCTCCATTTGTCATGTTATGTGGCTGGATACTTTCTGGACAGCCCTCGTATATTGAGCTCCCTAAACATTAGTCCCCACCTCTTCTTTGAATGATGTCCAGTCACCCTACTCCCTATCATCACAGCCATAACTAGAACCTAGGATATCAGCCTAGTCTGCGTTCTTCTACAATAAGCAGTCAACAAGCAACACATTTGATGGCAGCAAGTATCAACTGTTACTGTTACTAAGAGACGAGTATGGGTTTCTTTTCATTTTTAAATCAATTTATTGTAGGATATGAAAATGTGGACCAAAGTCAAATGACTTGGCTTTTTAAAAAAATAGATTTTTCTCTCTTGATTTCACTTTAAGACCTCACTGGGAAAAAGACAAAATTATGAGAATATGCACCATACCCATCAGGATAAACTACAGGAACAGTTAATCTATCCAAAAGTGATTTCCCAACTGCCTCAATTTCATCAAATTGTTCTTCATCATTAATAGCTTCAGGCTCTTCTGGACAGTCTTGCAAAATCTACAACAAATAAAAGGGCAATGTCAATACCAAACATAGAAAGGGAATCAAGCTCTTGCAAATTTAGTAGACTGAAGGTGTTTTTATTTTGTTCTTAGCAACTTCATGTATGTTACTGCATAAGATTAATCTTTATTGGCAAAATTGGCTCAAGAAATTAAAACAAAATAAAATAAATAATCCCAACTAATAATATATAATTTGAATACGAAAAGGTCTATGATGATTTCCAAGAACACAAGAATACTAGGTAACTATTAAGAAAGCAAGCTCAAGCTGTGCTTAAGAAGTATTCTTTTATTCATTAAATAACTATTTATCCAATACTTATATGTTTATTTAACAGCTTGGGGTATGAATGAGATATAGATTTTGACCTCTAGAAGCTTACAGACTTCAAAAATGAAAAAATATATAAATACAAAACAACATACGAGGGCTGTCCAGAAAAAATCCAGCCATAAATGCCTCTATTTTCCACATTACAAGGCTGGATACTTTCCAGACAGCCCTCATATACTAAAAGTACAAACAAATAACTGATGTGATGATGACCTAGCTGCACAGTTTATAGTTATTTTAAAAACTCATCAGCTGACTTAACTGATATAAACTGATAAGATTATAATTCAAATATAGGAAGTTCTACAGCCCTTGATAAGATACTTTTAACTATTACCATTTCAATTTAACTAAGAAAAAACTGCAAAACTGGGGAAGAAAAAGAAAAAGAAGTATTTATTTTTGCAACTTTTTTTTGCATTATATTTTACTTAATCCACTCATGTTTATTTCAGCATTGCTCAAAAAGAACATTCTAAAATTCTAGAGTCAATTTAAATATTTTCACAATCATGCTAAATAACTGGCTTATAGTTGTTGTCATTTATGCCTACTGGTATACAATAGGACATAGTCAAAGGAAAAATAGTATCTGATAGCAGAAGGCTTTACACAGGTTTGCACAGCAAAATAACCTTAATCTTATTATAAGCATGATAAAGACCATGTAGTAGAAAAAATAAAAATGTTAATTTTCTATTGAAAAATTACCAACCATATTCATTCTTTATGATCTCTTAAGAGAGATCTAGATTTTAAAATGTGCTTGCAGATACCTTTAAAAAGCAGTATCCTAAAAAGTTTTCAGTTGTGTTAGAAACAGAGCCCGCGGTGACCCATGGACAGGAGGGAGGGACAGCAGAAGCAATGTGACTAAAAGGGACTGGGGGAGACTCTAGGGTGCTGGTAACACTCTTTTGTTTGAATAGTGTACTGATTACACAGGTGTGTTTACTTTGTGAAAATTAATTAAGCAAAACATTTAGGATCTGTATGCTATGTTAATATACTTCAATAAAAACTTTTCATGAAAATAATCCGTAGATAAACAAGGTAAGTCTTTTTGCATATTTTTATTTATTGTCATTAGGCCCATTTCTTTTATCCTTTTTTTTTAGGGGAGAGCATGAACGCAGTCCCCCACTACCACAAATCATGCAGTCGAGTTTCCCACATTTGGGAAAATCACAGGGGTCAGCACATTCGGAGTGCAATGGATAAGCCTCGCCCTGGGAAAACCACCTGTGTGATCATGGTATCTCCCCTGCCAGGTAAGTATCATTAGGCCCATTTTAAACTAAAACACTGACCTGTGGAAAGAGTTTACTATGAACATTTCCCAACAGATGTACTGTCTAACACAGAAACTGCTTAATTCCTGAGGTTGCTGGCAACATCTCTCTGTTCTACAGACTAAGATACTACATGTACAACCTAGGTTTCTCATATCTTAAATGGTATTGAACATCCCCTATATACAAACTTGAGCTGTAAAAGATCAAAACAAAGTTAACTACATAATAAAGCTCCTCTTCAGAATGGAAATGTAAGGCTTGAATGCTATAAATTTTCACTGTGTTAAGAAAAAAGTTCTATTGGAAATTTGCCCAATAACACTGCATATTTCATTTTTGGTTTCTGGGACTAATTAATTCATTAAATAATAAATCCTAGAATTAATCTTTTTTTTTTCCTAGAATTAATCTTTAAAGATAACACATGAAAAAAGGTTTTCATTTTTTATCCTTATTCTCATTTCAGTTGGACAGTCTCTATTTTAAACACTATAAAGTTAAAAGGTGTCTTTTTAAATATTTTAGGACAATCAGTAATAGTTACCGGAGTTGAGTTTCCTTTCTTGGCACAAAGAATGAGATGAATGTCACAACATCCTAAAGCAGGCATGTCCAACCTGCGGGCCAGGGCAGCTTTGAATGCGGCCTGACACAAATTCTTAGAAGATTATGAGATTTTTTTTGCAACTTTTTTTAGCTCATCAGCTATCATTAGTGTTAGTATATTTTATGTGTGACCCAAGACAATTCTTCTAATGTGGCCCAGGGAAGCCAAAAGGTTGGACAGCTATGTCCTAAAGAACTAACAGCAGATTCTGGGCATATGGTTTGGTGACGAGAAGCACTGTAGACAGAGGACTACTGAATGGCTTTGAATTTCTCCAATTATAGTACTGCACTTCTGGTATGAATCACTAAGAGAATTTGATTTGAACTCTCTAAGACAATATATAATATCCAAAAAAATTTTAAATAATGGAATTAATATATTTGTAAATAAGACTAATCACATAATAATTATATTATTAAAATTAACATACTTTAAACATACATAATAAGTACTATTGTGACCATATTTTATAAAATGCGGACCTTTTCAGCATTTGAATGAAATGTAATAGCCATTTCCAGCCTATGTACTCTCTCTTCAGATGCTACTGTAAATTGTTTCCAAACTCTGTTCAGTCGAGGAAGTGTATCCCCAGATGATCGCGAAGTGCAGCGCAAAGACTGGCACAACACAACTGTGGCCTGCAGCAACTGTCTTCCATAGTCATAAGTGCTCTAAAAAAGAAAAAGTAAACATGACATTATAAGAACAGAGTTCTGAAAAGAGGAGGGGAAAGTGTACACGAGGACTGTGGTTGCAATTAAGTGACACTACTAGAAATCAATACTAAATGACTCTACTGTCACGTATTACTACAAATTATGTGCATGCATAAATAATGAAGAGGAAGTAATACTTTTCATTTTCAGGAAGTTGTTTTCTTATTGTTTTCCCCATTTCACTGTGCTCAATTCCACAGGCCAAAAAGAAAGTCTGTTCACTCATTTATCAACACAAGTGGGTGAAAACCTGCACTTTATGTTCCATACAGGAAACCACAACTGTTACACATGCACTCAATTATTAGGGAAATTAAGATACTTTTCACAACAACAAAAATAATCTGTGTTGCTAACACTAGTGAGATGTAGAAAGTGGTGTTCCTAATTTACTGATATTAACATCATTTCATATTAACTTTTGTGAATGAACAGTTGGATTGCCGAAAAACAAAATGCCATAATATATAATATAAATCAGAGGGAGGATACAGAACCTGTATTTAGGGAAACATAAACTTCTCAAGTTTATGCAGGCTAATTTTGATGCACCAGCTGATATTTTCTTAGTTCTGTGATATTTCTAGAGTAACATAACTAACCTTCTTGGGCTTGGAGGGTTAAGTTACATTATAATCATGCAGAAAGCTATTCAAACACTGAGCTTGTAGAAAAGGAAGATAACCAGTTCTGCACCTGTGCAACATCAACAAATTTTCTATGCTTTTCCAGTAAAACTTTCGTTTCTTGAGCATCATCACCCAATCTGATGTGGGTCTTTAGCAGAGCATCCAGAAGTTCACTTAGCCATTCTACTGCCTAAATGAAAATAAATAACACTGAGGCTGGATTCATAAGTCTCTACTTATTGTATCAAAACATCATATATATAAAAATAAAGACTGTATCATGTGATTAATCAATCCATTCATTATAACCGAAGTCCTTAATAGCTTATTTTATTCAATGCCAAGCTACATGAATTAATGACCTCCCCTCACCCTCAAAATTTTTAAAATATAAAAGACAAGGTTTATTAAAGAGAAGCACTCTTTTAAAGTTAATATTGCATGATTTACATTGACAGCTCATGTGTATATATAATACAGATCTTACTGGAATCTCATTACAGATTTACATTACCATTTACAATCATAAATTTCCTCTGTCATGTTGAAATGATATTCTGATGCTAAGTACACAAAGATAGCAAATTGTTTATCTAGTTGAAAAACCCTCTTCTGAGTTAAAAAGCAATGTGCTGTCCAGCCTTTATCCTGGGATGTAACTAACAAGTCAACAACAATAAATAATCCTAATTTAAGTAAGTAATCCTAATTTCTAGCTCAATAGAGCATTTTACTGAGAAGTCAAATGAGACCAGTAAGATAACTGCGAATACAAAACTTTACTATTTCAAGAAGATAAACAAGAATCTGCCTTAATGTTACTTTCTTAGGACCATGAAAAACTACACTTTTGCTTGTAGTCAGGTGAAATCTAACTTACACGATAAAGTAACTGCATAATGTGCTTGATTAGTCCTTACCTGGGCAGCATCTTCTTCACATTTAAACAACTGCACCATCTGAAGCATCTTTAACCTTCGCACATCTACCATGTCTTCACATCTAATAAATCCAAACATAAATTTAGTTTTGTTGTTATTATAATGTTATCAGGCATACATGTTTTGTATTATATTAAATACTTAGTCCTAAACTATGGAGACTGTAACTACTTTGTTATTGATTTGTAAGAATTTTAAGGATATCTATATCTATGTTACATCAAAACCTCAAAATACCTGAATGATACTGAATAACAAACTCTCTTAAGAATAGCATGGATTCTGCAAAGTACTGAAGCAAAGAATAAACACAGTAGTATACCAAAACACAAAGAAATCTCCATTGTCAATTACCATTAAACAAGCTTCAAAGATAAAAATGCAAAATTTCTCAAATACTACGTTAGAGGATGGTATTCAAGGAAATAAAAAAATTAACACTTTTTATTATGTTAGATTACTCAGTGTAATATCTAATTCTGAATTTAAAAACCCACAAAACTATCTATATTCGTAAGAAAAACCTCCAATGATCTCTGGGAGTAGAGAAACAAAATTCACATTTTAAAATTTTACTGTGGTCTGCATAGATAATATACAGATTAAACCTTTAATGTGACTTGACCTGACTCAGCTCTGACTTATTTCCTTCATCCTCATGCCATTCCATGTACTTTATGTGAGAAGGAGGAATCTCAGTGCAGTTCCAAATACCAGGAACAAGTTAACCAGCAGGTCCTGGGCTCTACTGCAGTTGATGTTCTTAAAGAAAGCTTAATAACAAATGTCATTGTCACAAGGCTATTTTTTATAAGGATACCCTCAATAAAAGCCCATAGCATATTCTCAAAATACAACTCGGTTAAAAAAATTCTACAAGTGACTGAAGGAAAGTGATAATGATTATTTTCAAAACCTGAAGCTCAAAAACAATGTGAGATATGGTAATGATGAAAATGATAGACATATAATCAGCACATACTGTCAGGTATTGAAAAATGTGCTCGAGAAAAATAAGACATGGTCTCTACTATTAAGATAGTACCATTGGGGAGAGGAATGTTTAAATGAACAATGTGTTAAATGTTATTATAGAGTTGTGTAAAGGATTTGTGAGAGTAGGGAGGAACAAGTGATTAACTTGTCTTAGAAATCTAAAAAAGCTGCCAAGGCTAACTATCCCTGAGTCTTGAAGAATAAGAAGGAATCCACTAGGCAGAAAATGAGGAAAGAAAGAATCTAAGTCATGAATGCATGGAACAGCATGATGCTTTCTGGAAAATGAAAACAACTATGTCGTTTTGTGGGAAAGTTTCAGGAGATTAGACTGGATTATGCAGAGCCAGATTATGGAGTCCTACGTTATTTCAGGGAAACTGAACTTCCTCTGAGAAAACCAGAAGTCACTGAGAGGGGTTTTATACAAAGAAATTGTTTATTTAAATGTGGACTTTATATCTCTCTGAGAGCCTTCCACTTCTGAGTCCAGTCAGAAATGAGATTTTCTAAGAGTAACAAGTAAATAAGACCAGACATTTTTTAAAAATGTGGACTTCACAAAGATTAATCTCATGTACAACAGACTAGAGAGGAGCAAGACGAGAGGCAGACAAGAGATAACAATCTTTAACAAAGACATGTTCAGGATTTCGAGACAGCAGAACTTGCACATCTGACTAGGCTGCAGGGATGAGGAAGAGAAGGATTTAAGGATAAATCCCAAATTTGATAGCTGATAGTAACTTTAACCTTGATAGAAAATTAAAGAAGAAGAGAAGGTTGAGGAGTGTGTGGGGCATCCAGGTGCAGATCCTCAGTAGGTGAGTAGAATCATGGGACTAAAGCCGAGGAGAGGGGTTTGTGTCTGAGAAAGTCATTAAAGTAGTGAGACTGTCCAGGAAGAAAATATGGAGAAGAGAAATCGCTTCAGAACAAATCCTGGAAGCAGTGACATTCCATAGAGAACAAGAAAACAGTGAAGACTGAGAAGAAACAGAGTGCCAGGAGCATCATGAGGGTGTTTTCAAAGAAGGTAAGGTTGTCAGGGAGTTCCAAAAGAAAGAAAAACTCAGTTGTGTCTAATGTTATTCAGTGTAGTCAAGAAAAGTCAGGACTAAATGTATTCCTGATTTTGTGCAAGATCAGGGGTTTATCACATATGGAATTATGAAGTCGCTGGTAATGTCAGTGAGAGCAGATTCAGTGAAGGAGAACATAGCAAAAGTCAGACTCAAGCAGGCTGAAAAGTAACAGGAGGTAGTGAGGAGGTAGCTTGCATGCCGATTAGACCTTCAGGTGATTTAGCTGTTGCAAAGGAGAGCTCTAGAGCTAGAAGATAAAGAAAGAACTGAAGAGGAAGCTATATGCATGTGTGTAACTGTGAGTTAAGCATTTAAATGAGGGACAGTGATTGGAGTAGAGAATGGGAGTTGGTGGAATGAGGAGGCATGAGGGTGCAGGGAAGCGTTGGCTGTGATAAAAGCAGAGCTGTATCTTCCTTTGCAATGAGAATGAACAATGAAATGGATAAATTTGCAGATATGAGGGCAGAAGAAATTTCTGCCTGATGATTATTTTCTCTGTGATACAGGAGGAGTTTTTGTAGGTTTTGTTGATGATCCTAAAATTTCTAAATGTGCAAAAATTTCATACAACCATGCTAGGTTGTGTATACATGTTCAGATTAATTTAATCCTTGACTTTGTAATATAGTCGGTCCTCTCTATCAGCAGGTCCCGAATCTGTGGATTCCACCTAGTTTGGATCAAAAATATTTTGGGGGGGCGGCAAAATGTTATGCTGTTGCTAATGTGTACTCTGTAGTGAAAATTATGGTGATTTATTAGGAATGAAGACCTTTTATAGTGCCCTTACTCAGTGGTTTTCATGGAGTGCTTTGCAAGTGAAAAAGCATTTGTCAGATTTAGAATAAATAAAATAATGAGTGTACAGTGCATAGAGTTTAACAATGAAAATATTCAAAACAATACTGCTTGCTTTTACTGACATGTACTGTATTAATAGTTAGGCCTGTGATGGTTGCATCCGTATGGCACTTGTATAGACTTTTCTTCTTGTGATTATTCTTTAATAGTATAACAATAATTTACGTACCATTTACATTGCATTAGGTATTACAAGTAATCTAGAGATGATTTAAAGTATGTGGAAGGATGAGCATAGGTTATAAGCAAATACTACACCATTTTACATAAGGGACTCGAGCATCCATAGATTTTGGTATCCAAGGTGGGGAGAGAAGGTCCTGGAACCAATCCCTCTTGGATAGGGAGGGAAGGCTGCACTTTACAGTTGCTATTGCAAAGAGAGTTTTTTCTAAGAATCCTTTAAATTCCTAGTTCTCTATCAAATGAAATTAAACATCATCTTGCCCTTACCCATCTTACCCATCATCTTACTCTAATAAACATTAGTTTATCGTCTAATCCTACTACAGAAAATATAAAAACAATGGAAGTAACAATTTGTAAGAAGTTTAAATGAAGGAACAGGTCAATGTAGATGACAGATTCAACAGCAACTAAACCAAATAAAAATGGAAAAGCAAAATTCTCCAAAAAGGGTTTTCTTAAAAACAGAAGAGTCTTAGGCTCTGGGGATACAGAGTATGAGGTAATGGAGTGTAACTGAAATTTTACTACTGAGTAAAAAGAGAAATGGTACCTATTAATTGAACAAACTGTTATTATTTGTTAGTACAATTATAGACAATAATTATTACATTTACCAAAAACTTATTGCATGCATACAACTTCTGGTTTGAATGAAAAGTATAAATTTTATCACTTTTCATTTTAATTAATATTGTTATTATGTTATTAATAGTTATTAGCAAAAATTAACAGTCAAACTTTGCCTTTGTTTCCTAAGCTGCATATCTTCCATCACTCCTTGTATGTGGTCCACATTTTCTTTATTTTCAATGGTTACATCCTTTCCATAGGCCCAGGATGCCTGATTGGAGATCTGATCCAGAAGACCTTGACCTTTTTCACGCAAACCTTGCAATCCTACATCTAAAACAAAAGTTACTAGACTTACTCTCTTAAACAATGGAGGTGCTTTCCTACCCTCAAGTAAACCCTTTCACAAATACTGTACTTGGATTCCATGTATAATAACTTTGTACCTTATACTATATTGGGATAGAGTCCTCTGAATATTTCAAACAATAAAACTGGAGTTCCCTCTCATGCCAAATTCTCCTTAAAGAAAATTTCAAAAAGGTGAATTTTCACAGGTAATGATTACTTTTAAAAATTGAACACAGGAAGAAAGTGTGGCAATTTCTATTCAGATGAGTAAGATTTTTCAAATTTTTTCTTTCTGCTTTTATGTATGAGAACAGGGTAAATATTTTGTTCAAAAACAGTATGAGTTGCAAGAATTCAAAACAATCAATGTATTATCACTATTAAAGGACTCTGAACATTTTGAGTATAGGCACTACTGAGCTTACATTCAACAAGAAGCAATACTCAGAATATGTTTAACTACTCCAAATTAGATAACACAGAAATTGTTTTTCTTTTTTAAAGAAAAAGTGTGGCTCAAGAAAACTGACACTTTGAAACAAATTTCATTTGGCATATTAAATACTAAATTATGTATTATGTATACCATCTGCTAAAATAAAGGCTGAAGGCAAGTAAAATGCCAATACAAACATGATTTTTCAAACCCATTCCTTCAAGTCCTTTTCAATAATTAATTTGGTGCAATCATGTGTCCCCCTTTCCTACTGAATCTCTGCCTTAGGTTTCTACTTCCTCTTCTCCAATCCTCTTTGCCCTCCTATCCCACTCAATCCACCCCTGCTTCCCATTTTTACATCCAGTATGCACCTCTCTAATCATGCCCTAGGGAAAGTCACTGTATTTCCCATTACTAAATTTTAAAAGGTCTTGATGTCAAGTGAGAGAACTAGCTTAATGAAATTGGATCAGTCTTCCCTTAGAGTGTTAATCTTGGCAATTTTCCCAGTGTGGAGAAATAAATGCACAGAACAAAACCAACTATTTTGTCACAGGTTAGGCTATAGCAACAACAAAAACCATTGTATTATACACAGTATGGGGCATACAGGGTTTACCACAGAACACTTCACAGATAATTACAGTTTATGCATGCACTACAAATAACTGTTCATAGTATATGCAAGACATAGCACCTGTAGATAATAGCTGGGTAAACAAAAAAGGCTAAAGGCTCAATGAAGAAAGAGTGACTGACCAACGATGAAAAATAAACATTTCAGCATAAATTATTCCCTTCAAGGGAATAAAACCTCTTTTTATACTAATTTTTCCAGTGTTTCCTGCAAGTAATTATAATTAGTTCAGTATAAGTTGACTTGTCTGACCACGGTAATATATTTTTAAAGAGAACGCTTATGTTTCAGCATTTTTAAAATCTGCTTACCAACACTTTTCAGCTTCTCTTCAAGAAGTTTTAAAGTTTGCTGAATCGATGCTCCGTCAGCTGGTGCTACATCTACGCACAACATCCCTAATAAGCCATCCAACTGCTGAGACAACTAAAGCAGAGGGACACCAAAGAGATAACCCTGATGTAATCAGCATCTAAAGTGTTTAATGATTAATGAGGTTTATAGCTAATGAGGTTATCACAATTATACTTGGAAAAGACTATGTGTTAAAAGATAAGAATGAATAATTAGAATACATGTTATCTGAATGACAGAACACACAGATGCATGCACCAGGAAGACAAAGAAATATATCCAGGTGAACAGAATGTAAAAAAAGTATTGGAACTTCCATTTCAATGTATGTTATAAAGCATAAACACTGAAAAACAACCAAAGTAAAATGCATCTATTACATAGGGACACTCTATTTGGACAAAAAAGATTTAGTTGCATGCAGATTGGCTTAAAAATAAAAAATAAATCAAAGAATTTTATCTCATTTTCCCCACCAGTATATTATTTTATTGTTCCAGAAAAATAATTAGGAGACATGCAACCCTGCAAAAATTATAGGTAGATATTATAGTTCAGAGAATTTAAAGAAAAGCAATCAGAGTAGACACTTACATCTTGGGCAACACCATGAAATTCAAGAGCTGCTTGTAAGAGATTTTGCCTAAATTCCAGCTGACTGGCCTGTCGATAGCAAACATCACTAAGTTGTTGCTGCAGTGACTTCAGTTCCACAAGATCTTCCTCGTCCCCAGCATTTAAGAGTGCTGCAATTTGCTGATTAAGCTCCACATAGACTGCAAACCACTCCTGTAACAGACATTGTAAAGTTAATTAAGGATAAAATTAGGTCCTGGAGAACTACATTATGTTTTATAATTTCTCCAGATATACTAAGTAGCATACACGAGAATCTTCTTAGGCAAAACTTATTTAAATTGAGGACAAAAAGTCCCCAACCTCCGAATCCTTCTGCTGCAATCCCTGGAACTTACTCCTGCCAATAGCAAAATCTCTGATACCTCAACCTGGCCTCTCTGTCTTACTTTATGTGAAACCTGTCCACCCTCAGAGAGAGCAGTTACCTCTGGCTGATATACCAAAAGCCTGGAGGAGGGGAGATGGCTGCCTCCTTCCTATTTCCAGTTTATTTCATCTCCCTCTCCTCTCACAATCCACATTTCCTTCAAGTGCATGCTGCTGGATTACATCTTCCCAGCCTTTCCTGTGGCATGCCCTCATCCAGGGTGTTTAGCAAAGGCCACGGTCTTCTTCTCTGTGCCAGCCTTCTTACTGACTTCCACAATGCAGACATGTACCCAACATGAAATCAGTTCCTTGTATCCCTCCCTCACTTCCAGATATCTTGTCCTCATCCCTCCTCAGCTACCCACTCCAATGGACATAAAATCCCATCGTTACGATACACTAGCAGGCAGCTTTCAACATCTCAATTTCCAGAATCCCATTCTCTCACCATGAGACACTGACTCTCCAATTCACGTCCTTTAATGTATTCACTCTTACAACCCCATGTTGTCCACCAATCCACTCACCTCAGTTTTACTGTCCAGCACTGAGGAATCCTCACTTCTGTCCTTAATCAGAGGCTATAAACATCTCCCAGTGCACAACCCATGCCCATATCTCTTCCATCAGATTCACCTGTCAAACCTCAGACCTGAAATCTTTGCTTATTGTACCTACAGGAGAGTAGCTGAACATTGCTAAATTAAAACAACCATGTGGCTAGGTTTCTTTTCAAAATTATGACTAAATAACCTCAAATGGGCCTTTAGCAATCCTATTACATTTCTCCAGCCATTTCACTTTCACATTCTCATGATTACAATTTTTTAACTCCTTAAATCTACAACTTCCTTTTCACCTCTTTACTCTCAACCAAAAATCTAACTTTTTTTTTTTTTTTTTTTTTTTTTTGGTAGCTCCCTGGCTGGGAATCAAGCCCAGGCGGCGGCGTTGAGAGCGCCAAAGCCTAGCCACTACACCACCAGGGAACTCCCCAAAAATCTAACTTCTTAATACACTAGGAAGCAATCAGAAGAGAACTCACTCATCTCACCAACAAATCTATAACCTCCCCTGCTTTTGCAGCCCTATACTTTGCTCTCCCTCCTGTAATAACAGATGACCTTGTTCCTGCTTCTAGGCCAATCACTTCATGTGCATCTCACAGACTCTCCTCTGTTGCCCAGACAAGGCTTTGTTCAGGCCATTATCTTTTCTTTCCCATTAATTCTTCCTTTTCAACTGAATTATTTCCATCAGCATACAAATAAGCTGTAGTATCTTGTATTAAAAAACAAAATATACATTTAAGATAGGTACATTTTACTATAAATTAAACCTCAATTAAAAAAACAAAAACAACCTATAAACTTCCCTTGAAAGGAGTTCTCCATGTCATTCTATCTTCATTTCCTGTTCTCTTTTTAATCTACTCTGATTGGAATTTTGTCCTCCCTATTCGTATAAAATCACTCTTGTCAAGTTCCCAGTTTTTATCTTATTAGCCTCAGCTGTATCTGACAAATATGACCAATTCCTCCTCCCTGAAATGCTTTTTTCTCTTGTTTCCTAGGACACACAGCTCCTTTTTGGCCTCCTCTGCTGGCTGTCCTTCCTCTTTGTGACTTTTAAATTTAAAAATGACCCAGGTTCTGCTTTCCAAAGGCTTTTTGCTTCTAAATCAATATGTACTGGGTTGGGATGATTTCATCTAGTCCCATGCCTTTAAATATAATACATCTATAGGCTTATAATTCTCAAAGCAATATGCTACACCCTGACCCCTGTTGTGAACCCTAGATACTGACACCCAACAACTAGTCATCTTCATTCAGATGACTTTTAGATATTTAAAATTTATCCTGTCCCCCAAGTTACTGATTTTCCAGCATCCTAACCTACTTCTCTCCCGGCCTTCCCCATCTTAATATTAGTTGCTAAGGCCAAACACCTGATTCTTCTAGAATCAAGTCTTGCTGGCTTAAACCATGAGTCTGACAATTTCTCAGTACTACTACTGCCTACATTCGATTAGCCTCCTGTTTTCCTATTTCACTGTTTGTCCCTACTCCCTATTCTCCATACAATAGCCAGCAACCTTTTATTAATTAAAACATAAATAAAATCTCAGTCAATTATTGTTAGAGCTATTTCTGAATTATGCTTTATAAAGAATTTAAAACTTAGTATTTAACAGAATGCTTTAATATAATACAAAATGGCATGTTAAAAGTGTCTCCAAATTCTACTACTAAGCAATCAATATACTAGAAATTTGTCATTATAATTTCATAAGACCTGAAAAATTACAATGCATGCTTTAAAGTGTTGAGTTGACTTCTATTTACAAAGAGCAAGGAAAGCTTTTAATAAAATATTAAAATACCTTAAACATCATAAGCTGTAATATACTCATCCTGCATCAAACTATTCTCAAGGTGACAATGCAGTGCCACCTATTGGTTAAAATGGTGCAATTCTCTTGTAAACCTTTTGGAATGGAAAAGTTCAAAATCTATTCAAAAGTGAAAGAAACAGTAGCTGGCTCTTGAACAACACGAGTTTGAACTGCAGGGGTCCACCTATACACAGGTGGTTGTTGTTGTTTTTTTCAATAAATATCATAAATGAATTGTCTTCCTTATGATTTTCTTAATAGCATTTTCTTTTCTCTAGTTTACTTTATTGCAAGAATATAGTATATAATACATACACAAAATGTGTTAATTGACTGTATTATTGGTAAATCTTCCAATCAACAGGAGGCTTTCAATAATTAAATATGGGGGAGTCAAAAGATATATGTAGATTTTTTTTACTGACAAGTGGGGAGAGGGGGTCCATGCCCTTAACCCACTCATTGTTCAAGGGTGTAATGAAATCCCATGTACCATCCAGCTTCAATAATTGTCAACTGATGGCCAATCCTATTTCATTTATACTCCCATCCAATCTAACCCCACCTCCCAATTTTGAAAAAAATTCCATCATTTAAAAAAATGAGATCTATGATAAGCCACCAATGTTGCTTTTCTTTGGGCATCATGTCTATGAATGCAGACATCAATGTAAGTGTGTATATCCTCAAGTAGGAACAGTATAAGAATAAAAAAAAAAAAAGCTACATCTTAAGCAAGTAATTGAAATTTAATAGCTTTCTCTAAGGGAGAGGGAGAGAAGACCTTATCTGACTATCAAGAGACTGGTGTTTTTACTTGTCCAGCTACCCATCGATTAAAAAATGTATTCTCTTAAGTTTCTTCATCTATAATATAAGATGACAGGTATTAGAAGAATCTGTAAGAACCTTTTTAAATTCAAAAGTTCTGAAATATACTGATTTACATTGTAAGTAAACTTAAAAAGCACATGGAAAAGGCCATCTATAAGTAATGTTTCCTTAAGTTGATTTTAAAACATAAATATAATAAAAATACAAAAAAATTTAAATATTTTATTCTTCACATTTAATGTGTAAGGCTGAAGATGGTAAGTGTGTGCATAAATCCATTTTTTAAAGACATAATCTAAGAGTACAGAAATCAGTGGATTTGAGTTTTATTTTTTCCAATTTTCTAGTGAATCTATTTTGAATTATCATAAAAAGTAATATGATACTTTTTATGAGGGGAGGAAACTGATCCACAAAATGGATGATTGTTTTCTCAATAATGAAGTGTTAACTACATCACACAGCAGGAGCATAACACAGATCAGTTTCCTCCATATAACAAGATGTTAAAATTTAAATCTTCATGAACAATTAGGACCTATAATCTGCCTATAGATTAATTTTCCAACTTTAAAACTGTGATTTCATATCCCCTTCAAAGTTATAAATGTGAACACCCCTAAATGCACAAATAATTAAAAGATATCCTGTACCCTCTGCACTTACTCTCCATCAGTTGTTTGTAAATGCAACAATTCTCAAGTTCAGGCACTTAACTGTACTGCACACTCCAAACAAAGGAGGGATAGGTTCCCTCAGAGGACTTAAGAATCGTAGTTTCTACCTTGGGGACTACAGCTGATGGTTCTACCGTATGCGCTATCACTTTCTTCTGTCACTGTAATTTTCAAAATTTCACATGAATTGTGTTTCTATCAAAATACGTAATTAAACTGTATTGGAGACAAAACCAAAGCTGAACTTCTAATGAATATGTACCAAGTGGTTAAAATGTACTTTATGGCCTCTAAACATTAAACACACTATACTTTATGCCTCTATACCAAAACTGATAGCAACTTATCAGTTAGCAACACACATGCTACTAATGCTGCACATTAAGAATAGCATTGTAACTTGCAGAGGAAAAAGCTTCTCACACTGTGCTGGCTCTCGATCTCTTCGTGCTTCTGCTGTAGGGCCTGGGAAGCCCGAATGGAGTCTCCAATTCCCCACTGGGCTCTTAGTTGTTCTGATCCAGGCCCTTCAAGCCAGTTCACAACCTATAAGTGGAAGTTGAGATGAAATTTTAAAATAATCAAAAGCTTTTCAAACTTTCATTCTAATTGGTTTTCCTCTCCCAAAGTTCCTTGAGTATTTTTAATTGAAAATTCTTTAAATTCTATTGCATAAGCAGTAAATGTTTCTTTTTAGAACTATAAAGCTATAATGTAATAACTTCTCCAAAAACTAAATTTGAAAGAATGCACTACAGCACCTCAGGCTTTCAACTATCTGATCTTCTGCCAGGATGAAAGAAATCTAGAATACTCCCACAAAAAGAGATTAAAAATTTATTTAGAATGATAAGAAATCAGAGAACTATACGGTTTAGAGTTGAAAAAGACATCAGAAATAATATTGGTCAAATTTCTTATCTGACACTGTTTCAGAGAGATTAAGTGACTTTCTTGCTCAAGGTCCATCATTGAACATAATTCATTATGAAAAACTAGCTCTAAAAGCGATGTGTCCTAATAGTCTTCCCAAAGCATTGATAAAACTGAATGATTAAATAATATAAAGTTAAAATGCTATATATATGTGTGTGTATATATATATACATACACACACACACACATATGTACATATATGAAACAGTTATATACAGCACTTTTTTCTCTAATTCTTCAATTGTGCTTTAGAGTTCATTCATATCCACCTTGTCAGAAACTTGGTAGTGTTAATCTTTCTCTTCTGTATATTGAACACTTCCCTCCAAATAGATAGATCCCACTAGCCTTTATATTTTTCCATATTAATAACAAAAACCCGAAGACAAAAACAAACAAAAAAAAACAAAAAAGACACTATACTTGACCTCTGTTGTGGGCTGAGTTATGCTCCTGGTCAAATCCCTATCAAAGTTCTAACCCTCAGTACTTCAGAATATAACCATATAATTTAAAGATAGTCTTTAAAGAGGCAATTAAATTAAAATGAGGGCATTAGGGTGGGCCCTAATTTAATTATGACCAGAGTCCTTAAAAGGAGAGGCAATCTGGACACAGGTTCAGAAAGAAGGTGATGTGAAGACACAGAAGATGAGCTTGAGCAAGTCAAGGAGACAGTCCTTGAATGGATCCTTCCCTCATTGCCCTCAGGAGTCAACCCTGTTAACATCTGGATCTTGGACTTTTAGCCTCCAGAACTGTGAGAAAGTATTTCTGTTGTTTAAGCCCCTAGTCTGTAGCACTTCGTTACAGCGGGCCTAACAAATTAATACAACTCCTTTTCTATCCCTTCGAGACATTGATCTTTTGCTCATCTTTCCTTCAGAGAAAAAATTATCAGTTGTCTATACTCAGTGTCTCCTTCACCACGCCTTGCTCTCATTCCTGAACTCAGGCCAATGTGCTTTTGGCCCTACCATTCCATGCCCTGGGTTCACCAATGACCTCAATCTTGGGTATTCTAACCTTTACGTTAAGTCTTACTCTTACTCAAATCTTTCAGCAGCATTTGACAGGGTTCCCAACTCTCGCTGAAATGCTTTCTTCCCTTGGCTTCCACAACACAGAACTCTTCGCAATTTTCCCCTTCATTACCATTTCTTCAGAAGTATGCTCTTCTACCTTGTCATTAAGTACTGGGGTTTCTCAAATCTCAGTTAACAAGCCCACTTTTTTCATACTCTCAGCCCTTTCCTTGGGTAATTCTCAGCCACATCAATGCCTTTGATTATCATTCATATACAGATGACAAACAAATATATCACCAGCCCAGACTTTTCTGATTTCTGGACCTGTTCAGGACTATCTTTCTATGTCTTCTCTTAGATGGCTTAAAGTAACCTCAAATTCATTATGTCTAATCCCAAACTTATGATGCTCCACACCCTTTCCACCCACATTTAAACCCAAACCTTACCCAGTGTTCCATAATTCAACAACACCATCATCCATCAAGTCTTGCAAGACAGAAAAATGATTCATCTCTGATATATTCTTTTCACCCTTACTCCTACCACTCTTGTTCTTGGGTCCTGGCATGGCTGCAATTTCACAACTGCTATGTTATTATATAATTAAGTACCATAAAGGTGCATGTTGCTCAACATTTATAATCCATTTAGCACAATGTCACACTAATGTAGATGTTCATTTTTTGAATGAGTGAGCATTCAAAATAAAAGCTATTAACAGAAAACTCATTATGTGAGTTTCTAAACATTTTATAAAAATTATCTTCTTTAATCCTTGTGACAGCCCTATTAAATAGGTATCATTATTATTATTATTACTATTATTATTGTTATTATTATCCTCCTCAGTTTACCGAAAAGGAAGCTAGAGCACTTAGAAGTTACAGTTCATTCACAAGGTCAAATAACTTAGAAATGGTAGAAGATGAATCCAGATTGCCCGGGTGACTTGTATACCACTATGCTATAGCATCAGTATGGTTTACAAAGAATCAGTAGCCCCCCATTTATCCTCAGTTTCAGTTACTGGTGGTCAACAGCCATCCAAAACGTAACTGAAAAATTACAAAAGTAAACAATTCATAAGTTTTAAATTGAGTGCTATTCTCAGTAGTGTGATAAAATCTCCACTGTCCTACTGGAATGACTCACGTCCAACCCAGGACGTGAACCATTCCACTGTCCAGTGTATCTAGCCTGTACACATTAGCCACCCATTAGTCACTTAGCAGCCTCCTCGGTTATGAGATTGACTGTCGCGGTACTGCAGTGTTTGTGTTCACGTAACCCTTATTTTACTTCATAATGGCCCCAAAGTACAAGAGCAGGGATGCTGGCTATTCGGACATGCCAAAGAAAAGTCATATAGTGCTTCCTTTAAGTGAAAAGGTACATATGTATAGAAAAAACCATTGTACATGTAGGGTTCAACACTTTTGCAATTTCAGGCATCCAATGGGGGCACTGGAATGTATCCCTCCAGGACAAGGGGACTACTGTACTCTCAAGCTACCAGGTTAAAGCTTACCTGCATTTAATACAAGCTATCTTTAGCTTAATGAATATATACATAGAAAAAGTTACATATAATTAATGTATGCTCAGAAATATTCAGCTTATATATAGTTATATATGTATAAGAAAAACCCTAAATTCTTTTGCCTAAATTCAAGTTCTTCCATGATCCAGCTCCTTCCTTCAAGCCTTTTTCCCGATGACATCCTGATCCTCTGGTCAGAGGTGAGCAAACTATAGCCTGCAGGCCAATTGTAGCTTACCACTTGTTTTTATAAATTAAATTTTATTGGTGTGCAGCCAAAACATTCATTTACATAATGTCTATGCATTATAATGGCAGATTAAATAGCCATAAGAAAAACTGTATATAGTCCACAAAGCCTAAACATTTAAAATTTACAATTCAGTCCTTTACAGAAAAAGTATGCCAACAACTGAACTGGACTTCTAGACTAGAGTCTAATTCAGCAGAAATAAGTACAAGAGCTACCATTAATTGAGTGCTGAGTTCTTTCAACAAACTTTTCAAAAGTAATCCTGTTATTTCTGTTTTAGTTAATAAAGAAAGGAAGAGAGGGAAAGAAAGAGAGGAAGGGAAAAAAGAAAAAGGACAGATTGAGGCTTAGGTAGGTAAATAATGTGACCATGATCAAGCAGCAAATATAGTAGACAAACTGGGATTCAGATCATGCTTGCTGACCATGCTGTCTATGACTCAAAGGCCAAAAATTTCCCATGATTCCTTACTGCTTCTTTTTTTTTTCAACAGAGCCTCGGATTTCATGGTGCTATTGTTTACTCATGCTGTTCTTTCTTCTCCACAAAATGACAATTCTCCTTTAAAATTTAAAGGAGGTGCCTATTGAAATCATACACATGTTGGAGGATAAACTTAAGTGCTACCTGCTCCACTACTAATTCTTCCTAGATTACTTAAAACCAGAGGAATAATTCCATCTATAAATGCCCACAGCACTTCAGTTAATGCCCTTGTGACACTTAACATTCCCTCCCCTTAAATTTAATGATAGCAAAAGTCAAGTCTACCTTTATATCCTACATAAAACCTAGCATGATATTTTCTAAGTAATGAACACTTAATAAGTACTTATCTAATAAATGAATAAAAACCTTTCTATTCTAGATGTGTAAGTAAAATATTTTAAGATTTATTTCTTAATAATTCAACAGGTGAAAATCCAGAATGTAGTTTAACGGAAATCTCTTCCTTAGTACTGATTTTTAGCACTTTTAGCCTACTTTTCTTAAAAAAAAAAAAAAAAATAGTAAAAGGGACTAAAAATCAAGTATCAAATACATTTAAAGCTTTCTACCAGTTTAACAAAATAATACAATTTAATATTACAAATACTTATATTTTATCATTTTGCTAGGATAGAAAAGCTCTTCATAATGCCTAAATTAACAAAAAACGAGCAAGTTATGAAAAAAACAAATAAATGAAATATCAATAATAAAGTGTTACTACTGTAAGGATACAGAGACTACAGATGATGTTTCCAACAACTAGTTATATTTGAAGTTTCTTCTGATACAGTGAGCTGAATACTCAATGTCATAACTGTAGAAAAAATACAATCCTGATGCAAATACTATTTGTAAAAATATGCATAATTAAAAATAGTTTTAGAGTCTTGTTTGATATGTCTAAGGTTTTCTATGTAGTATAAATAAGGCTTAGTATAAAATCAGTCACAGAGTAGAAATTTTAAAAAAGAAAAACACCCAACATTCCTAATTTTAAAAAGTTAAATATATTCAAGTCGGACACCTACCTGCATCACCTTCTGCTGAATCTCTTCTAACTGTGTACGCTTACTACGTTGCCTACAAACCTCCTGGTAACGAGTATATTGCTCTCTCAGTGAATCTAATAATTTCATAACCTGTGGCTGTGCAAGCAGTTCATCATCCATAGGAGACCATGAGACCCCTCCATCTGAGCCATTAAATCGACGCTGCTGTAATTCAGATAACAACTCATGCCCTTTATGGATGAAAAATACTTATAATTAATACCTGTAAAGAAATATAATTTTTACTTCTCAATCTTCTCAAATCTAGTTCTTTATTTTTAGAACGTCTCTAGACACATGTCTACTTACCTATCTATCAGGTTATTAAGTACCGAAATGCAATTTTTAAATTTATATAGAAACAGAAAACTGCGTATATGCATATATATGTACATATACACTATATAGTTATATGCTATATCATATATCATAAATATACATACTAAATATGCTACACTACAGAGTAAATATATATGGTATATGTATATATTTCTATGTATCTATTTATATATCTAGGTATATATGTACGTACGTATGTATGTATATGTCTATCTATTTATCACATGTTTCTTAGTGGTGTATTCATTACTCAGATACTGCACCTACTGATCCTCTTTCCCTGTAGATCACAATTACACTGTGGAATTTCTGTTTAATGGTACTAATCAATATTAAGCAATATATTGTAGGATTTCAGTATTAATTCATACTCTAATTATAGCACCTAAGAGAAAAGTATGGTGTACGAAGTATTTATTATTGGTACAAAAAATATTTAAATAATCTCTATAGGAATATTTACAACATATTAAATGTGATTAACCATGAGGAGCCAAAGCATTGCATCTAATACTATTCAATTACAGCAAGTTCATGTAGGAAGTTCACTTATGCATAAGAAATTAAAATTGCAGCAGGTGAAACATCTACAGCTGTAAGTATACTAACAATTTTAAAAGTAAATAAATTAACAATTGTTTCTTCAGGATAACACTATTCCAATTATTTTGGACCAAAAACACACAGATATTTAAATTCTGTTCTCCGTCTTTGTTTAGGAAAATGTCCTAAATTTAAAAGGCTTTTAATACATAGAAATAGCAATTTTATTGTAATTTGGAGGTATTTTCACTTGTAAAAAATACAGAAAATTGTTCTAAAGCTCTCCATTTTATACTCTTTTGATCCCTACTTTAAGAGTCAATAGCACATAAAAAAAAGACTTAGTGGCAATATAAAGTTAATTTTAAATACAAATTTTAAAAGCTTCTTAACTCAATGATTTAAGAAGCTTTCAAAATGTTAAATATAAGCAAGGAATTAAATTTCAAATCTAGAGCAATATTTTTACTGACAGTTCACTCTAACGTCTGTATCTGGAGATTACAATTCTTTGTTCTCTAAGATCCATATCATATTATACTGAAAAAACTTAGGATAAGTGAATCAATACAACAAGGAAATTTGGAATTTATTTCTTTATTCTTCATTATATTTACAATGGAAAGAACAACTGTTTAAAGACTTATTCAAAGTCTAATCTATTTATATATAAATATTTTTAATATATTTAGATGTATATAGAAATTCATAAAAGCCATAAAGATCAGAATGCATTTATTTTTTTCTACTTTGACACCTGTTACCTTTAATGTTTTCCTTGTAGATACCATTTCAATTAGAGAAAGAGCACCACATAATGATTTCAAAGACCAGACTTTGAAACCAAACTGCCTGAGTTCAAGTCCCAACTCAAGCATTACTTAGTTGTATAATCTGCATAGGTTACTTAACTTTATCATGCCTGAGTTTCTCCATGTTAAAATTGAGCTAATAGTACCTATACTTCACTGGGTTGTGGTAAAGGATATATGAATACATGTAAAGTGTTTAGAACAGTGTCTGATACATAACAGGATTAGAATTATGAGCTATTATTAGAAAAATATATTAAAAATAAAAATTAAGGTATTTCCATTTAAAAGAATTCCAATGTGTTCTGCTAGAATTTGTGAAACCACTGCTAGAGATATTTGGGCTAGAACATATATACCATACAGCACTAAACATGAGCTTGCAAGGTGCTAAGTGTTTTCACATAGATAACTATAAAACAGTACAGCTAGATAGAGGCTTTTGATTTAGATGTTTTTAATGCTATAGTGATAAAGCTTAATAGTTACTTGATCTTAAGCAAGTGTTTTTTTATGTCTCTAAGCTTTAGCTTCCACAAATACTAAATAGGAAAAATAATACTAATTATCTCAAGGTGTTGTTAGAATAAATATTAAAATACATAAAAATACACTGCTAAGAATACAGTGAGTATTCAATGATCCTCATAGAAACCCAATGAAATAGAAATTTTAACTCCATCAGATAAAGAAATAAATCCAAATATTTCAAAGGAGAGATAATTTATCTATTATCATTATTAATATTTTTAATATTGTAGGGTATATTAACACTTAAACCAATAAGTGTTTGAAAAATTATCCCTAGAGTTTCTACCCCATAATACAGTACATCCTCACTTAATGTCATCAATAGACACTGCAACTTCAAGCAAAGTGACATATAAAGAAACCAATTTCACCATAGGCTAATTGATATAAAGAAGAGTTAAGTTCCTATGGCATCTCATCAACATTATATTGAAATGACAATGAACGAAATGACATTATTCAAGGACCTGATATCCATGCTCAACTAATGTTCAAGAACCAACCAATATATGATTGGTTTATTGGATTAAAACTATTACTGATAAATATGCTTTTTCATCTTACCTGTCTGAAGAACTGTTTCAGGATCGACTGATGGAAGAAAATTTAAATCCACAGACCTGGCAAGTACCCAAAGAGTAATTTTTAAAAGCTGTATTTCTATCCATATAACTCAAGAAATTCTTTATATATACTTATTAAAACAGGGGCATACAAGTATGAAAATATGAAGCATACTGTTCTACCATGCTAATTTCTCTTAAGCATTAGGAAGCCCATTAGAGATAACAGGTATTAGTACCCAAAGAAATATCTATGTGATAAACTGCAAAATATGCTACTTGAGAATATACAGTTTAGTATGATTACTTATGGCATTATTTCAAATATATCAAAGGAATCCATTTTAGCCTTTTTCACTGGATATTATTTATTTCAACATGGAATGTATAACTATATAATAATCCAGAAATGTTAACATTAAAAATGCATGTAGCCATCCTCCAATCAAAAGTTTACTTAGCCAACTTTATGAGCTACAAATATTCCCTGGGGTGGGTGGATGGGCAGGTAGGTATGTGTATATGTGTATACGTGTGTGTGTGTGTGTGTGTGTGTGTGCGTGTGTCCCTAGCAGTTGTATGTTCTTCCCTGTACTAATTATATTTCATTTGAATTGGACTATGGTTTTCTTATCACATTTAGGTAGTAGAAGATGAAGGAAAAATAGGATACATGACAAGTCAAAGCCCAGGACCTTGCTGCTGTAAATGTTTAGAAGTCTTCCTCTAAATTTTTCACTTTTGTCAACTAATCTTGAATAGCCTAGATCAGTGACATCCAACCTTTTCACTACCCTGGGCCACAATGAAAGAAGAATTGTCTTGGGTGATACATAAAATACACTAACAAAATAGCTGATGAACTAATATAAAAAAAAAAAAAAAGGCCACAAAAACATGTCATAATGTTTTAAGAATTTGTGTTGGGCTGCATTCAGAGCCATCCTGGGTTGCAAGATGAACATGCCTGGCCTAGATGCTTCCTGAGGGCTGACATAAAGAAGGTGAGGAAAATTTGCAAGAAGAAGGACTTTGCTATCTGGGGTTTAGAGACTAAACAATAATGTTTGAATTCCTTGGGGAGGGGCTGACAAAAACAAGATTTCATTTAGTAGTTCATACAGTCATGCAAATCAGCATTTCCCAAAATGTTTCCCAAAACACTGAATGAAGTATTGTTAGGTAGAGAAAAAGGGGTATAAATATAAGTTCTAAGGAAGTAATTAAACAGGTTTCTTTACTGCAGTGCTTTCTTAGAAACTGTAATCTATAAATGTCCACAGTCATTCTCAAGACAGGAAACTTGGTAAACAGCACTTAAAGCTACGACCATAAACTCATTTCTACAGACACCCTCTTAGCATGTTTTCCCCGAGGAACAGGAGATTAAGAAACAAACTACTCTGCCAGACTACTCAGAAAGCAAGAGGTTCAGCTAATGTTTGTCAATGAACTTGGATGACATTTTTAATTCCTAAGCCATAGCATATATGTGTGTTTGTGGTATCTACATGTTTATATTTATGTGTACAATTTTTACATTTTACCTTTTTATAATGCATTTATAGGGTAGTAATGTTCTTACATGTTTGTTGTAATTTTAACTAGATTTACATTCAAACCATTTGTTTTCACATTTTTTACTTTGTTTTAGTCAAGGTTTGGTGCCTGACTTCCTCTTGCCTTATTATTTCAGTTGATTGGTGATTACATTTAGATTCATAAAAAACAACATAAAGAGTATTAAGGTTCCATTGTATTTTTAAGGTCAGATTCAAAAGAGACAGACAAGGATGAGTGTTGATTCTTTCAACTTTCCTAATGAAAAATTACTGTTCTAATGATCACTTTGTTATCCAGAGATAAGAAAGAGTTAATTTGCATCCTAAAGTGCTTTTTAACTGGGGAAAGGGACTTAGCCTACCAACAGGAAAATGAAAACTGTTAAGGTTGTTAAAGCTCAATGGAAATTTGTTAATAAGTCATTAATCTAGGAGGTAGTTCCAGTATAATGCAACTGAACAATTACTTCATCCAGTGTCATAAAACACCAAACTCCCCAAGTTGAACTCATGAATATCACATATTTTACAAGGGCATAGGAGTTCTACAAGCTAGACATTTAAATGCTAACGTTATTTAAATAAGGTTGTATTAATTTTATTTCAAGCTGCAACCTTTTTGATATTCTTTACAAACAAAGCAGTACTCTAAAAAGGCAGAAAATGATTACATTTTGAAAATATATCCTGCAAATGAGTATTTTACAGTGTCAGAAAAAGGTAAATATATTACTATTCACCAAAAAAGTCTTTTGTAAAGGAACTGATTCAAATCAGAAAATTTTACATGTAAAACAAATTCTCATAAATTAAAAAATGAATTTAATTCAACTTCTGTATGTCAATTTTTATTGAATGAAAGCTTGTTTCCCTTTGTTTTTTTATCTTGCATTAACAACAGGTATCTTTTATCAGAATCATAGCTTTGCAAAAGTATAATTGCATGACACTGGCCACCTACCTTTCTTTTTCTTGTTGATTTCCTTTATCACTTCCATTGTTAATCAAAGCAAGTTCATCTAATAATGATGTTGATTCCTTTGTAAACTTCTCAAAAACCTACAATATGAGACTTTATTAACATAGTAAGAATAATCTTAAAAGTTAATATGTACTAAATAATTTTCAGTTAAGAAAATAGCCAGGCAGAATTCCCTTTCTCTCTGGATGTCACTTAGTGCAATTCAACTATCAGGAGAGAAGACAAGTAAGAAATTTTTAAAATTTATATACATTAAGAAATTATTTTTATTCCTCAATCAAGTTTATTTTTAGTTCTATGTTTCCTTGAGAAACATCTGCACCAAAACAATTTTAATTACATAAACATTATTTAGACCAATTTTAACTCTCTAATTCTAGCTATAGGACATTTCTTCATGTTATTCTATTACCAGCCCATACTGGTTGCACATAATGGTTAAAGAATTTTACAAACACGCATGTAACCTAAAAATAAATTAGTCAAAATTTTAACATGAGTTCTTAAGATATTTCTAAAAAGGGATTTGAGCAAGTCCCCTTAAAATAAAGTGGACATTCATTTGTGTGATATCATTGTTCAAATATGGTGGAAATAAAACTGGTTTTCCATTTTGAAATATCCAAAAGTTCAAGATTCTTCAAAGTGCTGCTCAAGTCAACCTGATATTTAAATATTCTCTCTGAAAATGGTATGTCAACTACATTAGCTCTCAGGAAATTATGCTACTCTGTTATTCTACTTAAAAAAGTTACAATTTTGACTAGTAATATTGCTATAATGACAGATAGAAGGCACTTGTGAATCTGATCCCAGAGTATTTGCCCTCAAGCATTATGCTATCATGTGTCATGCGGTATACACTATATAGCTTAATTTTTGTAAAAAGGAAAACAATCTCCATTTTAGTTGATTAAATTGGTAAAGTTATCAAGATTTATATTGTTTATATGCAATAATTTTTTATATCATTATAATATACCAACCAGCCTCTTATTTAGCCAGTCCATATGATCATAGGTCAGACTTCCACCAAAATCTTCTGTTAACTGGCATGGTTCTATGTAACGAGTCAATTTATTGGCAGACACTAAAATAACCTATAAAGATGCAAAGAAATGAAACATTTAGTAAGTCACTTTTTATGTCCATGAAAGTAATGAGGAGGTAAAATTGGTTAAATTACACAATATTCTTTCCAAGATGATATATTATCATTTAATTAGTACAAGATTTAAAATCAATTCAATAAATCGTGGATATCTGCTAAGAATAAGTCATCATAAACCATTTATAACGTATTTTAAAAACTAAGACTAGCAGCTCAGTTAAAATATTTTCAAATTTTTATCAATATTAATAATTTCTTGGTAATAAAAATCAATGCATTTAATACAATGATGTATTCAATGAATAATTTTTATATGGCCTTAAAATTCGCCAGGCACACTAAAATGGAAAGCACAAATAAATAATAAATTTGGCAGTCAAAAATTACATACTTTATTGTGTTCTTCATACTCTGTAATAAGGACATAATAAATCTATCATTTTATTACCATTTGTTAAAAGCTCCTAGGAAATAAAAATCAAACTTGATGAATACGAAAAAATTATATACCTTAAAGTCCTTATTCCAATGTTCCTTTTGTGTGGATTATATATTAACAAAACATGTCCTATATATAGCAGATATTAATAAAACTCAGGATAACATTTACTAATATTTAATTTGAAAATCAGAACTAAAAAGTGGGGAGAAGTTCAACAAATTCATAAACTTGAAACTTACATATTAACATGAAAATATTTTAATTCTAAACTTTAAAAGATTTCAAACACAAATTATAGAATCACCTAAGAGAGTACTATAAAGGTAAACAAAATTTCAATGAAGATATACATGAATAAAAAATATGTGAGAGAAAATTATTCACATGGTAGTGTTAATGCAAAAATAATACATGAATTTGAATTTACAAAAAAAAAAAGAGTTGGAAAGAAAAATACTGTGTCTAGCTGGAAAGAGCACCATATAAACATAAACAACAAACGTCAAATAATTTACAAAATTTTAACTTTTCTGGAATTCCTCAGAGGGCTGGTGTCATAGAGAAACCAACTAGTCTAAAAATAAAGAAAAGAGAGACTGGTGAAAGTGGTGACTATCAAGTGGAATGAGCAAATTTGGGGAGATGATGGAATGCTTCTATATCTTGACTGTGGTGAAGAATACCCAACTTAAAAGAGAAAAAGAAAACAGACACATAAAAAAACCTACCAGAGACATAAAGAAGGAAAGAAAAGTTCACAAACATACCTAAAATGCAAAAATAGGCTCATCTATACTACAGTATGTACAAAGTAAACATAATGTAAACAACACATGAAGGCAAATTACTGAGACTATAAAGTACTTTGCTAAAAGGGAGGAAAATGATCTTAAGAAGGTACCATAAACATGGTATCAAAAGTTCGTAACTATTAGAGAAAAAGGATCCTCCCATAATTAAAGTTTGTAACAAATTGCTATTGATAACAATACATTAAGTGGAAATTAAGAACTTTAGATATTATATTAGAAAAGAAAGGCTAGTGAATAATGAGCTAAGTGACCTACCTGTAAGAAGCCGGGGTAGGGGAGCATGGGGCAGTGGGAGGAACAACAGAAGAGGCAAGGAATTAATAAATTAATAAAGCCAAAAGTGTTCCTTGAAAAGACTAAAATGAAATCAACAATTACTGATAAGATAAAGCAAGAAGAAAAGAAAGGCAAAAATGGGAGTAAATAATAGTACATATAAAAAAAACAGGGCTACATTGACAGCTCTATTATTAAAGAGACAATTTTGTGCTAATAACTACACAAATTCTATGAAAAAGTAATTGATCAAAACTGACATAAGGAAAACCAGAACACTTATAACCAATGAAGTAAAGTAAATCACTAAATTCCATTTTTAGTAATCATACTGCTACTGGTATGTTATTTCATATTGCTATTCTGAAATCACATGATGAAGAAAGCAAATGATTAATATTGGATATTCTATTTCTCCCATCCCTAATGTTCTTGGGAAAAATGACATTCTTGGGAAGAAAGATGAGGGAGGAAAAAGTTACCCTTATGGTTTTCAATTTGAATTGGAAGTATTAATATCTACCAGTTTAAACTTAGGATGTATTTCATCTTAAATACATACTCACACACAAAATTTTGCTAGTTATGTCTACTAAAACTTTAGAAATAATAACCAATTCTACAGAAATACTCATTTCTAGTATCCGGATTGTTATTTCCAAATACCATTTCCCACCTAAAGCAATCAAGGCTCCTTGAAGAAATGGCCAACTCCAGGTCTGGAACTGGAAATACACAGGATGAGCTTGTTAACATCTTCTCATCCAGATATCAAGAAAGCTATCAAAGACTACCAGAGCTGTGCCAAAAGGTCATGAAAAGACTTCCACTAGCCAAAGATGTAACTATTTTCATATAAATAATAAATGCCATACTTTGAAACATTAAATATGTTTAATTTGATGAGCTCATAGAGATAAAAAAGAATGACCACCTCTGGACTACAGTGGGAAACAAACTGATCTATTGAAAACCAGAAAATAAAGAGAAACAGGCATTTATCTTACCTTTCATAAACAAACTGTACCACCCATTAAATAAACAATAAATAGGGTATGTTTTTCATTGAAGAAGTATTCTAGCTAGTAAATGAAAAAGGAATAATAGAACTAGAACATCATCATTTTAAATTTAATAAACTAAGGAATCTATGCACTGAATAGCAATAACTGTTAACATCACAAAAAAGGAGACAATTATTATGAGCCTCATGATAGAGCAACACATCATCAAACCAATGAACAGCCTTGGAAAAAGAAAATGAAATCTCAATTAATCAACTGTTTAAATCCAATTGTCAATTTATAAAAATACAGAGAATCATAAAAGCAGAAGAATAGGTTAAACTGTACCACAGAAATATTTGCTACAATGGAAAACCCCATAGGACAAAAAACTTGGCCTCTTCAAGAAAGAAAGAGGGGAAAGGGTAATACAAGAGAAAGAGACATTAAGATTGAAAAGCTTAATTTAATGGACTAATACAGAATCCCATAACCAATAATTATAGAATCACGTTTTCTTTTCAAGCAGTCATGAAATATTTGAAAGATTGTGTATCTGACCATACCAAATATGCCTTGGTATATGTCATAGAAACTATAAATTCTATTACCACAATGAAATTAAACAAGTAAACTAGAAATCAATAATTAATCAAAAACATTAAAAGATTTTAAAACCCTATCCACTTGGAAAAGCATCTCAAACATCACAATGTGGACCTTATTTGGATCCTGATACAAACCAATCAATTTGTGTGTGTGTGTGCATTAATTTATATAATTTATGAATGTTAAACTGTATTATTTATGTTTAATATTTTTATACATAACCAAATCCTTTAATAGCACTTACCAAATAATTACAAATGGCTCTTAGAGATTAAAGAATTGTTTCTTTTAAGGCATGATATTGGTATTGGGTTATATTTTTTATAGAGTGTTTATGCTTTAGAGACATAATAAAACAGTTATTTACAGATATGTAAATTGAAATGTCTTCAATTTCTTTTCACTATAATATTAGGAAAGTGCGTAAGGTTAAGGATGATGCAGGATGAACCATGGGTTGATGGTTACTGAAACTGGGTGTAGTGATACATATGGAGTTAATTATAGTATTCTGTTTACATTTTTATGTGTCCATAATTCTTTATAATAAAAATATTTTTAAAAACTAAAATAAATATAAACCTCTCTTTTTAAAAAATCATTCCAAAAAAATAAAATAAAATAAAAAACCATTCCAGAAAGAAAATACCAGCCCATCCAGTTTACAAGTGAGTTTTAAAAATCAAAGAAGAAATTTTTAGTACCTGAAAGGTCTTTTAGTAACTGATCATGTGTGAGAGCTTGTATATAATGGTGCAATGTACCCTAGACTTCAAACCAGTTCCAGTTCTGGCTCTGCCTTACTAGGCCCGAGACCCCTAGCAAGTCCTGTGAGGCTGGGGAGCCTCGGTGGCCTTCTCTTGTAAAAGCATCACGTTTGTCCTGATGATCTATAAGCTACTTGCTGAGCCTGACAGTCTAAGAAGCTTTATTAAAAAAAGAATCAAATAACAGATTATTTCAATATTAAACAAATGACTCCAGTGACTAGAAATGCAGGAAACACTCCTAACTCATTTTATGAGATGAGAATAACATTGATACTGAGGACAACTGAGAAAAAAACAAGACCATAATGACTTGCAAATATCACGTGTTAGCCAATGTATCAAGCGATAGCAAGATTGTGGAGCAACGGAAATTCCTATACACTAAAAGTGGATATATAGATTAAAATGACTTTTTGGGAAACAATTTGGAATTATCTTGAAAATTGCTATAACCTATGGCTGGATATTCTGCAGAGAAAACCTAATACATGTATATCAGGAGACATATACAGGAATGTTCACAGAGCATCATTCATAATGGTAAAAATGGAAACAACTCAAATGTCCATCAAAAGAATAAGTATTGTTTTTATTCACCCAATGGAATAACATTCAGCAGTGAGAATGAATCAACTATATCTACTTGAAGAATATGCATGAATCTTAGGCATAAGGATGAGTGAGAAAAGTCAAGTCAATAAAGACTAAAATCATGATACCATTTTTATGAAACTCAAAAATAAATGAACCTAATCCTTAAATGATTAAGTCTATAGGTATAGCTAATAAAAGATAATCACTCCCATTTTTTCCTAAAGATTTTGTCCTTCACATTTAAGTTCATAATGCACTACACAGGGAGAGAGAATGAGAATATGAGCAGAGGATGCAAAAGCACACATAATTCAGATGGAGAGGTAGATGAATGGGATTAGAGAGGGATGCTTGGATTTTTTTTTTTTTATGTGGGTAGTTCCCTGGCTGGGAATAGAACCCAGACCACAGCGTTGACAGTGCTGAAGCCTAGCCACTGCACCACCAGGGAACTCCCTATTATTTCAAGATAGAGGTATTTGGGTTCTTAGGTTGGGTGGTGTGTATTCAAGTTGTTAGTTTTACTATTAAGCTTCATGTATACATACTTGCACATATTTTTAAAGAATATGTACCAAATACTATATTTAAAAAAAACTGAAAACAGAAAAGAATCATGAGAAGATGGAATGACTTATAGAAGGGGCACAATGAAATCTCAACCTTAAACTTGAAGAAAGGGTACCTCTTCTGAGGCAGCAAGCAAGCAAGTTACAGGGAGAACAAAGGAAAATCTGGAGGTGGTAATGACAGGAAAGCTAAGGGCTCATGTACCTCTTTTTTTTCATTAAAAAAATAAAAGAAATAAGATAAAGAACATCAAATTACATTTTTGGTTAGTTTAGTAACAGCAAACCATATTGTGCCTATCTATTTTAAATGGCAGTTTCATGTTATCTCTAACATGAGGAGTTTAGTGAATCTCTGTTTCATTGTTTTCCTATTTACATAATAATGGGAGCTAATTTAAAATAAACATTAAAGAAACGGAGAAATTTTTTTTTCTTAGTGAAAAACTTGTCATAAGGGCTTTATTTTATCCTCTAGCTCTAAAGCAACCTCTTTAGACTAGTTCTTAGACTCAGGTGTGATGTTAAACATTAAACAGTTAAGTGGAAGTAAGCCATAGAAACCATTTAATCTGCCATCAACTCCTTTGGGGATGGAGGCAGATAATTAAATACAATCAGAACCAGATCCCAGGGAGGGGCTTTTCCTTTCTCCAAAAATGTCTAGCAATCTATTAACTAGGTATATACCAACAGTGAAAGTAAGAAATATGTATTTATTCTATGAAAGAATAAACTACTTGCTAAATTGACCATCAATTCACATCTGAAAAGGTAACATTTCCAGAGCACTCTCTCCTGAAAAGATGACTGAATAAAATACATAATGAAACGTAAAACATAACAAATGATCTTTCTGCTCTTCTATTGTGCCTTGTTTAGTACAATATTCTCATTATAAACATTTAAAAAGCTATCTCTTAAAAAATTCCTATATCATGTCCCTCATATAACTTAACTTTTAATAATGTGTTATTCATTTGTTCAACAATCATTACTTAGTGGAAGTAAAATTTGTTAGAAGTATTATTTATTAGAAGCTATGTGTTCTGGTGCTGAGCATATAAAAATAAATAAGGTTCTATAAAGGAAATGAGCCTTTTATTTCTGCAGTATTCCAGAGACAGTTATGCAATGCTTTCATAAAAAGAAGCCGATTAAAATTTTCTGGTTTTTGTCTCTGAAGTCTTTGTTGGAAATAGTCTAAATAAATCTACATGGTGTTGACCCTGTGGTTATAATAGCTCAGAGGGCCAAAAGCTTTACTAGAATACCCTCAAATGACTACCAAATTCCTTTCCTAGGTTAAACACCATTCATTACATTAAAATTGGAAGGAACTGAGCTAGGAGCCAATCATTCCAAGTTTATGCCCTAGCTCTGCCTTATAAAACTCAACCTAAAGAAATTCATCCCTGGCTTATTTCTCCCATTCGCCGAAGAAGGCAGCTCCATTAAATTATCAATGATGTCACTTTAAGCTCTAAGAGGACTTAGAGTTGTCATCCTAGATATTTATTATTTTTTCTAGATATTTAATATGGGCAATTATCTCTAATATATGACCTCTCCTGCCCAATAAAGAGCACTTGTCACTCTCCATCCACTCTGGTTAATCTCACTATATCCACACATGTGCACATGCGCGCACACACACACACACACACATTTCTATATTTTGTAGTTCCTTAAATACCAGGGCTGTCTGGAAAGTATCCAGCCATGTAATATGAAAAATAGAGGCATTTATTTTTCATATTGGGCTGCATTTTCCTGGACAGCACTCATATATAAAATCATTGGTACAGATTCCAAGTTTATATGCACTCGAATACTTCTCTTAAAAGTTATTTTTCCTAAAGTCAACTTAAATGTAATACTACATTCACTCACTTTCTTTTATGACTCAAAATGTATTTAAGAGTATAGTACAAAAGGGAACAAAATGATCACTTCTGCCAAGTCTTTTCAAAGGAAATAAACACCATGAAATTTTCTTAATAGTAAACTCCTATATAAATAATATGTTTTCCTTTATGTATGTTAGAGAGGTTAAGACAAGACAAATTAAATCATTAAAACAATATTTTATGAAATAGCACATACCATTGTTCAACAAGTTTGAAGAGATATTTACAAGATGGTCTTTAACTAAAACATTTGTGAAGATTTTTCTTAATGTAGAATTGAATTTATAGAAAAGACTGAAAACCTGTTTCTCCCTTACTTTCATTCTTCCATTTGTAACTAGAACATTTATCTTTTCCTAATAAAATATTTCCAACGAACCTAACATTGAACTTTTCACTCTGAGGCACTTAGATGTATTACTTTATTTTATTTATGCTAAGAATCTGTGTGTAAGACTTGGAATTAAAATGGGTCTTTGTATGTCTTCCCATGCTTCATACAGATTCGTGTGTGTGTGTGTGTGTGTGTGTGTGTGTGTGTTTGTACACATACTATTTCAATATGCATGTCTGCTTGTATTTGTTGGGGATTATTTTTCTAAGGAAAAGTACTTTCTATAAACTAGAAAGAAGAACAGATGATGCCAGATTTGTTACTGACAGGGGAACATGAAGGCAGTTTTGGGTCCTGGATCCTACCAGTATGGCCTCAGAAAAAGAACAGGAACAAACGTGGTAAAGTAAGAAGAGATAAGAGAAAAAGACAATTTAGAATGGTGGCCAGTTATCATTGCCCGTAAATAACACTTTTACTCTCATGAATGACAATAAAGAATGAAGGTGGAGATCCTTTCCCTCCCAATTTAAGGAAAAGACTTACCGGTATAACTTCAATTTTATCTTGCCATCAGGTAGACTATGGACACTATTATATAACTAGCAAAATCTAGCAAAACCACCAGGTAAAATGCTGCTGAAGGACAGAAAATACTTGAATATCAGAGTTGCCGAAAAGGAAACTGAACAGGTAGATACCTATTTCAGGAACAGGAAGGATACACGAAGAAGTATTTAGATGAGCAATGAGAGATGAATATTCAATAGCCGATGAAAAACACTAAAGAAGTGATCAGGAGGAACGTCATCTAGAAGAAAAAATTTAGGAAGGATGATGGGCAAGAAAATGTGAAATCATGTGGAAATAAGGTGTCATTAACACATCTGCTTTGGATGACTCAATATATGTGTCTTTCGTGTTTCTTTGTTAGAACCCGAATGACGCATATTGAGTTTTTAGATTTCCCACAATTCTGTCTTAAAATAAGGGTTCAATTTCTCTATGATATAATAACAGATACCTCAGGAGGAAGTATGATTGAATATATTTACAACTTCCTGTTTTATTCCATAATTATCAACACAGAAACTGTGTATACAGTAGAGTGGTAGATAAAGAGTCTGATGTGTGGGCTTTGATTCATAACATAAACAAAGTCATCAGAAATTCTGATTATCAGGTTGACAAAAAATAATGTGCTATATGACCTTTCACTATGCACCTCTATGGGTTTCGTTTATTTACATTATAAATTGAGCAACGAAAATCATTCAGTCAAGCCGGCGTCCTCTGGGCAACAGTTAAGATTTTTAGAGTATATTCTTGGCCTCTGCAACTTTGATTATAAGATATGTCTGACTGTCTTATATTAGTTTTCGTCTAATATTTAGGCAAATTTTACTAATAATAGTGGACTACATAGTGACTGGAATAATAGTAGATGTATGTAATATTTTTTGTGCAAAACTATGGAGAAACAATATAATTTATAAGTGACAACATTCTTGAGAAACTTATAAAGACATATTAAAGAAGCCTGAAACTGTATGTAAATTTATTTTATAAAATGAAATTTAAAAATTTATAACATCATTTATATGTTCAATAAAATGATACTTTTCACTAACATGTCAAATTTTTAACTTTATACAATCAAAAGTTGAAAAGCACTGATAATCACAAGTTAAAAAGTATCAATTATTAAACAGCAAAGTAATCTACCACTTTCCTCAAATTATTTTTTGAAAAATATCAGTTCATTAAAAAGTTGTAACAGGGTTTTCTTGTACCCTGTGTAACTTAGCAAAATGCCACGAAATCACCCCAGTCCCAGCATGAGACCTGGCTGTAAATGCCCTGAAGTTAATGTGTTAAAATGACTACTGGTTGTTTATTTGATGAACATGTGGGGCAGATGGTAATAAATCTTTGTTATGGATAATTCTATAAGGTAAAATAACACATTCTTGCTTATAGAAACACCAGTACTTATAACAAAGTTACATATTTAAAAATATTTAGAATATATACCAAAACACAGGCTTCATTACAACAACCCAAAATATCAAAAATAACACCAAGGAAAACAGTTTTTAATTAGACAAGCATCTATGTTGAATTTAATTACATATTAAAAGTATCATTTAATGGCTGGTGCTGAAATGCTTCTTAAAGTTGAATATGTTTGGTGGTATATTAGCCAGAATTAGACATTACTGTCATCTTATTAGGACATTAGGCTTTTAATGAGTGCCTAGTGCTTATTTACTTGGGAAAATATTCTGGCTGACTCTCTTCAATGTCTACAAGAAAATATGCTGATACAAGAAGCTTTAACACGAGTTTTAAAACATCAATATGTAACATCAGATCAAGGCCAACAGGAATTCTCTGTCTTCTATTTTATCATCCAAGATGCAAGGTATTAATTCATACAGCATGAGACTCAACTGGGCATAGCATTTCTGAGCAGATGCCTATGCTTATGCAGGATATGATGGGCTCCTCACAAGGGATCTTCTCCCCTACTTAGCGTTCATGACTTTAGTTTCTGAACCACTGGCTCCTGTTCACTTGCATTCTGTCAGAGCAACATGTCCTACATGCCCCTGGCATGAATACCTGAGCTCTCTGACTAAAGTACTTACCATGGCAACATTCAAGCCTCCTGCTTTTGGCTTCTACTTTCTTTCCTCACTACACTTCTGCTTCTCTCCCCTGGGATGCTTTTCCCATTCAGTTATCAAAGTAACACCATTCTTAATGTAATCTAGCCACCAGTGCTGCCTATTTTTACGTGCAGGCATACAAGGGTCATCTGGAAAAAATCCAGCCATAAATGCCTTTATTTTTCATATTACATGGCTGGATACTTTCTGGACAGCCTTCGTATATCACAGTCAAGTCAAGCAGTGACAAGAGCTGCAACATAAAAGTGAAAAATAAAGCAAACCCTTATAACAACAACAAAATAGTGCAAGTTAATCTGAAAAATCACAACTTTTCCTGAATCCATCAAAGAGTTAAGTTCACAGGAAAATCAATTAACCTGAAATCTAAGGAAAGACCAGCACCTTCAAGGACAGCTGGAGCTGGAGCACTGGCTTACCTGGGGAAAATGCCAGAAACAATACACACTAGGAAAGAATTCAGCTGAAATTTTTAATGAATTGCTAAAGGCCAAATGTTGGCTAGTATGAAAGCCATAGAACCGCTGGGAGATGCAGACGCATGAATTCAAACTCACTTGCAGGCTCTTCTCCACAGACCTCTAGGGGACTCAAGAGAAAGACTGGGGGTAGGCAGGATAAGGAATGGTGAAACTGCCTCTCTGAATACAGGCCTGGGGGAAGGAGTAGCAGCCACCACTGGAAAGGCTGAAGATGACGCACAGCCCAGATTCTTCAACTGTATCTCCTCAAGAGAACAAAACAGATACTGAGGAAAAGATGGCAAACTCCGATGACCTTAGAGCACAAGTAAAGCCCTACTGCAGCTACAGGAAAGGAAAAAAAGAACCCTTTATCATAGGGTGGGCAGGAATATATTATGGGCTCAGATTAGCGTCTGAAGCTGGGAAGGGGCAACGTCACTACGAAGGTCCTACCCACTGGAACCACAGACAGACAGCCTGCCTAAGACTGCAGCTTAATTGGAACAGAAAATGTCCCTCTGACAGATACTGAGTAACAAGTAACAGCTGTCTATTGCTGATGGAGAGTCAACAGTGCAAAGGCAGACCTTCTGAGGCACAGGTACAAAGAAAAGACCTATAGCTGAAGGTGGGAAACATACTATAAAAACAAAATCCTATGGCAAACCAGCCTGCACCTTCAACACAAGTAACCAGAGCAATACGAAGCCTGCAGTGCACTGAGGAAAATAATAGCAAGAACAAAAATCAAAGCCAGCTCAACTCCTGGCTACACTAACTGACCCTTCCCCTACTCCACTAAAAGCCTTGCAAAAGACAAGAATGTGCAGGCAAAAATACTATTTACCTCAGTCTCTACTGTCCTAAACAAAACGTTCAACATCTAACAAAAAATAACAGCACACACAAAAAGCAAGAAAAAAAATAACCCACTGTGATACACTTACTTACGCAATGGAATATTGTAACCAGTGAGAAGACTACCAAATACATGCAAGAACAGATGAATCACAAATGCAAAAGCATATATAAAAAAATCCAAATTAAAAATGCCACATATAGCATCATTGCACTTATATGACATTCTAAAAAGGCCAAACTATAGAAACAGAAAACAAATCAGTGGTTGCCAGGGACTAAAGATACAAGGACGTGACTACAAAGGACCACGAGGAATTTCTGGAGTGATATTTCCTGATTAATTGATTGTGATGGTGGTTACACACATGTTTGAGTTTGTCCTCTCTCTCAGAACTGTACACTAGAATGAATGGATTTTATTGCATGTAAATTATAGCTTAACTTTTTTTAAGTGAAGAAAAAAATCATATATTTTTAAGACATTTCAAGCTACCTCATTTGAGAACTAGGCTTTCTGAAATATTTCTATCTATGACACCTTGGCAAGCTTTGCTCCAGTCCAAAAATACATTAACACTGATTTTATTGAAAATAAAAATGACACAGTTTGGCAAGGTCCAAAATGAGTCTTATAATAATTAGCAGACTCTAAATCCAAGGCTCTATATTCTATGGGATAGGGGTTGGACTTTTTACCCTGCAATGCTTCCACACTTTATTTAGCCAATACAATTTAGTATCTATCAACTCTCCTATTGGGAAGCTGGGATTGACAGGTTGTGGAAGGAAATTGTTTATATTTATATTCCATCTTAGGCCTTCTTTCTGATCTACAAATAAGATGTACTTTCATACAAGGAAAGTGAAAGGGAGAGAATAATGTCAATAGGAAAGGACAGATAATGGTGTTTGAGAATCAAAACTGAACCAAATATTAAAATATAATCATTACACAGCACATAAAATATGCTCTGACTTCAACTTCAAATTGTCTAGGATTTCCCAATATTATTTAAATGTCTTCTTGGTAATGCAATACTTTTTTAAATAAAAAGTTTCTACTTATTCAAAGGAATTAAAAAAGAATCACAATTCATCAAACAATATATTGATCACTGCTTAGGAACCACTTAAGGACTGCTTAGTATCCAAAGCTGAACAAATAATACCAGCAGAATACTTTTTAAAAATATACAGCACATTTCTCCTGTTTTTGTTTGTTTGTTTGTAATACAGTATATTTACCTCAAAGCCAAGCCTATCCTTTTCTTTCCAAAAACAAAAATGTGTTACTTTCTTATCCCAGAACTCATCTGGCTTCACCACACAAACAAGGGACACCTCAGCTGGAACAACATTCTATAAAATACAAAAGAATAATTACAACTTATACATGTAAAATGCATAATTTAATAAATTTATAAATTACTAGAGTCATGATTAGGCTGAGTAATTAAAAGACCTATGAAAAAGAATTAAAATAATAAAGTAGAAGAAATACTCCAAACCTCAAAACATACACCATAGTAAAGACATACTTGAAAGACAAGCTGATTCAGAAAAGATTTCAAGTAACCAATGTAATATAGACAGTACATGTGAATTATTTTTGTACTTTACTGCATCTTTCTAACAGGAACATACACAGATTAAACAAAAGACCATTTTTAGTTGAATAATTCCTAAACTAGGTTTTTCTACAATATGAAAAATTTTTTTCTAACCCAATCATTATGGAGAAATTCTTCAATTAATGTAAAATCAATTTTCCCAAAAAACAAATTTCTTATCAGCTATTATACAAAGAAGCCAAAATTCTGCATAAATATTAACAACTTAAAGAAGAGGACAAAGCTAATTTTTGACAAATACAATTTCACATTTATTAAACATGGTTACTCATAATACTGAAAGAATGGAAATTAACATTTACTGTATTAATAAATATTCCACATATATTTTATCAGCAAGCCCCTTAGTCTATCTTTAAAAGACCCTGCATATCTTAAATCTGCCCATTTCTATTACCTGTACTGCTAATATCCAAATTAGCAACCTTTGAAATATCCTCTTAACAGGCGTCCCTGCTTCACACTTTCTCATGCTCAGAATAAAATTCAAACCCTTTCTCAAGGCATGGAAAGCCCTCCAAATAAATGTGGAATTGTTATTTGTCAAAGATTAGCTTTGTCCCCTCTTACTCCTGTACTACAGCTATACTGACCTGCTTGCTACTCTTGGAATGCAACAAGTCTGTTCCCACCTCAGGACTTTGCCCTTGATGTTTTCTCTCGGTGTGGAATGTTGTTTGTCTTATACTAAAAGTGCGCCTTCAGTTTATTTAAAATTCTACTCAAATATTCCCTCTTCGGAGATCTTTCTGACCACCCCATCTAAGAACTAATTATATAATTATTACAATAACAATTATTAGAGAAAAATGCAAAGCTTTTCTATTCAAACTTATCATTGGGCACATGACAAATCTCATGTCCTCTGCAATGACTGGGCTGTGAATAAGGTAAGTAAAATAAATTCAAGGGTATCAAAACCTTTATCAAAGGGGCTGGGAAGTTGAGGGTAGACAGATTTATTCATATATTGATGTGTGAAAGATTCTTATTTCAAAATCATTAAATATTAAAGCTGTACAAAACAAGAGAAACAAAGCCATCCAGTTTAGAGAATATCAGTTACAGGCAGAGCCAGCATTAAGCACTGCACTCCCAAACAATAGGTACCAGCACCTTCTGAAATAAAAGCAACGAGTGACTTTGTAAGTAGAACTATTTGACTAGGAGTGAACAACAGGCCATTGAAACTTCTGAAAATGTTATTAATAAATCCAAAAGTTGTTAAAATACCTATCAGAAAAGAAATCGCAAGAGGGATTAAACCATCCAATGATTATTCTTCAAAACTGTCACTGATCAAAGTCCAGTTCACACAGCAAGTCCCAAACAGCTCATCTGTGACACAGCTGAATGACAGGATGAAAGGAAGAACACAAGGTCATAATTAATGGATTTCCCACCTAATAGTTATTTTAACAACTTTTACAGAGAAAAGTTAGTCTTCAGGGTTTGGAATATAAAGTGCTGGAAACATATTTGACAGAAAAAGGTATTACAGATCCCAATCCATGCTCCCTTAAATACTGGTGCTCTGGAGGCGATGCCCTTTCAACCCAAAGGAATGATTCTAATGATGAAGGTCTAGGCCAAACAGTTAAGAATAGGTAGATAATGTGGGGACATCTCATATACACCCCACTGGTAAATACACACTTTGTAAAGATAAAAGCAAGAGCTGGGGCAGGGCCCTTTAAGTTCCAATCGCAGCTCCTGCCACCTTTACTAGGAGAACGTGGCTAAGTTATTAAAAATCCTAGAGCCTCAGTTAACTTTTGGGAATAACAGAACCTGCTTCCCAAGGTTGTGAGGATAACATTAAATAAGATCATTTATACAGCAAACTTAGTATAGTACACAAACCCTATTAAGCACTAAAACTAAATTGCCAGTTTCTACCCATTGAATTCTTTTTCCTAACTATTCCAAATAAAAAATATAAAATTCAGAGTTATTCTCCTTAGTTATTACTTAAAATTTTTAAATTATATTCCCTTCCACAAAATCCTGAAGCAGCTATCAATTATTTCCCAATCTATTTAAAATTGTTGCTCTTTCTTCGTATCACTGATATTTACCTAACTGACTATTCACTACCCCTTGTAACTGCCAACTTTTATTTCCCCTAAGAATGGCCTGCTATCAGCTCCCTTCAGGGTATTTGTTTCATTTCTGAGTTATCACTAAGTCAGTGTCCCTGCCTGCCAGGAATGCCATTTTCACTTTCTGTCACATAAATTATATAATCTCTTATATTAACTCACACAAGAAACTTCTTTAGAAGCCTTTCTGAGGAAACCCAGGTACATGAGAGTGTCCCCTTTCAATCACTCAAGTGTTGTATTTTTCCATTTCAGATCACAATGTCCTCAATACCCTTGTAATATATCAACAAACATTTACTCAGCACCTACCATCTGCAAGGGATTATGGAAACTTTCTGTGAGGAACGCAAGGACATATAAAACATAACATGAGAATCAAATCAAACTCTGTGTAATTGCAGCTGTTGATTAAATCCTAATTTGTGAGCTGCCAAAGTCCCCAGAGGCAGCGCCGTTAGGTTGATTGCTTCTGGATTAGAAATAAATATAAGACCATCTCGAATCCTGGTGCTTTGGAGCCAACATTGAGCTGTGCATTTCAGAGCTCCACTGAGAAGTTTGGGCACGGTCCAGTAAATAAAATATATTTGCCATTATCACCATATCTGTTGCTGTAAAATAAAGCCATTTCATGATAGTAAAAAATAAAATTACCTGCAGCATTAAGACTACTGTTTTCACCACATTCCACTGTGACTTTCTGCCATCCACAATCACGGTAAATCCTCTAGCCTTACACTTTTCACTGAAACAAAATAAAACTACGAATATTAAAACAAGCTTTATAGTTTATTCTTCATAATCCTACATAAAATTTACACCTTAATCATATATTGGAGCAGCATTAATCTGACTAGATTTGGTTTATACTGTCAATAAATAAAATTATTCAGAATGCCCTTTCAGTTTTCTTAAGCTATTTATTTTTCTTATTTAAGGAAATAGTGAGAATTTACAAGCTAAGTTGGCAAGAAAATTCCTGCAAAAGCATGGAAGTCTTAAAAAGAGAAGACATCAAAGTAACATTCACATAGTCTCACTATTCTTTCAATTTCTTCATCAGCAAAATGGGACCACAGTGAAGTAGGTGACTAAGGACTACCAAGTGCGTGTGTGCCTTTTTCTGCCAGGAGTGTAAGGTTAAGTGTGTAAAGTAATAGTATAAAACAGGTAGAAAATAAAAAGGCTATTATTAAACCATTGGAAATGGGCTTCTTTATGTTCTTGTGCAGAAATTTAAGGAAATGAAGTAGCATTTGGTGTACATAATAATTCATAGCTTGAATATACTGTGTCTGACCCACCTCCGCTCTCACTTTTGCATTCTCAGTGACCTGACCAGCAAAACATTATCATGAGTGTTGGAAAATATATTATATTCAATTATTCAAGTACTGACTAAACACTTCCCTGAAACCTACCCCAGTGAAATGTAACAACTATATGAAAACACTCCATCCTAAAGACCAAAATTACATAGCTTTATTTATTATTATTGTTTTACTTATAAAATCAACTTGATTCAAGGATCCTAACTGCCTCCCTCCAACACAGCCCTGCTTAGCAGAGCAAGAATTTGAGAGTTGAAACCTCTCTCCCTCCACTCAAAGATCTCCCAATCGCATACATTACAAGAAAGGTATTAGCAGATCCTTGCCTGAGTTTGGCGATTTTACTAACCCTCCCCTACTCCCTCCAAGAATTCACATTAGCCGCATAAACTGATGTCCAATTCTATTGAAAAACAGTAAGGTCACAAGAATAAAGATGATATTGCTAAAGATTTAGAACAGGAGCCTCTGTAGGCAGGCACAAAAACTGAGTTTCTAAAAATAAAACAAGAGAAGTGTTTAAGAGGTGAGGCAAATTGAATAACATGTCCATATAAAAAAGTTGCATACAAATGTTTGCAGCAGCATAATTCACAAAAACTAAAAGTAGAAACAACCCAAATGTCCATCAGCAGATAAATAGGAAAACAAAAGGTAGTAGTAATCCATACAACAGAATATTCAACCATAAAAATAAAGTACTAATACATGTCATAACATGGATAAAGCATGAAAATAATATGCTAGACACAAAATCCCACATATTCATTGTCTGATTCCATTTATGTGAAATGTCCAGAATGAGCAAATACATAGAGAGAGAAGGCAGATTAGGAGCTGCCATGGGCTGGAAGGAGGGGAGAATAGGGAATGACTGCCATCGAGTCTAGGGTTTCTTTTTGGGCTGATGAAAATGTTCTAGAATTAGACAGTGTGATGGTCATACAACCTGGTGAATATACTGAAAACCACTGAACTATATATACTTTTAAAGGTGATGTTTATGGTATATGAATTATATCTCAATAAAAAATTATTGAAGTGTTCTATTTTTGTATTACAACATAAAGGACCTACTAAGTATTCTTTGCAGGGGAAAAAGGGTGAGGCATACAATGATCACTTATGGATTAGCAACAGCATGTAAAGGCTTGCTGGGGGAAGCAAATATGACATCTAATTTATGGTTGTGGGATCAGATAAGGAGGAAATTCCTGGAGTTCCCAACCAACAAGATATCTAGCAAGACTATGATTCATGGAGGACACAAGCCCAAGAGAGACCAGGCTAGAAAGGGTTGCTGGCTATTCAGTAGTCTTCAGGAAAGTGGCCTTCCCTGGTTGGGACTAGAATCAAGAAAAAGTGTGCCATTCCCATAACACGGTACTTCCTTTTCATGCGCATCTGCATGTCTGAGGTGCAGGTTACACAACCATTTTGTTAAAGAAGTTTTACAAAAACAAAGCATATATATTTCCAAGCACACTCTAAATTAATCTGTATATTAAGACTAAACAAAGCAATGAAGTTTACAAATACTATCTGCAGTGATCATAAGGGAATAAAATACTCTAAATTTATGTTTTAGAGTACTTAAAGAAACCCTTAATCATAAGTTCCTCACATTTTACTAAGACAGATAATGAAAATACATACAATTCAGAGATACTTTTTGATAATTGCAAGACCAACTGTTGTTCAACTACTTGAAAGGGATAATTTTTATTTTTTTACTTTATTTCTGTAAGTGGAGTGATAATTTATATGTCCTTTATACAGGGCACGTTGGAAGAGCTGAAGTGTTATATTAATAAATCCTATACTATTATTAACATGTTTATAATTATATTTTAAAAACCACAACCAAAAATATCTATTAAAACCCTACCTCCCTGTTACTACTCTGCTACTTTTCAAGGGTGAGGTGACTAAGTTAAAACATTAAAAGAGGAGAGGCTCCTTAACAAACTCACTCGCTGTGACTAGGAAAAGATTGCCAATGGGATTCTGTAGCTCTTCACTAACTTCTTTTTTTTTTTTTTTGCTTTTTAGTATGTGGGTAGCTCCCTGACTGGGAATCGAACCCAGGCTGCAGCGCCGACAGCACAATGCTGAAGCCTTAAGCCACTACACCATCAGGGAACTCCATCACTAACTTCTCTGATTACAACTAAGGGCTGCTTCTCTATCACTCAGAGAGCTCTGCTTATACTTATACAATGGCACTAATTTCACTCATGCTTTTATTATAATTACTTGTTTCCAATTAATCTTCATTAAATAACAGGCTTCCAGAAAGCAATATTCTTTTACTGATATCTTGGCAGCTTTTAAGCTTCTAGTACACTGCTTTAAATATACAGAGGGCCTTTAAAAATGTTAGATGATGCAATCAAATCACTCTTCAGTCAAAATGCAAGAATGGCTTTCCTTCTCATTCAGAATTGAAGCCCTTACCATGACCTACAAGTCTATGATCTGATGCCAGTCTCTCTGCTCTGATGGCTTTCCCAGACCTCTATCCTCCTCTCAAACTGCTCCAATCACACCAGCTTCCTTGCTGATCCCACAACATGCTGAGCCTGCTCCTGCCTCAGGGCCTTTGCACTTACTGTTCCCTCTGTCTTAAATGCTCTTTCATCACATATCTGCAGGGCCTGCTCCTCACTTCAACCATGTCTGGTAAAATATTATCATTTTGTAAAATATTGCCACACACCCCCTTCCCAACCAATCCATCTCTTAACTCTTTTCATGCTGTTTTCATAGTACTCAAGAACATACAATATAATGTGTATTTATTTGTAATAGTCATTTGAAAATTAGGGAATAAGGCCTATAGGGTAGGGCTGGGTCAGCTTTGTTCACCTATTTCCTTAGCACCTAGAACAACAAGGAGCCCATTGCAGGATCTCACATATTTACTGAGTGACTGAAGACTTACAACTTTAATGTCCATGTGATTTTTAGCAAGTCATTAAACCTCTGTGTTCTCATGTTTCTTCTGTATCATAAGGTAGTTTTTCTACAATTAGTTAGAATAGACTTAAAATCCAAACTTAAATTTAAAAAAAATTCAAAATTTGAGAAAAATGGAAAGGTAACTTCTATTGATGCTGAATCTCTATAAAATCAAAAATAACCTGGAGATTTTTTTCAAAATTCTAATGCCTGAAGGGGTCTACCTTCAGAGCTTGTGATCCAATTGTTTTGTGGAGGCTTACTCAACAGACTTCAGTCCCCAAATATCACATATCAGAAAGGAAGTTGGGGAGGGAGCTTTTTAGTTTTTGTTGTTATTATTGTGAAGTAGTGAGTCAGCTCGAGCAAATAAGAAGGGTTAAGCTTTGTCTTCACCCAAGCAATATAAAAATTAAAAATCCAAGGACTTCTGAATTAAAATATAAACATCTTTTGCGTTTTTAAAAATAAAATGTTTTAAACTCCTAATGGCCTTCACTCCATATTAAAACCTACACATGTATTTGTATCTATATACTGAAACAAATAATTAAATAAAAGATGCTTTCTGCTGAATTCACTTCTCTAATAACTTTTCTCAAGTTGCATTATATATAGATGCTCAGTCTTCGTGTTCCTTGAAAGCTGACAGGACATACATTTTGGAAATCTGTATCACATTATACTGCGCATCAAGAGCATAAAATAAAGTATTTTATCTATTGTGGTATCATAAATTATTGATTCTAGTGTTAATCTTAATTATAATTTCACTGCTAATAAAAACAGATAAGATAGCAAAGCAACTTTAACAATAGCAGGAAGCATTAGTAAGTAAATGAAAACATATTGAGATTTAAGAAAAGACACCTTTAGAGTCACCTTGGAATGCTGAGTAGGTAGTCTAAGGTGACACTCAGCTCATCCATATTTGTCTGTTCCAAGCATAATGGAATTGTCAGAATGAGGCCACTTCGTCTGTCCTTTCCTCCTATTAAAGAAAAAATCAACAAAGTTAACATGGAATAAATAGTAAAGCACTAAATAAGTAATATATATTTGGATCCAATGTTACTAAAGCAATTACAAGTTTAAAACATCAAGAAACTATCTAATGGCTGTTTATTTTATGTATTATAAAAGTTTATAGTAGTACAGCAAAACTGTATAATATTTAGAAAAAAATAAGAGGAAAAAATTCACCCATGAATCCTCACTTAAATCTAGCAATTATCATTTTGTTTAATTTTCTTCCATTTAGTCTGCTTCTTAATGTAATCAATTCATCAAACAGCTATTGTGTCCTTACCACAATAAGCATTTACAAGTAAAATTAAGTACATTTCCAATCAACCTAAGAAGAAAACCTTTATGCATTAAGAAATAATAGTACAAAATATGATAGCTTATTTGCTAGGCTGTGCTGTATAAAATATAAAACAAAAATTATAAAAAGGGATTAAGAAAATGGAGTAAATGATAAGAGCTGTGATAAATGTGGAATGTTTCCTAGAAAAATTAAAACTTAAGAAAAATAACTACAATTTATAAACCAAGTTAAAAGCACATTCCGTGACAAGGAATAATCTGAGTTAACTGACAAAGGTCAGACGGGCATTCTGTTCATGAGAGGCCTGCACTGCTGAGATGTATGGGATCTGCATATAGAAGCCTGAAAGCAAAAGCTGGGTAGTGGAACACACGTACATTTCAGTATGTTCAAGCCCTCTTCAATTGTCCAGAAGCATTCAAATGTCAGTAATACTTTCATAAACACATAGCTTCTTTGAAAGCTCCCTACATGACAGACTTTCACACTGAAGCCCATCTGACCCAAATGACACCGTGGTTCCAGCAAATACTAAAGGAAACAATTCTGTATGATCTAAAAGCTATGAAGTGAAAAAACGACTCCTATGAGTGGCATGAACACAGTTTACGTACCAACCATACCATATATATTTTTCTTTTATTAGGTTAACCACATAAAATATTGATATGCAACTACTTTGTTTAACCTCATTAAATGGCAATTTCAAATGGTTTAACTTAATAGAAACTTCAATTGCATATGTTTTCTGTTTTGAATATAGGTTATTATTTTTAAAAAAAGGGAGTTCCCTGGTGGTGTAGTGGCTTGGAGCTTCGGCGCTGGCGCTGTCAGCGCTGCGGCCTGGGTTCAATTCCCAGTCAGGGAGCTACCCACATACCAAAAAGCAAAAAAAAAAAAAAAGATTGCACCGTGGTTTTTGTACTGTATCCCCTGAATGGTTATACTGGTTGAAAAATTTTTTTCTGTTATTAAAAAAGTTTGAAAATTACTAGTTAAAATAATTATCAGTCTGGACAGGAAGTCAAGAGGGATGAATTAAGAGATGTTTCATTTGCTCCACAAAAAACACTATGCTTTACCCCTGCATTTAACCAAACCCCTCAAATAGATTATCATACCTGTACTGCAGCATCTGACCCTCTGTGGAACTGTGCTCAGAGGACAGGTCTCTGATTTAGAACTACAGTTAACCTCATGCCTTTAACTTCCACTAATGGACAATAAAATATCACCATTAGAAATACAAAAGAGGGCAGAAGCAAGAAGAAAAAGACTTTCCAAAGACAGGTATGAGCACAGGGTCAAATGCTGCAAAGAGAGAAGTGTCATTAAGAACGTAAAAACGTCAGTGATAAAGATTATAAAAGAATAATAGTATCCATACTTGGTAACAGTGGGGGCAAATAGGCATTCTGAAACAATATTCTTAAAGGGCACTTCAAAAAAACCTAACACAAATTTAAATTCTCTTTAACGTGTCCACTTATAGTCATACATACTGCTGAACTTGTACAAAATGCACAAACTATGAATAAGAATATTTCCTACACCACCATTCATATCAGAAAAGAATGGAGATGATGTGTCAATGAGTAAGGGAAGAAGTTTTTGTTTTTTTTTTTTTTAAGAAATACATATTAAATAAGGAAACAATAATACTAGTGGACACAATATATTGTTTGTCCTTTATAATTTATATTAGAAAAACATGCCAATTAACAGAGAGAGACACAATATACTTTGAAAAAGGACATTAGTAGCCTAAATATCAAGACAATTCTGACAAGACCTAAAGAGAATAAAAAGAAAAAGCAGGATAATATAATCCAAATAACCTGAAAGATGTAGGCCACAGTACCCATACCAAAGCATGTATAACTACACTCAGTGATCCAAAGTTCTGGAAAATCACCACTGCTCTCTCACTGGTACAATATCTCACAGCTTCTCTATGACTCTTCTTAGCTGACAGAAATTTGGGGCTAATAATTGAAAGTAGATTCAAGCCTGTATATCTGAGCTCAAATGGCAAAAAGTGAAAACCGTGTAACTGATATTTCATAACTCTTCCAGCACTGAAACTTTCTCATAGGGAGGTTGAACACAAAAGTTAGGATGCAGAGTATCACAAAAACTAATTACTTTGTATTTCAGAAATAATTTTTTAAGTGTCAGTCAATTATTCTTGAACTGGATTCTTTCATTTTTATTTAAGAAATGAGACATCATGGCATCTACCTCGCAGAGGTCATTTTAATCAAATTATAGAACAGAATAAAAAATGGCCTCTCAAAAACAACAGTGACAGAGTTGGCTTGCACAGCATCCATTCTGATTAAAGTGTGTCTCACAAATACCTCTGAAACAAAACCTTCATAGAAAAATGAAATGCATTTCTCTCAAACTTACCAAAAAAAAAGTGTGAGTTTATACATCAAACACTTTCAATTTTAAGAAGAAAACATACCTGAAAGGAAGGCTAGTTTTTTCTTCAGAATAGGCAATATTACCGATGCCTCCATTTCACTCCAGTGAACTTCCTCACTTCTGAAAACAAAGGAAATTAAATGTCAACTACAAGATGATAATTATTCTATGAAATATATACTTTTGATAGCTTATACCAGGGTTTCTCAATCTCAGCATTATGTACACTTTGAGTCAGATTATTTATTCTTTTTTGTAAGGAGCTCTTCTGTGCATTGTATAATATTTAGCAGCATCCCTGGCCTCTAACTAACATGCCAGGAGCACTCCCCTTACCAGTTGTGACAGCCAAAATGTCTGTAGACACTGTCAAAACATCCCCTGGCAGGCAAAATCACAGCTAGTTGAGAATCACTGGCTTCAATGTTTTTCAGAGGAATACTCTAAGGCTAAACCAGTGCCTGGTACAGAGCAGTAACTCATAAACTATTTGTTGAATAAAGGAATGAATCAATTAATCAATCAAACAGGTAATGTACTCTCTGTTTCCTTATTAATTACACAGCTTAATTTCAAATACCTGATTTTTTCAATTCCACTATTAAATGGCTTTCTCTGATTTCTCACAATTTACTTTTCCATAATACATTTTAACATATCTGTTCCTCATGTTTACCTCAAGATACTTCCTAATACACTGTTTCAATTTTTTGCCCCCACTGTTAATTGCCTCCATCGCCCCACATTTTGTATTTGTAAATTCTCCAGGGAAAAAATATAATTAGCTCAGTTGATCTTTTTGTTTCAAGCCATAATTCAATGTTCTTGGTTTGGTTTTCTAGTGTCCACTTGGTCACAGCCACAGGTTGTGGCTAAAACAAAATGGGACTATCCATGGAGCATGGGCTAAGGGCAAGACAGTTTAGTTTCTCTTGAAAGGCAGCTTTAGCATGGCAGATATCTGGAGGCTTGGCCAGCCCTGTATACTACCAAAACAGGACTTTGAAGAGAGCAGGCCCTTAAAACAAAACAAGAAAATCAAACTCAATTACATTATCTACCTATACTTAGTTTCTATGTCTTAAGGGAGTATTCTCCATCAGATTTTATCCCTCTTTCCCGTCCCACTTCACACCCTACCATCCTAATATATAGTGACAGCTCCTTGGATTACACCATAAAATTACATTGTAGTGAAAGCATATTCTCTTTTTTTTAAAACAGCTTCCTTTTTTTAATTGAGATGTAACTGACATACAATTTTCATGTGTACAATATATTGATCTGATGTTTGTATACAGTTTAAAGGAATGAATCACCACAATAAGTCTAGTTAACATTTGCCACCATACGCAGTTACAAAAATTTTTTTTCTCGTGATGAGAACATTTAAGACCTACTCTTAGCAACTTTCAAATAGGCAGTACAGTGTTATTAACTATAGTCACCAGAAACCAACACTCTTGAAAATAGTTTTCTACCAAAGTAGAAAATAGGACTTTCTATATGAAAGTATATTATTTATTCACAAACATTGCTATGAGCCTATTTCATTTCATGCACTGTGCTATCAGCTGGAGCTAAAAACTCTAGTTATAGCCATGTCTTGAAAAAAAAATGTAGTCTTAAAAAAAATCCAAGATATTAAGGGAAAAAAAAGTAGTTTATTAGTCAGATAATGACTAGATAAGCAAAACTTGTTAAAGAAGGATATTATTTTACAGCTTTTGTGTATACAACTCAAGTAAAAAAAGACCACTATTTGCCTCTGTCTAAAAAGAATACATGCTATCAAACTAAATATAATGTACTCTTGTCAAGTTTTATTCTTGAATATTTGTTTGCAATTCATTCATTCATTTTTGTTCTGTATCAGTCCGGGCTAACATACAATCACTAGGAAGTATAAGCAAAAGGTCACATTTTATATTTTTAATCTAAAACCAGTAGCACTTTGTGTTTACAGATCAGTATCATGATCTAATGAGTTTATTATTCAGCTCTACAAGAACCAATGCGATGAAAAAATAATTTAAAGTGATGAGCAAAATATGGTTGTTGGGTGTGTGGGCCAAGATCAAATGAACTGATAGATAAAATGTGAAGCAGTCAAGAGATAAAAGCTGTAATGCTTACTCTCTATATTTCCCTTCCTTCTCAAGTTAGCTTTCCATTAGTTTCTTTCATGGCTGTTTTTTATAAAAGGAGGAGTAATGAAAAATAATGGTTTTTCAAAAATTATTTGTTTTAGATTTTTTTAAACATTAGCACAGCCATAAAAAACATTTGCCAACCTCTGGCTCTGGTTATCTTATATTTCTCATAAACAGTAATTAAAATAACGTACAACACACACACGTACACACATGTGCACACACAAACACACACACACACAGAGGAAAAATCTTGCAAAATATAACCATCCATTACCATCACAATAAAATGTGAAACAACACAAAGGTACCAGCTTATGCTATTCTCCAGTGAGATAGATACAAATCATTATTTTTCATAAGAAGCAACTTATTCAACTTTATATTTCAGTGGAATATAATCACAAACAAGGAATGAAGCCAGTGACAGATATTTACCTGATATGAATTAATGAAAAGTGGCAAGGGAAATATATTTTAAAAATAACTTGTCAAGTGAAGCAGGATAAGAAAGGAAGAATTAAACAATTCACAATATGTTTAACAAAAACATGTCATATTTCATATATGGTCATTTAAAATGACTTACTTGAAGTCACAATTCATTAAATATAAGAGGTAGAAAGCTAGAGTTTATATTAGATAAGGTGCCTTGGACACTGATGAATATAAAGAAAAATGTGCAACCATAACTGCATGTTACCTTCAGCCAAAAACAAGAAACACCGAAGTAAATTAATATCATTCCTAGGTGCAAAATAAATCTTACCTAAAATAGAACTCTTTTGTGGTTTGGGGTAATGAACTGAGAACTAAAAATACAGGAAGACTAGGTTTCAACTGGTATTTGAAGCCATCTTTGAATATCCTTCCCAAGATTTTGAGTTAAAAAAGAGGAAAAGTGGGTCAACCAAGTATAAATTGTTGTCTTGTCTTCCCAAGAGCAGAGACTAAGTCTTAGCTGTGTATTTATTCACTCATTCATTCTCACTAAAAAATCTATAACCACCTACTAGATTGAGGCAAGGTTAGGTGTGGATATACCCAGCGTTCACACAATATCTGATAAATGGATAGATAAATGAAGAAATGAACAAACAATAAAGCAAAACACCCTAGGAATCCTAACATTTTCACAATTACCTGGATGTCAACACCTATGGCGCAATCATAGGATCACATATGCATGCTTTTTCTTAAAAGCAGGTCCTCCCAACTTCTTTCTACTGGGACTGTCCCACAGATCCAGTAGCTACACAAATCACTGGATTCTAGAGGAAGGCAGGTCCATGACAGTGGAAAGATGCATATCAATGGGTGCTATCAATGGGCAGCAGAGAACATGCTGAGCAGCAGGAAAAGAGAATTACAGGCCTTTTAATCAAGACTGGGCAAATTAGAATTCATAAGAGACTATAATTGATGATATGAGTGGGTGCACTGGAACTTCTCTCTCAGCAAGTATAAATCAACCAGTTTATTGGAAAATTTAGTTAGGTTCTTCAAAGAGCATTTATAACAAGTGATAGCCTAAGGCTAACTAAATCATCTCTAATAAGTCTACATCATATAAACACATAATGTAATGAACAAAATCAGAATGTGGGCTCCCTAGCTTCATATTTCCAGAAGAAATTACGTCTTTAAATTTAGATTAGAAATACCTTCAACTATTGTTATGAAGAACAATCTTAGAGATTAAAACAAACAAATGAGTGCACATGCTCTATATGGACTCACTAGTTCCTAATTGGGTATATCTCTACATATTCATATATGAAACTACAAAGAAAATAAAAACACTACTCAACTCCAAGATAATACATCAAAGCAAAGCAGGTCAACAGCTGAAAATAATTTTTTGGTTATTGCAGATGCCAGTGTATGATTATTAATCTCATGCTCCAACAATACTGACAGTTCTAAATGAAAATTCAACAATCCTTTTGGATAGATTTCATATGAAAATGATAAAATAATGGTTAACCTTCATAATATAGACCTATCGAAAAACTGTAAGTCCTCCAAATAAAATTTAAAACAAAGTATCACCATGATACAATTTTTGTGGATGGATCAGGATCTAGTTTATTCAGTGAGGGAAGGAGAAAATGAAGAAAGGGAAGAAGAAAAGAGAAAGACTGAGTTTTCTATGAAATATTGATAATCTACTTGGAAAGAAAATTTTACATTAAAAAGTCTACCGTTAATGATAATGATAGACCAACACTTTAAAAACCTTTTCAAAAGCTACAAAATAAACAACTATCCCTACACCAGCCTCCTTGCCATGCTCCTTCTCAGCTGGAGTCACTGACAATGCTGTTTTTACAAAGTCAGAAGCAGTCCATTCCAAGGACTTCCTCACTCTTTTGGCTATTCTACCAAACCCTTAGCAACTGCAAACCTCCACTGTAGAAGGCCCAGTTTCAAAAATCCTTTAATTGTATTAATTTTTCAAATCTTTTGGCTCTTCTTGTCTGGGTTAACTTACTGATAAATTCTCAGGGGTTGGTTCCTTCTTCACCAAAATTGGGGCAACAAATGGAAAAAGAAATGTTGCTTCAGAGAAGTGAATCAGGCTTGTGGAATTCCAGGAAGGCAGAGATATTTCTGGTATCCTCAACTGTAGAGTACCTCATGGCTAGAACCTCTACTTGCTGCTAGAGCTCTCTGCAATGAGCTATTGGCATGGCATTGGCATCTAAGCCTTGAACTAAACTCCAAGAAGCCTGGACAACTTCCTTCTCCAGGACATTGGGTGTGTCCACTGAGTTCACCTGGCTGGGTAGCTCTCCCTTCATGAAAGAGAAGGAAGCAAGCCCAGCCATAATAACTTCATAAACTTATGCTCTAATTTCTGTATCTAAACCCCTCTTTGGCTGCTGCAGGTGTCTCCTAATCTCTTCATCTCAGAATTCCTCTGGGTTTTTACCAAACTTCTTTTTTCCTGACCTTCATCCTAGAAAGAAGTGTTCTTCCTCTATCCTCAACAAAGGCATATATGCCTTCCATTGAGTTGATTGCAGACTAAATCCAATATTCCAGACATATAACAGGATTTGACATATAACAAAACCTAATGGATTCGAATGTAGAGTCAGATGTATTATAAAGTTCCTAATTCAAATAATTGGCATACAAATTAATTTTTAGTATCCAATTGTTTACACGTTGGCAATCACACACACACAAAAGAGTACTTTTGTTCAAATAAAATAATGTACATATAATGTGAATTGAAATTGTGGCACTATTAAGTTTTTGTTTGTTTATACAATATAAATATTTGGTACATACTAAACACCACACTGGGAAAAATGTAAAAAAAATTGCACCAATATAAGTTTAAAAATTATTTAAGTTAACTAAATAAATGGAAAACTGTTCAAGTAGTAGAAATGATTATAGTATTACGTAGGCAGAAAGAAGCCAGTGTAACATATGAAAGAGTTATTTTCTACCAGATTAAAAGTACCATTAGGAAAAAAAAACGTATATTGTAAGATTTTAGGGAGTAAAACTACAAAAGCAATACTGAACATCCTGCAAATCCTTTAACTTATTCAGTAACTGAAATGTCACTTCACTCTTACATGGAAGAAAGTAATATAAGACACATGGAAAACAATTTACAATTCTATAAATAATTTCACCTCTTTTATCCCTCATAAGGACTGTTAACAGCTAGCTATGTTTCCCAAGCAAAGCCTTCCCCCATTGAAGGCCTCTATGGGATTCTGCTCCCAGGAGTTGTTCTGCCTGAAAGGCAGTTTAGTACAGTGGTAAAGATCATGGCCTTGGAGCCAGGCTGTGACCCCAAGGCAGCCAGCCACTTACCAGCTAGGTGGTTCGGGCAATTCTTTTCTTTTCTTTTCTTTTCTTTTATGGGCGTGATCACTGAACCTAACTCACAGGACTGAGAATTAGATGAGCTAATGTACATACAGTGGGTAGTGTACTCCAGGATGGTAAGCACTCAATAAATGGTGTCTTTTATTGGTAATTAAAATTTTCCTTCCTCTACTAATCCCTGGTTTACTACCACTGATTCTCCACTGAGGCCACAGTGTAAGAATTCCCCACTAAGGCCTTCTTGGTCCAACACACTAAAATGGTTATAACCTTATGTTCCAAGGATAGTATTTCATACTCAGCACAACGTATAATTCTATTAATATCCCCATTTTTTCCTGATGAGAAAAATGAGGTACAGAGAAGTGATTTTCCCAAGGTCATACAGAAATTAACAGATTTATAAATCTAAGACTTAGAACCACGGAGAGCATCTAATCCACTTTTTCATTTTATTGATAAGGAACCTATCTTAGTCTGTTTGGGCTGCTATAACAAAAATACCATAGAATGGGTATCTTATAAGTAACAGAAATTTATTTCTTAGCTCTGGAAGCTCGTAAGTCAAAGATTAAGGCACAGGGAGATTCAGCATCTGATGAGAGCCCACTTCCTGATCCACAGAGGACCATCTTCTATGCATGTCCTCATGTGGTAGAAGGGGCAAGGAAGCTCTCCGAGTCTCTTTTATATTAAAAATAACACTAATCGCCTCCCAAAGCCTCACCTCCATATACCATCACACTGGTAATTAATTTTCAACACATGAATTTTGGAGGGACACAAAAATTCAATCTATAACAGAGAATGAGATCTAGAGACATAGTTTACCCTCTAAGGCTGCACAAGTGAGTAACAACATGAAACTCATGCTCTGAAAACCTTGCACAGTGCTTCTCTCCACTATATTCTGTTGTCACATGATAAAATAAAAATTAAAAACACAAGAGCAGAGAACCATTACTGCATATGTTAAATTTTTTACATAAACAAATATGTCTCTGTGTATGTCTATACACAGATATTCATAGTATATTATTTATAGCATTTAACCCAATGTCCATCAATTCTGAATGGAAAAACAAAACATGGTGTATACACATCCATATAAATAGAATACTATTTGACAATTAAAAAAATGAAGGATTGATACATTGTACAACAATGATGAACATTAAAATAGTATGCTAAGTTAAATAAGACAGACACAAAAGGTCACATATGATATGATTCTATTTATATGAAATATCTAGAATGGGCAAATCCATAGAAACAGAAAGTAATTTATTCATGACCTGGGAGTGGGTATGGGAAATGACTGCTAATGGTGATAATGGGCACAGGATTCTTTTTTGAGGTGACAGAAATGTAAAATGAAATTGTGGTGATGGTTAAACTTACTAAAAATTACTGAATTGTACAACTTAAAATGGGTGAAACTTATGGTATGCAAATTTTACCTCAATAAAGCTGTCAAAAAATAATCTAAAAAATAAACAACAGAATTGCCCATTTTGTAAATCAGGAAAATCTGGATTAAAATGATGTTTACATTAAGTATTAAAAACTAAAAACTAAAAATATGTAAGCAGTATGTTCTAGAAAGTTTGCAAAATGAATTGCATATGTTGAGCAATTTATCCCCATGACTTCCCTATAATTAGAACACACTGCTATGAAAGAACTTCAGCTACAAAGACAAATTTATTTCAACACTCTACATTCTGGATGGGGTAAACAAAAAGAAAATAAGATTAAATGGATTAAGTAGAGGGAAGGAAGGAGAGTAGGAGAATATAAGCAATAATGTGGATGCCATTTATGTTCATACATGCCCAAACTGTCTATAACTCTAATTAAATCTGTACTACAAAGGCAACTTAGATTTCCCTTTTTATTTAACCCATAGGGAGATTTATAAATAAAACTCTTGTAGTATCTCAATATTTGGTTAAACATTACATATTTATTCTCTTCAATAGTATCCTGTTTTAAAACAAATCAAGTTTGCTTTTGAGAAAAATATATAACGTGCCTTTGTATTAAAACAATCTCTAAGATTGTTCTGCATTCACTAAAACTTAAAATGCTTAGAGGATCATTGCATGCAAATCACTTTGAAACATCACTTACACTACATTCAAAGGTAGAATCTCAAATTAGTTATGTTTATTGCCTTATACCACCATATAAAAAAATGACAATGATTAACATTATTGATAATGTTCTATGTACGAAGCAGTATCCCAATCACTTTGTGTGCAATGTTTCATTTATAACTCACAACAATCCCATGAGGTTAGAATTATTGTTGTTACCATTTAACAGCTGAGGAAACAGCCCTAATGAGATGAAGAGAGGTTAACCTGCCCAAGGTTATGAAGCTCATAAGTAGCAAAACTGGCAATTAAACCTAAGGTTGAATCCACTATGTAAGTTACACTACTTCTCATGCTCTTGTTTAACGTAGTAACCTTTAATATATATGAATAATGAAGATCTTTAAAAACTAACAAAACTGTTCATTTCTTTAGATATGACAATAGGTTGTTTGTTAAAAAGAGTCCCTTATCTTTTTTTGTGACATATTTACAAGCAAAATATGAGGGCTGACCGGAAAGTATCAAGCCATGTAATATGAAAAATAGAGGCATTTATGGCTGGATAGTTTCTGGACAGCCCTCGTATGTAAGGCTTGCATCAATAAAGGGATGGGGAATATACATGTAACAGGATTGGCCATGTGTTGATAATTGTTGAAAATTGATGACAGGTAAACAGTGGTTCATTTTACTATTCTCTCCACTTTGGTATGTTTGAAAATATCTATGATAAAATTAAGACTACATCTTTAAACATACCAATACCATACCAAAAGGAACTTACAATCCTTTAAAATTATTTTTGGACTTAGCAATATTTTATTTATTTCAAAATCAAGAATAGACAAGGAATGGACTACACATAATTTTAAAACATTCACATGTTCATCATCGTATTCTAGTTCTTTAGGGAGAAAGATCTGAGCATTTGGTCCCCATATAAGATGAGGAGGAGGCCAAATTTGACAAGCACAATAACTGAAGATAAAAAAGCAGCAGGCAGGCAAGCAGGCAGGCAGGCAAAACCCAGCCTTTGCTGTTTGTTGGCACTGGAGACTTGTTCCCTGTCTCTTTAGGTCTTTCTCACTTTGTGACCAGGGTAATTTCCTTGGTGGTCTCCCTCTCACTAGCACTATCACCATATTCTACTCTTTAAATGAACTAAGGAAAGCAGAAGTTTATGTCCACAATATGCATTCACTGTGATGTGTGCACAGCAGTTGTTGGTCAGGAAACCAGGGAGATCTCTTAGGTGAAGAATGAATTTAAGTATCATGTTGCTTGACCCAGAAAAGACAGTGAGTCCAAAGGTCTTTCCTGTAATACGTATTAATGCATAACAGTATGTTCCAAATTCAGTTAACAATTTATTTTACCTATACAGTCAATAGAGCCAGAAAAGTTATTTCTGAAATTAAAGTAAGTATTGGTTCAGGCATTTGAATGTGTCTGTCTGTTTCCCTGGGACAACAACTGGCACATGACCAAAGCACAATAAATATTCATTGAATAAGCTCTTGTCTTATGATCCCGCCAACTTTCTCCTTTAGGTGACACTGGGCAGAACAATTAAGAAATAGGAAAAAAGTAAGGGAAAAACAAGCTTAGATAATTTTAAACTTGACAAAGCAATATGAATAGAGGATGCATTACTCTGAACAGAATATTAAATTACATAGGTCAGGGACCTTTACCGAAACATCTTGGGACCTGGCCCAGCAGGATCTTGAGTAAAGAAAAGGACTTTATAAAGCCTTTTTTATGTTGAACCAATTCTAACTTTTGGCTTTTAGAAATAGTTTATTTAACTTTGCTACCTTTAAAGTCTAAGTGTGTTTTCATTATCTGTATTGCAATATTTGGAAAAAGTTTCTATTTAACATGAACATTTTTCTATTTTCTGAAATTAAAACCATTTTTATTACAATAATCACTCCCTCCTCCACCTCACTTTCTCACTTTACTATCTATAAATATTTTGCAGCTCCCAGCTGTTCCTTACAATATTTAAGATGGCTCCTGACTGCAGCATCCATATCTTGCTTGGCAGATTATCTGATCTGTAGACTCTAAGAAAAGAACCACAGGGAAGAAACTCTGGGATTCCTCCAGACAGTAAAAAATAAATTTTTGCTAGCAAGTATTTCTAATAATTGATGCAATTTCATTTCTGTTATCAACTAATGCAAAATCATTTTTTAAATGAGGACTATGGTAATTGTTTACACAAAAATAATTTAACTTTAAAATAAGGCTTTCTTTTTTGTTGTTTTTTAATTGTTAGACTTATTGGGGTGACATCTGTTAGCAAGGATTACACAGCTTTCAGGCATACAATTTTACAGTGCATTATCACCTTGTTGTATAATAAGTTCATCACCTAATGTGACTTCTCTTTCCATCATCATATATTTAGCTCCCCCTCCCTCCTGTCCCATCCCCTCCCCTTTCTCCCATCCCCTCCCCACTTGTCCCCAAATAAACATTAAACTATAGATAGTGTCCATGAGTTTTTTGTTTGTTTGTTTTTTCTTTGTTTCTTTCAGTTTTATATTCCACATATGAGTAAAGTCATACAGTTTCTGGTTTTTTTCTGTCTGGCTTATTTCGCTTAGCATGATGATCTCTAGGTCCTTGAAGTGGCCAATGCCTCTAGTACAAAGCATACCAGTTAGGTAGGAGGCAACAAAGCAGCATTTCCTGTTTTTAATGAGTTCTGTACTGTTTATGGAGTCCCTGAAAATCTTAAGCAAGTTGCTTTACCTTTCACCCTAGTTTCAATGCCTTGAGAGGATGCTTTTTAGCTTAAGCTCATTACACTGGCTTCAATTCCTAAAATTAAAGGGACCAGACCTAAGACAATCACCTTTCTTGAACCCCTTCCTTATGATCCCTCCACCACCCATGAATCTACTTGATATCTATCAACTACTGTGGCAAAATGAGATACACACAATCCTTGACAATACAAGAGGAAATAAAGACATCCAATAAACAAACTATATTTTGCTACATGGACGGAAGAGGGAACTCTTGAATTAGTATTCTCATTGGACTCCCTGAAACATCAGTCCTACTCACAGAAATGCAGAGTCATAAGCAATCTTCATCTATATAAAACTACTATAAAAAATGAAATCAGATCAATTGAGCTGATGAACTGCCCCCAAAACAACAAAACAGAAAACTTTAATAAGCATTCCAAACTGCATTTTATCTTTAAATAAACATTTGGGATATGAAAAAAACACTCTGGATCAAAAATTTAAAAACTAAAAACAGAATGGACAAAAGTAAGGAGAAATGGAAGTGACTAAACTGAGGTTTCAGGTAAGAAATAGAAAAAAAAGATAAAATCATATCAGAATTGAAGACTAAATTATAAGGTGGTCAAGAATAAATTCAAATAAAAACAATGAAAAGCATCGAAGGAAACAGTAAAACAACCAAGAGAATAAAAATGAAATAATAAAGAAACATAGAAAGTGATGGGCAAAGTCATACCAAGCAAATAGAAACAATAATAAAGCAAGAATAGTGATCCTGATACTAACAAAGTCAGTAAGTACTGAATGTGATGAGAAACACTGTTTAATGTTAAAAGTCATAATACACAAAAAAAGATGTAACAGTAAATACTTAGGTATCAAGTAACACAACTACCTGTAAAAAGCAGAAACTACAAGGGAAGCAAAGAAACACAAGAAAACCATTTTAATAATATATAAGACTAACATACAGGAACTTAACTGAATATAAAAACAACTGAGAATATTAACAACTTACATAACATAAATACGGTAGATCTTACACAAAATTTTACGCATTGGCAATAAAACTATACCTCCTTCTCAAGTGGACATAAATACTAACCCTCCCAAAAAAGGTGATCATGTAGGTCATAAAGAAACAATATATTTCATGAAGTAAAAATAATACAAACACCAATCACAATTCTAATAAAACTACATTATAATAAAATAAAGAAGGAAGCATTCTACCTCAAAAATTTTAAATTTTCTACTAAATCAAGTAAAAAAGAAAAACAAAATTATATTTTATAAAAAATATTAAAATACTACATACAATGCACTGAGGAGAAAAATAATCTGTAACCTTAAACATTTATATAAACAATAAAAATAAGTTTCTAATTAAAAAAGAACAACATAAACCAAAGGCAAACATAAGAATGGAAATAATAGTTAAAAAAAAAAAATGAGGTGGGAAATTTAAAAAAAATCAGTATATCTAATTCATAAACCAAAATGTTTTTTTAATTAAGAAAATAAACAATATTAATCTGGAAAAAAAACAAAAGGATAAAACACAAATATACAAAACAAGAAATATGTAGAAAAGAAGAAAAATACACTTTTGACAATATAAAAATACATATTACACAAGATTTTCATTGCAGTATAACTGGAATTAGAAAATATAAGTGGAAATAACTTGTATGTCCACCAATAAGGGGTAGTTGAATAAAGAATCAATATATCCACTCGATGGAGTACTATGCAGCTATAAAAAATGAATGAAGATATCTATGAAATAATGAGATCCAGTATACATTGTCAAGTGCAACAGCATAGTGCAAAAGAATGTCTGCAGTGTGCTACTTTCTGTGTAATAAAGAGAGGAAAGAAAAAAAAACTTATCTGCTCATACTCATGGGGACAAGCTAAAAGCATGTTCCCTAAGATTAGGAACAAGACAAGGATGTCCACTTTAACCATTTTTATTCAATAGAGTATTTGAAGTCCTAGCCATAGCAATCAGACAAGAAAAATAAATAAAAGGCATTCAAATTGGAAAAGAGGAAGTAAATCAGTCATTTGAAGACAATACTATATATAGATAGAACGCTAACAATTCCACCAAAAAACTACTAGATCTGACAAATGAATTCAGTAAACTTGCAGAATACAAAATTAACATTCATAAATTGCCTCCATTATTACAGACCAATAATAAACTCTCAAAAAAAATAGATTAAAAAAACAAACAAACCCATTTACAATTGCATAAAAAAAATACGTGAGAATAAATTTAACCAAGGAGGTAAAAGACCTGTACTCAGAAAATTGTAAGACACTGAAGAAGATACAAATGGAAACATATTCTATGCTCATGGATAGGAAGAATTAACACTGTTAAAATGTCCATACTACCCAAAGCAATCTACAGATTTAATGTAATCTTTATCAAAATGCCAATGCCATCTTTCACACACCTAGAACAAATAATCCTAAAATTTATAAAGGAATCACAAAAGATCCTGAATAGGCAAACTATCTTGAGGAAGAACAAAGTTAGAGGCATCACGCTACCTGATATCAAGCTATGCAACATGGCTATAGTAATCAAAACAGCATGGTACTGACATAAAAATAGACACATAAATCAATGGAACAGAACAGAGAACCCAGAAATAAACCCATGTCTATATGTTCACTTATTCTATGTCAAAGGAGGCAAGAACATACATTGGGGTAAAGACAGTCTATTTAATAAATGGTGTCAGGAAAATGGGACAGATATTTGCAAAAAAATGAAACTAGACCACCGTCTTACACCACATATAAAAATAAATTCAAGAGGGATTAGAGATTTAAATGTAAGAAGTGAAACCATAAAACCCCTAGAAGAAAAAATAGGCAGTAAACTCTCCTACAATGTTCTTAGTAATATTTTAGCTGATATATCTCCTGAGGCAAGTGAAACAAAAGAAAAAGTAAACAAATGAGACTACATCAAACTAAAAAGTTTTTGCACAGCAAAGGGAACCAACCACAAAACAAAAAGACAATCCAATTGGGAGAACATATTTGCCAATGACACATCAAGTAAGGGGCTGACAGCTAAAATTCGTAAAGAACTCATAAAACTTAATACCAAAAAAAAAAATCCAATTAAAAAAGGGGCAGAGAACCTAAATCGACATTTCTCCAAAAAGGACATACAGAAGGCAAAATAGACATGTGAAAAGATGCTCAGTGTCACTAATCATCAGAGAAATGCACTTTAAAACCATAATGTGCTAGCTATCACCTCACACTTGTCAGAACAGGTATCATCAATAAATTAACAAACAAGTGTTGGCGAGGATGTAGAGAAAAGGGAACTTTTGTGCACTGTTGGTGGGATTGCAAACTGGTGCAGCCACTTTGGAAAAACAATATGGAGGTTTCTCAAAAAATAAAAAAAAGAACTACTTTATGACCCAATAATTCCACTCACAGGTATTTATACAAAGAAACCCAAAACACTAATTCAAAAAAATATAGACATCCCTATGTTCACTAACCAATCTTTGAAAGCAAGCTCAGTGCCCATCAGTAGACAACTGGATAAAGAAGATGTACATATATGCAATGGAAAATTACTAGGCCATAAAAAGAATGAAATCTTACCATTTGAGAAAACATGAATAAACCTAAAGAGTATTATGCTAAGTGAAATAAGTTAGACAGAGAAAGGCAAATATCCTATGATTTCACTTAGATGTGGGATCTAAAGAACAAAATAAATGAACAAACAACAGAAACATACTCATAGACACAGAGAACAAATTGATGGTCACCAGGTGGGAGTGGGATGGGGAGCTGGATGAAAAATGTGAAGGGATTAAGAAATACAACTGGCAGTTAAAAAATTGTCACAGAGACATAAAGCACAGCATAGGGAATATAATAAGTCAATAATACTGTAATAACTATGTATTTTGCCAGGTGGGTACTAGACTTATATAAATGCCTAATGACTATGCTATTCACCTGGAACTAATACAAAATAATATTGAATTTCAAGTGTACCTAAAAAAAATAATAAATTTAAATTAAAAAAAAGAATCATCTTCTTGGTCAAAGTGCTTTAAAAGAGTAACTCCTGATTTAAACTCAATTCCATAAAAATCTAATCAGTGCTCAATCCTATGTTCTTGATCTAAAACTAAGCCAATTATATAATCTACAGAAAGAAGTTTAAAGCAATATATTACAAATATCACACTTGCCCTCCTTTCCAATATATACAATACAGGAATAAATAAAATTACTTTCTAATCTTAAGAAAAAAGATCCTTAAGTTATTAATCATATGTGACAGCTTCCATGAAGAAAACAATCACATACAAATATGCAAAATCATAACTACAGTAATTAGCACTGCTGTTGATGTCTGTGATACACTACCCTCCTGGTTTTCTGATGATCACTTTGTCTTAAGACTTCTGTGTGGAACTAGCATAATCTGACCCCTGCTTCCCACATGTTTCTATAATAGCCTGTATTTCCAAGCAAAAAAATCAGCATCTATTAAAAGTATACCCTCCAGAAGATCAGAGACTGAACAAATTTTACCTTGTATTCTATGTCTGCCCCTTTTCTACAAGTGCCAAATATGACTGAATTAGTTTGCAGATATATTAAGCAGTAAATTTTACCAGGATTTAGTTTATTTTCTTTAGGAATAAGGAATGTGATTTTCTAGAATAAGCACTGATAATCAGATGTGTGCCAAATACAGCCACAGGCCTACTTTCAGTAGCATAAAGTGGGACTTCAAAATCACCCCTTAATGTGCAGGAGTACAGAGACTTCCTCCACCCTTACCCCTGCTCACCAGACATGAGAGCATGGGAGATGACACCTTTATCTCCTGCAGAAGGACAGAAATAAACTATGGTATGTAAATTCTGAAATGATTTCATAAACATAATACAAATAAGCCCCTAGAACACTGTTGGCATAATGATAATGAATACCTTCTCTTGGAAACCCTATGATCATTAATTAAATTCCTTCAAAATTCTTAGATTCCATAAAAATGTATATTAAAGCATTACACTTATAGCATACACTACATTAGAAAAAAGAAAACTTGACAAATAATTTGACAATAATCCAATAACTTTCTCACCATTAATCATTAAAATTAACTTAATAGTATCAGCTCTTTTGGAGTAGTCCCCTCAGTCATGCCAGTTTCTCTATGAAGCTAAAACTTACCACTTAGTAAATGACTAACTGTAGAAAAAAAGTCAGTGTCATTTTATAATTCTTTGTGTATTTTGCTTATAGAGGTCACCTATAACAAACCAAAGTGAATTAAGTGTCCCTAAAATAAAGATGGAACTAGAGCACCTTATTTCTTCTTCCTCAGAGAAAAGGCTTTGTTCTTACAAATGTTAATTGAATTCTTCCCTTTGATCCTTTTTTTTCTCTACATTCTCTATTAACTGACCTCTTTTTTCTTTCTTCTTCCTATAACTTATCTGTCTTTCCTTAGCCCTAATCACATTTATTACTGAAACTAAGGGTCTTTTCAAGCTCTTAGGTTAAGCACATTAACTACTTAGATGCTAAATGTCTACTAATTTTATCATAAAACATTCAAGTTGTCCATATTTACTCATCACTACCAATGTCTAATTTCTCTGCTCTAGTAACAAAGTCCTTTTTTAAAACTAGTTAATATACTATATTCTTAGTATGTATCTCAATGCTTAACAATACTCAAAGACAGATTAATACCATTAATTTAATTTAAAAACTCTAGTTTAAATGACCTGCCTAATAGATGCTGTATTATCTGCACTATTCCTGCAACTACCTCCTGAAAAAAAGAGAAAGCAATAGGTAATTAAGATACATCTTGAAAGAATACTATTGCACTTAATTTGTCTAAAGAAATATTATTTTCATAAAATGCTGTCTTCAAAATCAGACTCAATTCTTAAATGTCACCCAAAGTTAACCACAGTTTCCAGCATTATTCTGCACAAAAGATATAAATTATAAAATAACTCTCCTCTTCTATCAACATTCTTATTTCCTTAGTATCTGATCTCAGCCTAGTATTAAGGAGAAAAGCAATAATTACCTGCTTAAATGATTCACGCTAAGGTATAAATAACTGATAGGCTTAAATATTCTCACAATGTACAAAAGCAGGTTAACGCAAATGACATTTTAACAAAAATTATATGTTGAAGATAGAATTAAACTGCAGTCCAAGTCTTGGTTTTCAGGTGTTTAATTTGGATGCCCTAAAGCATCCACTCCCCATTTCTGATCTTGGAGTTCTTAGGTGTTTTGGAAGTAAACTGGATACAAATCAAAATTAAAAAGTAGTAGTAGCATCCATTTCACAATTCAAGATATCTGATTAGCTGCCTGTCTCATGGGAGTAAATTTTTGGAATAGAGTTTTTATTTGTCTGTGAGAAAAGACAATTCAGGATCTGGTGAAAATTGTAAAAATCCATGTTTGTCCTCTCAGGTTCCCTTTCTCCTGCCTTCTAAGTACTCTACCAGCTTCAAGGGGTCCTTCACCCTTCTGCCCTCAAGAGGCCTTCCAGCTTCCCCTGCCAAAACAGAAAAAAACTTAAGCAAGGACTGCACAAAGTCTTTTAACAGACTTACCTTGTAGTTTAAGGCAACTAGGAGAAATGCTCGCTTTTTGGACTTGGTTTGATTGAGGGTAGAGGAGCGTTGAATACACTAGGAAAACTGTTTGAATACACTAGGAAAATTGTTTTAGTACTGATACCAAGCCTGCAGGAATTAGGTCAAAAGAGTTAATAGGTAAGTCACTTAAGCTCTCCTTTGCCTTCTCCACCCTTTTAACCTTAATTGTTCGGAAGCTAAGAATCTCAAATTCCCAGCATCCAGATTCCATTTTTATGGTGTCCACTTTCTTCTCCTGGTTTGATATCCCTTTCCTTCTTTTAGAATGGTGGTCATTTTCTACCTCCTCCTGCCCACCAACCTCCAATAATCTGTTCTCAGGCTCCAGAGTTCTTACAGCCTTCGTTGTGTACGGGGTAAAGGAACTATGATTGTCCGGGTGGAAGGGTGCGTATAATTCATGAGTGGGTAAGTTGCACTCATGGATACTCCCAAACATGAAATTCAAACAAAAGAAAAAAGAGCAATGGATCATTACCCTCACTACACCCCCATTCGGCTGATGTCAAGTAAGATTCAGCACTTTTGTTTTTTACAGTGTAGCTGGGGAGTGGAGTTGAAGTGGGGCAGTTCAATGATATCAAAATAAAACTACCAGCTGGCAAGTATTATATATACTGGAAAATAGAATGGAAAAGACAATTTCTACAACTGGATTACAATTACAATTACAGTGTGAACTGCTTTTAATTTCTGCCCATTATTATGCAACATAATAAACATGCATATCTTAAAAGATGGGTCAAATTAACTTTCAGTTTTACTTTAATGCAACTGCAAACTTTCCTTCCAACTGACCCCAATCCTGTTGCTTCATTCATTATTGGCTGCAAACATATAATGGTGATTGCTTTTAAAACTTTAAAAAACAATGACCAAGATACTATGATGTTGACACCAAAAGAAGAGGCCAACAACTTAGTGTGCCACTACTCAGGTTGTCCATCTTGCAACCACAGTACTTCTTCCCATCTTTCCCAGGTCCAAACTCTTCTTTACCTAGTTACCATAGTTATTTCCCCTGAACATTTTTACCACTTACCAGCTGATGAAGCACAACAAGCAGCATCAAATTCTAAACTTTAAATGATGCAATAAAAAGATGCTCAAATTAATTCATAATAAAAGATATGAATCAATGGATTGGCAAAGATAGAATAACTGGGTAACAGATAAAGGAGCACAGATGTGATCCTATATCTCTGGTGGATATGCAAAATGGTACAACCTGTATGGGAGGGAAATTTGGCAGTATCTATCAAAATTACTATTGCAAGTACCCATTTCTAGGAATGTGTCTTACAGTATACCCACTTACCCTACCACTGTGTGTAAAATAACATTCATTGCAGTATTATTAAAAGGACAAACTAATAACAACAAAAATAATAATAGAGACCTATCTAGCATTATAGTGCCAGCCCCTATTCTAAGCACTACAAATTCTCATTTAATCCTCCCAACAGTCAATCTTATGAGGTAGGTACTATCAATATCCCATTGGACAGATAGAGATGCTTAAAGGTCAAATAAAAGTAGCCCAAGGTCACAGAACTAGTGTGAAGCCAGGTTTTTAACCTAGGTAGTATAGCTCCAGAGCCTGTTCTCCTATTATGGTATAATAAACCATCTAAGTATATATCAACAGAGGTATAGTTGAATAAAATATGTGGTACATCTATCTAAATCAGTGGTTCTCAACCTTCCTAATGCCGCAACCCTTTAATACAGTTCCAAGGGGTCGCGACCCACAGGTTGAGAACCGCTGATTTAAAGGAATAGAAAAGAAAGGTCCTTTAATTCTCCCCTCCCACTTTGAGGAAAGCCTGAATTTAGTAAATCACTTCCAATAATAAAGTATGAAAAGGGAAAAATAGTAACTCTACAGTAACCTAACAAACATATCTTAACCAAGTGATCTAAGTTACTATCACCAGTGACATCATGTAAATACCAGGCACTTTCTCACATGACATGATGAGAAAGGTAATTCAACCGCATTATTTCCAAAAATCCATACTCCCATAATCATGAAGAAAAGGTCAGACAACCAAGTTGAGAGACATTGTATGGAATATCTGACAGGACTCCAAAAAACTGTCAAGGTCATTAAAAAAAAAAAAAACCAGAAAAGACTGAATAACAGTCAGAGGAGCCTAAGAAGACATGGCAACTAAATGCAATGTGGCATTACAGATAGGACTGTGGAAGAAGGCTTCCCACACCCGCTTCCTCACTTTTTCTACCAACTTCACTTCTCCTTCTCCTTAATGCACTGCAGACATTTCATTCTAGCTGAACAATCTGACTGCCAAGCCCAACAAGTTACCATCTTGTTTCCCACATCCACATCTTTCCTGGCAAAATCTAATTCTAAATTTAAAAAGCCACCCACCCATTGTGCTACCCAGCATCCTGTATGCTTTGTCTAAAACAGGAATGGCAAATACAGGCCATCAATACTCCTACACCCATAATAACAACATTCCTCCATGATCACAGTAGCCTTTCCCACTAAATCCACATGATGCCTCCAACTACTTGTTATTGTGGTATTCCATATAGCACCATTATCAATCAAATCTGTCCAATGAAATAAACCTATTTGCTATATAAGGTCTCTATTATATTAATCTAAATATTAATATAATATCAACATGATCTCTACTATATTTCCTTGATACATTCCTTCATGATTTCATGTGTACTTATTTACATATTAATATATCCATATTTTGTTCTGAAAAGGATTAATGAGACTTATAAGAATACATGAGCCATAAAAATTAATAAATTTAAAAAATAAAAGCAAAGAAATAAAGAAAACACCAGAAATGGTGACAAGAAAAACGCTAAATGAAATGGACAGCACAAAACCTATATGCCTGCTCTGGAGTGGCCATAAATCTGGCTTTGGCCTCCTAGAAATCATCACAAAAAGGAAAACCCTGCCCACAGTCCAGGAGATAAATAGCAAGAGTTCAGAAGAGGAACTATTCTTGGTACTTAGACCCAACATTGATATTTTAAAGCAGGGAAAACACCAAAGAATGAACAAGCTAACCAAGATACACAACTGCCAGTTTTCAAAGGACTGGTTTTTTCTGACAGTATCCATCAGGACAGACCTATGGTATCTTACCAAAGCCTTATACAGCAAAATTGATTTTACAAAGCGCAAGCAGAACCCTCTGTGTCCTTTTACTTGGTTTCCTCTTCAATACCTCCCTAACTAAATACAAACTCATTGAAGACAAGAACCATGTTTTCTACCTCTTACATACAGTCCATGACGTTTTGTATTCTGTGAGAATTTACATAGTGCAATTCAAGCCACTCTGATAACAATTCTCTAACCTAAACAAAAGACTTCCCACTTCTGCTAAACAGTATAAAAATGGTGACTGAAGTCTCAATAGAGAGAATTTCTCAACCTTCTATATACTACTGAATCACAATTCAATTTGTGATGTCCCAACAGCATTTTTATGTTTTGCATATTCCTAGCACAAGGCTTGCAAAAATGCCAAATCAATATCACTGAATCTTATCAAATAAAATGAAACCCACAGCAAAAGCTTTTGCAATTCCTATCAAAGGAAAGACAATATTACTCTTACACAAATATAATCAATAGCTCTTTACACACCAGTTGACAAAGGCAGGCTAATTTTATAAATGACTCTGCAATTCTGGTAGTACATAATGAATTATAATACAGATTTTTCCCTGCTTATTTCCAAGAGTCTGCAGTTTCTGTAAATGCCAAACTGCCAGAGAACTGTACTTCTTACCTTCTTACCTCTGATACACACACACACACACACAATCAAACAAGCTTATATTTCTCTTTATGACCACCTACCTCCTCTTCTTTACCTGGTGAAATCAGAAATGCAATGAAACCTAATAAATTATTTAAGTAAAGCAGTTATGAGCAACACAAGTATTAAAAAACTTAAATTACTACTCTTAAGCATAGGCATTAGGACACATTAACAACACTCCCATTTGTATTTTATTCATGGAAATCATTAATAAATAAGTAGTCTCATTCTACATTGGTTTAGTTTTTTTATACATTTAATGTTTCAGTTTGCAGTATTGTCCTCAATTGGTATTCCCGAAGAGGGACAGTTGTAACAAATGAAAGAACATGGACAGGACTGGGTGGGGTAGGGAATGAGGTGGGGGACACCAAATGGACCTCAGAAAATCCAATTCCTGCACCTTTGTTTCTACATCATTGAAAATGGGGAATAACAATAATCTGACAGGATTAGTGGGAGGATTAAAAGAGGTAAGATCTGTCAACTGCCTAGTAAATGCATACATAATAGATCCTCACTAAGTGTTAGTTCTAGTGCTCTTTTTTTATAGGTAAGGAAACAGAAGGAGCTGAGCAGGTGACTTGTCAAGGCCACTGGCTAGACAGTGTAATAGACAGGCTGAAACTCTGACATAGGGCCTAATGTTCTGTCCATGAGATCAAAGCAGTAGAACCCAACACCTCATGCTCATCGCTGTTAGGTACTCATTACAAGCCAAAAAAAAAAGTTAATTTGAACACCTATTAGGTGCCAGGCACTATACTAATCTCTTTCCTCATAACTACTTTATAAAGAAGGTGTATTTCTCCCATTTTACAGAGAGAAATTAACTTGTCCAAAATCCTAAGACAAATAAATGATATACAAGATTAATCCAGGTGTGTATTTTTCCCTACTATATTGCCTCAAAAGTATGCAGATATTTAGAAATAATTGTCTACCAAAATTAAATTTTAAATGTCTTGGAAATTTTTATAGATCTTTCCAATTTATTAGTGGAAACCACACCTAGAGATTCACCATCCTCTCTCCTTAAATTTATTCTTATTAGACTAAAACAATTTGTAGTAAGTATGGTGACAAACTTATATTTATATGGCATGTTACAGTTTAGTATTATAATTTTTTTTTATTTTTATTAGATGAAACTACTAAAGTTTTTCATATATGGTCTCACATTTCATTTAATATTTTTAAAACTTCAATAAAGTAAGTACCCTGCCTAGTAAGTGTCTGGATTTCACTAAGAAAAAGTGCATATACTCCTGGATCCATTGATTCAGTTAATCATTTGCTTTTATCAACATACTTAGAGTTAGGAGATGTGTGTGTGGAAGGATTCCTTCACCAAAAATGTAATAGAAAATAAGGGCTAAAACTTGACAAAACAGTAAAAACAAAAAATTTAGAAAGGTTGTCTCAGATCTCTTCCTTCTCCCCCATGGCTGTCAGGTGATTTCTAGTAAATGTTTACAGGGCAGACATTTTAAACTATTCTAAAGCACAGGGAAAATAAGTAGGCTGGCTTAATCTTCACCAGGCAAGAACAGCAAATCTAAAAAGGAAACATAAATATTATATTGATCTTTTCTGACTATCGATGCAAAAGTTTTAATATATTTAAGTAAAAAAGGAATACATGTAGTATGATCTCATTTTAAAAAGCAAAACCATTGTGAATACACATATATGTATGTGAGTATGGCTAGATATGTAAGTATATACCTTGTACATATGTACACACAAATACAAAGGTATATGTTTGGAAATATACACCTCAAACTGTTAACAATGGTTACATGAAACAAGAGTGGCCTTGGAATGAAAGAAGGAAAGGGGACAAGAAGTAAGGGAGATTTTCAGCTTTTACTCTATAAACCCACGTACTGTTTGAATTTTCATAATTAATGTATACATCAAATAAATGAAAAGTAGGGCCTAAATATTAATTTGTGACTAATTTTTTTATTCACTCACTGGCCATTCACTTACTTAACAAACACTCAGGGTACAACTTCTATGTGTGGCACTGAGCTTATAATGAGCATTAGTGCCACCAGGTACTTAGAAACTGTATTTTTAAATACAGTACGGTACAAAAGTTTCTTCCTTCTGTACCATAACAGTTGAGTTTTAAGTCAAGATCTAATTTTTATCACTTAGTATTTCTTGTCATATTTCAAGTATAAGAAATAACTTTTTTCTGGAATTAGAACTTCCTTTATCCTAGAAAAGAGTACCAGGTAATTATTATTATTTTTTGCAATTAAAAATGCATTTGTATTCACTCATTTAGAAAGGTTAGAGTCCCTGCTATGTAGCAGGCTCTATGCTGGAATGGACTTGCAAGGATGACTAAGTAACATGTGAGCTCTACCTATCCTCTAAGGAATTGAGAATTTTGCAAACCTGCTATGTCTGATACTGACTAGTACATAAAAACTGAAATATACACCTTAGTAATCCTGTATTTCAAAGTGAAATTGGCAAACTACCCAGTTCAAAAATAAAAGTTAATTTCAGCTTAACCCGGAAAAATATTAATGTTTATGAAAAATGTGAAACTGTCCAATTACTTCAAGGTTAAAGAAAATAAATTAGTGAGAAAATAGAGAACCTGAATAGAAAGCACATCAATGTCTCAGTGAACAGTGAGCTCTAGAATTAGCCATGCCACTAGAAGTTGTTACTAGCTTTAATTGCCCTGTTTACCCACAGGAAATATGGAAATCATATCCACCTTATTAGGAGAAGAGAAAAAAGAATTTATTTGAAAAAGTATAACAAAATCTGGTGAATATGAGGCAGCATGGCCAAAAACATCTATTATGTTGCTTTTTTTCTTATTTATTATTCCCCCACTTTGTCCACAACTAGCCAAGCAAAACTACAAACACAATTTAACTTCCGTATACCTCATGATGTGGAAAGAATGCAGGAAGCAGTTAGAAGATCTAAGTTTACATTTAGACCCTGACTTTTACTAACTGGTAGGTTAGAAAATGAGCAAATTATTTAACCTCTCTGCACCTTAGTTTTCAGACAGTAAAATAGGAATAAACCAATCTTACAGGATTATTTCAAAGGCTAAATAAAAAAGCACATGTTTTACATAAAACATAAACTTAGAAACTATTATAAATCAAAGACACTTTTCCAAAGAAGATATACAGATGGCTAATAAGAACATGAAAAGATGCTCAACATCATTAGCCATTAGGAAAATACAAATGAACCACAATGAGATACCACCCCACACCCCCTAAAATGACTATCATCAAAAAGGCAACATTAAGAAGTGTTGGAGAAAAGTAGAACCCTCATACTTTGCTGGTGGGAATGGTAAATGGTGCAGCAGCTATGGAAAACAGTTCCGCAGTTCAAGAAGTTAAACATATGGCCCAGCAATTCTGCATGTAAGTATGCATCCAAGGAAACTGAAAACACGTCCACATAAAAAACTTACACATGAGTGTGCATTGCAGCATTACTCTTAAAAGTCAAAAAGTAGAAATGTGACATATCCATGCAATGGAATATTAGTCAGCCATAAAAAAAGAATAAAGTACTGATACATATGTATAATGTGGAATCCTGAAAATATTATGCTAAGTGAAAGACACCAAGGGCCACATTTGTACAAATCCGTTTATACAAAATGTCCAGAAAAGGCAAATCCATAAAGAGAGAAAGCAGATTAGTGACAGCCAGCTGCAGGGGAGAAGTAATGGGAATGACAGCTAATGCATTTAGGGGTTTCTTGTCAAGACAATGAAAATATTTTTGAATTAGAGATGATGTTTGCCCTACTGTGTGAATATGAGGTGGAGGATCCCAAAAAAATTGGAATTATCTTTCTTTGATATGAGAGGGATTGTGTACTGGGAATTTGTTCCTCCGGGTCTAAGAGTCAACCGAAGTTTTTATCTGAAGTTTTGAGGTTGCGTCATGATTTGTGGAAGAAATGTCCTGAGCTGTGGCAAACAGATGACTGGTTCTTCCATCACGGAAACGCACCTGCCCACACCATGCTGAGTGTTTAGCAATTTTCTACCAAAAAAAAAAACAAAAAAACTGCAGGAGCCCTCCGCCCAACGCTCCCTATTCACCCAATCTCACCCCAAGCAACTTCTTTTTGTTTATCACAATGACAAAAGTCCTCAAAGGGAACTGTGTGTGGAAGAGGTAAAACAAAAAAAATGGCAGAAGCTCCAAAAGGCATCAAAATTAATTAATACAAAAACTGTTTTGAGCAGTGGAAAAAAATGTGTCCACAGGTGTATTGCATCAGAGTACTTTGAAGGTGACTTAAGTTCAACCATGTAATACACAATTTTTTATAAATTTTAAATTGTGGGGTCCCCCTGAATGCTAAAACTACTGAATTTACTTCAAAGAGTGAATTCTGTGGTATATGAATTATATCTCAGACTATTAGAGAAATTTAAGTTTCTGCTTTTTATTAGTAAATACCCTACTTTTCTCAAAAGGTTGTTCCTGTTGTAATAGCTATAAAAGCTCTCTAAAGTTAGCTGTTACACAGATGAATAGTATTTTTAGTGAAGTCAAACTAATTATACCAGAGAAACTTTCCACAGATCATATTAATTTAGTATAATTTTATTTCTTCAAAAGAAGTCTTTATTAATATCAAGTGTGTTTTTAGGGAGTAGAAGGAGCTTCAAGGAGTCTTTATAGAATATATGAAAAAATAGGTCAAAATGTAACAATTTTCTGCTTTTTAAATTAGTGAACATTTATTTAGTTTTCAGATATGCCTATCAAACAACTAAAACCCAATTAGGTGAGTTTTGCAACCTCTGCCATGTGTTTGTTCTCCATTCTGCTGTCAGACTTCTAGGTCCATCACCTGCTGCTAATCTCATCCATCTATGATTCCTTCCAAGTATTATTCACAGGGTTTAAAATGCCTGGTAAACTCTTCAAATGCAATCAATTCATTCCCTAATGTGGGGGAATTTATAGAGTAGGTCCCGTTTTTAAAGTTAAATTTAAACTAGAATGTTTAAATAAATATACAGCAAAATGATTTCCTGGAATCTGGGATATAAAAACCATCTATAGAGTTGTGTAATGCTTTCTAAGTCCTTAGGGAATGTTTTCATGTATTTGGTCATGGGGTAAAGACAGTCACCAACTTTGGTCCACACAAAGTATTATGTATAGAAGCTTCCTGGTTTTAGAACAAAGACGTATTTTATGGCTCAAAGCAGAAGGAAGATATTTTCCTTCTATTTAGTATTGTTATACTAAAATAGCATACCAATGAAACCAGCTAGGTAAGAGCATGACCCAAGGTGTGTAAACAAAGATAAACTGTTCTTTATTATGTACTCTTCCATGGAGGGAAGAAAAAGTTTCTCACATCTAAGAAAAAAAAAAAGGTTTATCAAGCCAAAGAAAACCATATGGATTAATATTTTCCAATCGAGGGGTATTTTGAGTGGCAATTCTAATTTGAAGGTTTGCCAACCTATGCTAGGATGCACAGTGGGTATACTTGGCACAGACAAAATGTGAAGAGGTGACCTGTCAAACAGCCGCTATCAAGTTACTCCCTCAACAGCACTTCCAACTTCTCCTGGGGTGATGTATCTGTGCGTGAGAGAAAGATGTCAAAGCACCATGAGAACCGCGGGGGCTGTCGCAGCAGCACCAAGCCCAAACCGTGCATCCCAGGGTGAAATCACACCCGCACCCTCAAGAGCCAACCAGACTGAGGCTCCTTCTAATATGAGTCTACCTAACACATAAAAAATAAATACATAACCAAAGATCCTCGCCACACTATCCTCTCTCAATTCCCTTTGTGATGCCTCTGGAGGGATGTTAACATCCTGCAGGCCCGTGGAAGCCAAGCCCCGCTCAGCTAGGGTAATGTCCAGGAGCTTCGGCGCAGACCGGGGGCCTCGGGCTAGCGTCCCCCACCCACCGGGCAGCGCTGGTCAGCGGCCACACAAAGGAGCCTGCCGCGGGTGCTGGACGCGGGGACTCGCCCCGGAGGCGGGCGCCAAATCTGGTCCCCGGCACGCCTCTAGGTCGAGACCCGCCGGAAAATACGGATTAATGCCTAAACCTGTTGCACAATTCGGGTCCCTTTCACCCCCCAAAACGAAGACAGGCGCTCAGGAGCGGAGACGCCAACGGCCCGGGCGGACTGTGCGGGCCGCGGCGGCATCCGGCAGGCTGGGCGGAGGAGGGACCGCCCGCCGGGCTTCCCACCTCGGGCGCTTTGTCTGCGGCCGCGGCAACGGGGGCTGCGGCTGGAGCGGCGGGGCGGGGGCGCCCCTCGCTCAGCCGCGCGGCCCGCCCGGGGGAAGAAAGCCGGGCCGGCCGCTGCCGCCGCCTCTTCCACCCGCCCGCGCTCACCGCCGGGCCGCGGAGCCTGCGCGCTCCTCTCGCCCGGGCCGCCCGGGCTGAGGGGCGGCCACACTCACCTGGCTGGTGCTGGCGCTGTCGACCGGCTGCTCCCGGGCGGCGGGGAGGACGCGGGGACAGAGCGAAACGCAGGCGGAGGCAGAGGGCGAGGCGGGAGAAGGCGGGCAGGGGGCGGAGCGGGCCCGGGCGGCGGCGGCTCCAGTCACTCGCTGCAAAGCGCGTCCGGCCCCTGCGTGCGTCAAGCAAGGGGCGGCGGCGCGGACGGCAAGGCGATCTCCCGATCCCCGCTGCCCGACCTGCGTCCGCGCGACCCGGCACGCGCCGGGGTAGCGGCCGTGCAGAGACCCCGCCCGGCCAGGGGAAGGGGGCGGAGCGGGGAGTCCCACGGGGGTTGGGGGTTGGGAGCGGGATGAGGACGGGGCCTCCGACGTACCCCGGTGGACCCTGCGGTCCTCACCACGCCCCAAGCTGCGAGCTCCCAAGCCACGAGCTCCCAAGCCGGCAGGCAGTGTAGGGTAGTGGTAAGAGCACTGGCCCTAGGGTCAGGAAGCCTAGGATTAAGGAAGGACCCGGCTACTTCACACCTTGGCATTTGTCTTCTGTCCTCATTTTGAAATGGGTATATGCAATTTTTCAAAATTCTAACATTGTCATGCTCGGTTTGTTGGGATTCCTTTGCCCCTAGTACACACTGCCAAGAAATGGCCTGAGATGGGTCTCCCCTCGTTGTGGAGTAGCTGCAGGATGAAGGCAGCTAGAGAGGAATGTGTTGTAGCAAGGAAGGGCTGGATTCCAGGCACTTGTTTTCTTTGAGGATCTTTCCATTGAACAGTCCAAATGGTCCTCTGACAAAACTACTTCCCCATATGCACAAACCCTAGTTATTTTTCTCCTAATGTACTGACTTCAGAGCCTTCATTCTTCTAATTGTATTGCGCAAATCATTTTTATGTCATTTCCGTAATTCAGTTCAAAAGAGTCATCAGCTAATACAAACTTTGGACAGGCATGTGGTCCCAAGCCCCAGCCTTCCATATTACTCACTCTGCTACTCACTCCAGTATCACTAATCCCATTGATAAAATCTTGCCATTCCAATAATTAGGCAACTAAATTTCTCTCTACTAAAGTTTTCTGATTAAAAATTCCATGAATGAATTCTTCCTCTTAATTCGGTGACTAATAATCTGTTTCCACTACTTCAACTTCTTTGTGACTCTTTAGATCAAGCCTTTCTAATTTCACTTCTACTTTTGTCAGAGAAGGCTCCAAAAACACAGAACCTCCCTCTTTAAAATCCTTCAGAGGCTCACCACCTAGAAAACCAAAATCAAGCTAATTACCATGGTATATAAGGCCATTTTTTTAAATCTGATCCCTAGACCTCTTTAGCTTTAGGTCCACTCCCACTACATGTCACAGATTCAACAGACTGTGTCTCTGTGCCTTTGTATATTTGCCCCCACCTGAAATCCATCCCTCATTTACCCAAGTGAACCCCTAAAACACTTGAAGATGATAAAGATAACACATCATTTCCTCTTTGGAATATTCCTTGGAATCTCCTTTCACCACACCCGTATCCTCATCCTGCACAGTTACATTGAATTAAATACTCTTTCCTTGTTGTTTTCATAGAACCTTTTATCTGTTCTGTGTGATAATCCTTAGCACTTTCTTCTTTCCCATTGCTTTGCTTGATGGTCTTTTCTTACTAGACTATGAGTTCCTTAAAAGGATAGAGATTTTTGTCTACTTCATTTTTGACTTCCAGATAGAATACACTGCTCAGCACTAAGATGGTTCTCTTTAAATATTTGTTGAAGTATTGATGACATTATTCATTTCAGCAAATAGATGTTAGGCATCTATTCAACAAGAGAGATATACAATACAATCCACAGTCCCTAACTTTCTTAACCTTCCACAGTATTCTGTTCTCCTTTACTAAGTAACATTCTCCTACTACCACTCACATTCTTTGCTTATTTTAATAAAGCAAGAACATGCCAAATAATTTATTATAGTAATTCACAAGACATCCCTGCTTTTCTCTTTCTACACCCTCTCGTTTCACACTGTATTACCTAGTTATTAGATAAGGGTAATACCTGCAAGCGAGGAAAAAAAAATCCAGGCTGTGAATGCAAAAAACAAAGTTTGGGTGTGCTATTTTTCAATAACTATGGAATGTACACAACTCAGTCACTTAAATTTACTAGGCCTCACTTCTGGAGCTCCTTTGGCTCTATGATTAGCATTCATTTTTAATATTTTGTTAATAAGGTAAGCATATCTTTCTTTAGATGTGTATAAATTGAGGGGACAACCAGATCCTAACAAAATAACTGTCCAACATATGGTACAACTTCGAGTGAGAGGGAACCACTCACTACCTAACAATGATATTCATCATTGAACAGTCCTGCTAGTTTCTATATTGAAGTGAAATGGGTCTCCCTATAGATTTGGTAGGTAGCTCTGGTATTGGTAGAAATACCACTGGATTTAAACTTCCTAGCTGTGTGAACTTGGACTGGTGCAAAACAGCTACAAGCATGAGTTTGCTCAACTGTAAAAGGGGGAAATAATAGGACCTTAATCATATGATGAATATGAATACAATGGGTACTAATTCCCCTTCCACACACAGTCCTTTAAACATTTGAAGTCAGCAACCATAACTTGAGCCTTCTCACACCAGCCTTCTCTCACATACCACATTGATCCCCTCTAAGCATTCTCATCTAACCATATTCTAGTGCCTCTTCAAATGTGACACCTATTATAGACTCCAATATTCTATTAATAGGTATAGATGAGTAGAGCACTACAATTTTCTGCATTCTGATGACATTTCAAAATTCAGTTTGATATCACATTAATATTTTCTACCACTCCACATTGTTCATAAAGATAATGCTTTTGCTAACTAAAACGAAAAAAATACCCCCAAATCTTTTTTAAGTCTTTAACATACAGGATCCAGCAGAAGTAAAGACAAAATCTGGGTGGTTTAAAATATATTTCACAAATTATACTATGACATGTTGGTGGGCTTTAGCATATATATGTATATACATATACATACATATATACACACACATATACATATACATACATATGAGGTTGCACAAATAATTTTGTGAACTCATCCTAGAAAAAGTGCTACATACATCATCGCTGAATATCACTATGGTCACCTTTGAGGTACTCCCTGTGGGAAGCTGTGCCCCAATGCCAGCACCTAGTCCACCCTTCAAAGCAATTTCACAACTCTTTCTGGAAAGGCCATCAGAGCCATCATAGTCTCCCAAATCTGACAGTTAAGTTCGTGAACTTACATTGACAGCACTGTACAACCAACTCAGGTAAGGTGTCAAAACCTTGGCAAGGTGTGACGACAGCTCTGGGTTTGGCTTTCTAGAACACAGAATTCAAAGGGTGTTCAGAACCCAAGGTATCAGTAGGTGTTTGTGGATCTCTTTTTTAGAGCAGAGGTTCTTATCCTGCTGGAACATCCCAACTACCTGGGGAGCATTTTAAAAATACAAATTTTAAGGCCTTATCAGCAGATTCTTGTCTAGTATGTCTGGACCCTATCTTCTCCAACCTGTATTTGTGCAATTTGTTTTTGGAGACTGAGTGCAGATCTTTACATTTACTCTTCTTAGATATCATTTTGGAAATTATGTACCAGGAGTCCCTGCCAAATAGAAATCAGTGAAATGAGAACATTTAAAAAAACATTCAGGGTGGGAGAAAGAATCCCAAAGATACTTGAAGTAACAAGTCCCTAAATTCCTAATTTCTCTCCTACAACATCACTTAAGCTTTTCATGAAATGCCACATTTAAATGTCATCTAAAATTATAAAACTTCTCACATTCATCTTGTTGTATTCTATAATAAGTTAATATTGAAAACACCTTTTACATGCATGAGTTTCCCATACATTGTGCGCTGGAACTTCTGAAGAACCCACTGAGCTAAAACAGACAGGTGTTGTAATGTCATTTCTTGAAGCTCAGCAAGGTTAGGCAATTTACTGAGCTTCTTGGAGAAACTGCTTACCCACAGCCCTGCTGCAGAGGTGGCCGCAGGCAAGTTCTCTTGTGCTGTGTAATCCCAGAATCACTGCTAATTACCTGTGGGAGAGCACCTGACCTTAAACAGCCAACTCGTACCCATTCAAAAATGACCTGGGGGAAAAATTCAATCCAAAAAAGTCAGTCCAATCAATTAATTTGGATTCAGGGGAAGCTGAATCCAAAAGGAATCACAGAGACTGGTAGCCAAGGACAAGAAGGGCCCAAGTGAGCAGATGTTAATACCAGTCAATAACTAAGCAGAACACATACATTCACACATTCATTCACCCACTTGTTCAACAACTATTTATTAAGCATCTTCTCTGGTTTAGGTGCTGGGGATACAGTATGAACAAAACACACAAAAATTCTACCTCATGGATCTTAGGGTTTAGTGAATGGGACAAGCAATAAATAATAAATAAGTAAATCAAATAGTATGTTAGAAGGTGATGTGTTGGATAAATATAATGCAGGGAAGAGGACTAGAAAATGCCAGGGGAGTGGGGCACAATTTTTAACAATAGGAACATGGAAGGCCTCATTGGGAAGGTTACATTTGAGGCTTAAAGGAGGTAAGGCAGTGAGTTTGGTCAAGAAAAGATACATAATAGTAGAAGCTGAGGGAGCCAACCGGTAGTGGGCCAGTCATGCAGCAGACACCAAGAGAATAGCAAAATTAGGCAATGCCCAGAGCAGGGCATTCCAAACCTAGCTGGGAGCTTTTTAAAAACAAAGTGATCCAGGCACTTCCCCAGACATACTAGATAAGAATCTACTGATGGGCCCTTAAAATTTGCATTTGTAAAACACTCCCCAGGTGATTGGGATGTTTCAGCAGGATGAGAACCTCTGTTCTAAAGAAAAGATTCACAAACTCCTACTGATACCTTGAGGTCTGAACACCCTTCAGTTTCTGTGTTCCAGAAAGCCAAACTCAATTTGCATTCCTCTCCTGGTAGGAGGCTTGATTGTTCCACTTTTCTGCTATTCCCCGGGAAGCCTGATAGCGTGGCTGAGATTTCAGTTTTTCTAATTTGCATATGAATTCTTTACACACCAACGGTACAGGAAACAAACCCCAACACCCTGTTCTCTGAGGTCACATGTTTGAGTTTCTGTATCGTGCAACCAAAATTGCCTCACATGCCACACTCATAAAGTTATGAGATGGTGGTGCCCAAACTGTAGCCCTGGGCTCATGTTTATTCTTACCTTTGGGGGCAAACAATAATGGAAATCTGTGGTTATTTCTTTCACATTTCAAAATCAATTTCTGAAAGATTGGAAAAGTGTTGTATTTTAAAATCTAAAGGTGTGTAACATTAACTTTAGTAATGCACATTTAATAATTATTGAATTTTTCAGAGAAATACTTCATGATTTTATTTAAAACTTACTTTGAGTGCTCAGTTTATCAGTTTTTACACTTGACATTTTAAGTCCAAGCTCAAAAATGTTCTCTTTCACTGAGACAGTTAACACAATTTGGTATTTTTTAAAATACATTTTTCTGGTTCTGAAATTACATAAATAACACTTCTAAGGTTTTTTTTGTTTGTTTTGTTTTGGGTTTTTAGTTTGGTTTTGTTTTGGCCACCTATTAGTTCAACATCTAGGCCAATGTATTTGGAGTTCTTTAGACAATAGAACGTTTTCCAAGGCCAATATTGTTTGCATTCACTTGTGTCAGGTGGTTGGTTCCCATCCCCCACACCCCAATCACACTTTCACAAAATGTTTTTGGTAAACAGGCCAAAAGAAAGAGTAAAAAGCTGTGTTTTTGTTTTGTTTTGTTTTGTTTGTAAAATCAGCAAAACCTTTTTCTAACAAAACTAACTTTTTTCTAGTTACAGAATCATAGGATTTTAAAGCTGGAAAACACCCCGTCTATTCAAACACTGTCATTTCCCTGTGATCCAGAGAAGTTAAGCAACGTACCCAACTCTAGAATTAGTTTACAAAACATCAAAGACCAGAATTCAGGTCTCCTGACCACAATGTGATATAAGTTGATATTTGAATATTTATAGTATCATCTGTATGTGTATAAATAGATGTGGTACATAATTTAGACATAGCACAAACTTATCTCTTAAACATCAATAGTGTTTTAAAGGTATTCTGAATAATAGAAAATGAAATAAAATTTTAGACTCAGGAAAGGTCCCTAATTTCAGTAATCAATTTACTGTCACTGCTAATAAAAGCTTTGTAATAGAGATTTACAAAGTAGGCCAAGTTAAAAGCAAACTGCTCAGGCAAATTGCTTTAAATGCTTCTGGCAATATACAATACATTACATAATAGAGTACAGTAAACTGACCATGCCAATTTTTATAGTTCTGCAATAAATTTTATTCCAGTAAGTACCATTAAGTGGCAATACAATATATGATCAAGTAGGCATTCCTGATCAGAACTCCTTGGTTGCAAATCCCAAAGCCAATTTAAACTAGATTGGGGTAAAGGGACAATGGATTTTCTGGAACAACGTTATGGGTTTTCTGAAGCAATACTGCAGTATAATAGCTCAAGAGCACTGAAGGAAGAACTGCATTTCTGGGGATTTTAGAGACCCAAGTAAAGTCAACATCTTTCTCTGTTTCTTTCTGACTCATTTTCCGTCTGGCCCACAGCAGCCAGCATGTCCGCTTTAGTACGATAAGAGCTCCAGGTAGCACTGGGTATACATCCTCTAGCTTACGGATAGCTCATGTATAAAAATATCAGGGGTGGCTGATATGTTGGGTTACATGCATGTTCAAACCCTGGGGACAGTAGAACAAGACTGGCCTGGGGTGGGGATGAGAGGGCAGGGGAGAGCTGGGTATCATAACTGGAATCTTCCATTATGGCAAGAAGTCTCCTCCAAAGGAGTTAGGGGCATTATCAGATAAAGGGGAGGAAGGGGCACAGGGTTGATAAAAATAATAGATATTCACTGCAAGATACATGCCAGATGTGTTTACAGAACTAAACTTCACACTAAAGAAGTGATTTCTGTGAAATATTTTATTATCCACTCAAATATTAAAATTATAATCTAAATGATTTCTAGTCTCATCATTTTATATTAAACATCTATACTCAAGTATCTTTTTTTGCTGGCCTGCTGATGCTCCTTTAAAACCCTAGCTTGAAAAAAATCCTTCAATTTAATCATGATTATGGTAGAAAAATACAATTTCGCCTTATCAGAGCATTTTTACTTGTGACTTGTGCTATAGATTTAAAAATTTGGGTCTAAAAATATTTTATTCAAAGCTGAAGAAGTAAAAGCACTTGACTGTCAAATTCAACCTGCGTAGTGAAATAGGTCTCATCTAAAAAGTATTAGTTAATTTACAGACAGATCTTTAGTTTCCGTTGCATGGTATTGCAATATGGGGCTAGGTCCTACTTATTAGTAAGATAGAAAAGAATGTTACAAACAAGCTTGGTCCTAGTCACAAGGTTTACTTTGTTTTTCTAATGTGTTCCAGTCACAGCCTGAACACAAAGGTCAAGAACATTTACCTCAGCGATCAAGCAATGTGTTCTGCTCTAGACTGAAAATCTAAGACCAGAGACTGAAGTGTTCCTTCCTAGCTTCAATTCTCCTAATATCAGAAATGGCTCTCTCATTTATCTGTGTTTAAAACAAAAACAAACCAACCCAAGAAACCCTGTGTTTTTCAACAAAATAGGGACAAACCACATTTAAAAATAATCTCCAGCCATTGCCAGGCTCCTGCCACACTGTCCCTCTCCAGCAGCTTGGAGAGGTGTGTGATATTCAGCTGTGACTTCAGCAGCTGAATGGCAGCCCAGGAGAAATCCCACTGCATGAAGTTAGGGGAAGCACTGGCCACACAAAAGCAAAAAATTGGTTTAGTTTTGGTAGTGGGATAAAGAAAAGAATTGCCTTTTGTATCACTCCAAATTTTCCTCTCCTACTGAATAAAACATTATTATGTAACAAAGAGCCTTTAAACACTTTCTTTCTTTTATAAATTGGAGATGTGACAAATACAGATTGTGTCATCCTGGGTTACAGCCACTTCTCAGGGTGTGGAGTTACTTGATTCCGGCCCTGTGGATCAGTGCACTCAAAACATGTGACACAAGCTAGGTTCATGCCTCATTGATATTATCTTAGATTTAGGGAAAGAAAGGAATGAAAAGCGTGCTTCTCATTGGGGACACGAAAAAAGGAAACCACAGAATGGGCCCCAGTTGACCATTTTATTCCAGAACCTTAAGTTTTGGTATAAAAATTATGCAAATCAACCAAGAAATCTATTCTAGCACAGGTCCTAAAGATGAGAATAATTATTATCTAGCCTTCTCCACTTGAAGGATGGCTGCAAATTGGGGACAGGAGCTGTTGTCACTGCTCAGCTTATCTGCCCAAGCAATAATCCTGGAAGTTGCGTCTGTTCAGAAATTGAGCCTAGATCCTTCCAAGGGAGGGTATCTTACTCTAGAACAGTGCCTGGAGATTCTGTGGTCCTGGTTTTATCTAGGGAGATGCATCATTTTATTGTCACATGATCAACTTTGAAGCACTTTACTTGGAAAAAGATGAGAGTGAACAGAAACATGGGAAAAATTGTTCAATGATTTATTATTTATTCGTGCAACAAAAATATAGTGCCAGAACTGTTTTAGAGATTTAGAGGCAACAATGAGGACATTATGAGTTTGCTCTCAGTCTAACTGTGAGATAGGAACCCAACCAAGCACTCAATGCAACGTGCTACATACTACAGCTGTTATTATATTCTACACAAAATGCTATCAAGATCCAGAAAAGAGTCCCTGCCAATGTGTCTAGAAGAAAGAGTCAGTGTTGTCTTGGCTGGGAAAAGAGAAAAAAAGCAGAAGAAAGAATATGTCCAGTGGCTGAGAGACGCTAAAGAACATGCTACTTGGAGAAGAATTTTAAGTATTCTTGCTGTGGGTACATGAACATAGAGGGGACCATTTAAGGGAAAATCAAAATGAGAAGTACATGGAAAATTTAGCAGCCTGAAGAGGCAAGGCAGGTAATGTACAAGATTGAAACTGAGTAGGTCTAGATGCAAATGCATTTGCTGTGAGTTCCTGAGCTGATAGTTCACTGGAGGACACAAAACTTCTAATAATATTTCACCAAATTGTACTTACATCCCAAATGTGAAAGAATGCCTTTCCCCCTATACCTTTGTCAATAAGGGGTATTTACAGTCATATTTTTCATTCATTAACCAAATATTAATTGAGTGGCTTTTATTATGAGGTATTTGTATTAGGAATTGAGGATACAACCGTGAATAAAACAAAAATTCCTATCCTCATGGAACTTACAGTCTAGTGAAGGAGACAGACAAAATAGAGGAAGAAGTAAAATGTTAAGTTGTCAGATAAAAGCTACAGAGAAAAATAAAGGAAGCACGACCAACAGAAAATGGAGACAGGTTAAATATTATTAATAGGTCATCAGGAAGACTTCACCAAAAAGGTAATCATTGAACCAAAACTGTGGGGTGTGAAAGAGGAAGCTATGCAGATATCTGTAGAAAGAACATTTCAAGCAGAGAAAACAAGAAATCAAACACCCCAAGGTAATATTGACCTGCCTGCGCTGGGAGGTTAAGGGGAAGGGGGTGAGGGTGAAAGAGATTGTGCAGGGTCTTTTAGGGAATTGTAAAGACTGAGGTTTTTGCTCTGAGCAAATTGAAAAATTGAAAAGGCCTCAAATGGTTTTGAGCAGAGGAGTGATAGGTGGTGTTGGTATTTTTGAAGACTCGCTGTAGCTGTTGTGAGCAGAACCAAATACTGGAGGTGGGGTCGCGGGTATGGGGGTGGAGGCTAGAAGCCCAGAGATCAGCTGAGCAGTGAGAGCTACTACTCCGGACAAATATGATGGTGGCTTGGCCCAATCTAACACGGTAGGAAGTGGTTAGATTCTGGCTGTACATTAAAGATAGAGAACCAGGATTTCCTGACAGATTAGCTGTCAGGTGTCAGAAAAAGAAAAAAAAAAAAGAGGAATGCAGGAATAACTCTTTGGTTTTTGGTCTGAGCTGTTAGAACAACAATATTCCATGTACTATGGGAAAACATGTTGGGAGGAGCAGTTTGGCAGATGGGAGTGGTGGGAGGGAAGGGAGGGGGGCTTAATTTGGTTTTGGAAATGTTAACATTGAGATACTTATCAGACAATAAGCATAAATTTAGAATAAGCAGCTGGACACATGAGTCTGGGGTTAAAGGGAGAGGTCTGAACTAAAAATTCATATTTGAGATTTGTTGGCATATCAGTGTGTAGATAATGTGAAAAGCCATAAGATTCAATGAGATTAATGAGAGAGTAAGCAAAGAGAAGAGTCTAAAGACTTGCTGGCAAGTCCCAAATTTGCAGAATGTGTCAGCAGGCGAGAGACCCAATGATTGCTGCTACAGTTCAAGTCCCAAGGCCTTCAGCTGTAGAATTCTATTTGTTGGGGGAAATGTCAGTCTCTTGTTCTATCCAGGCCTTTAGCTGAATAGATGAGGCCCACCCATCTTATGGAGAGCGATCTGCTTTACTCAAAGTCTAGCAATTTTAACGTACATCTCATTCAAAAACACTTGCACAGGAACATCCAGAAAGGTGTTTGACGAAATATGTGGGCACTTGGGCACAACCAAGTTGACATATACAAGTAACTGTTATAGCAAGTAAGATGAAGTTGAGAAGTGGCCATTGTACTAAGCAACATAGAGATTATGGGAACTTTAGGAGGCACAGTTTTGATGGAATAGTGGGAGGAGAAAGCTTGATTGGAAGGGATACACAAGAAAAGACATAGGAGGAGGGCCTCTTGTGCTACTAACTAAAAATGCCATGCACTTCTGGGTTCACAGGACTTGAGAGAAAGCAAGTGCAGTAGTGGGTGATAAACCTCCAGGGTAGACTGACCTGATGGATGGTGTTTGCCAGCACCCAGAGAAGGAGCTTACGGGCAAGATGGGGAGCTCGCTTATGAAGCCGGGGTCCTGAAAAGGGCTTACAGGGATCCCAGGTCACTGGCAGGCACACAGAAAAGTAGTTTTGGAGAAACATCCTCCATTTAAGTCCTCCAGATTCTCACAGATTAGCATCAACAAAATGTGAGATCACGGGAGTTCCCTGGTGGTGTAGTGGTTTAAGGCTTCGGCGCTGGCGCTGTCAGTGTTGTGGCCTGGGTTCGATTCCCAGTCAGGGAGCTACCCACATACCAAAAAGCAAAATAAATAAATAAATAAATAAATAAATAAATAAATAAATAAATAAATAAATAAATACTACCAGTTAAAAATCTTTGAAAAAAAAATGTGAGATCATAATCAATGGGTATAAGAAATATGTGAACAAGGAAATTCATGAGAGTATCAGAAACAATAAACATCAGATCTACTCTCTCAGGGGTTTCAAATATTGTCAAATATTAGATTTATCAAAGAATATGAAAAAGTTATTATGAAATGTTTAAAGAAATAAAACGTAAAAGATTAAAAAGCAATAAAGGGCTTTCCCATAAGACCAGACATATTTGGAAGCAAACCAAATAAATCTCTCAAAAATAAAAAAAATTGGAGTTCCCTGATGGTGTAGTGGCTTAAGGCTTCAGTGCTGGCACTGTCAGCGCTGCAGCCTGGGTTCAATTCCCAGCCAGGGAGCTACCCACATACCAAAAATCAAAAAAAAATAAATAAATAAATAAATAAATAAATAAAATAAAATACATTGAATCATTAAGGTAAAAAACAAAACCAAACAAACAAAAACAAAACAAAAACTCAAGTGGTTATAACACATACTAGGACAGCGGAATAAAAATATTGGCAAATCAGAGGCCAGATCTGAGAAATTATACAGAATGCAGTACAGAGGATAAGCATGTGACAAATATGAAAGGTTAACAGATAAGGAAATAGTTGATATGAGATTACTAGGAAGAGAGAAAGAGAAAGCCCATTTACTCCATAGGCCTAGCACCAAGTTGGTGAGCAGACGTTAAAACCCACAGGATTCATACTCACCTGACTGGGTGCTCTCAAATCTTAGATTGGTCTGATTAGTTATTTTCTCCTTTGGGGAGAAGTTAGGGAGGTTGGGAAAATGGTAGAGCCAACAGAAGTTCTTCATCCTGTTATGACCAGCAACAAGGGTAATGCATAAACAGTGGAGCCACGTACAGTGTGCAAGTTTTAAGATGAGATTAGAAACTAATCTTGCCATGTGACTTTAGAGCTGTCATGTGAGTAGTTTCTTCTTCTGTGCCTACAAACATACTTAAGTTTTTATTTATTTATAAACATCAAAATTCAAATAATTCTTTCAAGCTATTATCTTCTTTTTCTCCATCCATTCAGAGATAAATTTCTTGGGGGAAAAATTATCTAGACTTGAAATGATTATTTGTTCACCATTCATTCTACTTGCTGCCTCCCTGGTTAATCAACTGAAACAGTTCTTTCAAAATTAACAATGATGACTTATCATATTCAATGAATTTAAGTTCTTGTTTTTCTTTATAGTACTTGATACTGTTAACCACTCATTGCCTTCTTTCAATCAATAAACATTTATTAAGTTATTACTAGTTTCTAAACTAGGCTCTGGAGGTAAAAAGATAAGATAGTTCTCTGATGTCAAGTGATTTATCATTTACTTATTAAATAAGATACGTGCACAGCTAAGTGAAATAAAGCACTACAGAAAAAGTGAGACCAAAAATGAAGACATGATCGATTCTACCTGGGGGAGTCAGGAAAAGCATTACTCTTGAGTTTTCTTGAAAGACTATGTGTTGACCAGGTAGATGGGCACAGACCATGTCATCATTCCAGGCAGAGGAAGCACATGAGCAAAGGCATAAAGCATTCGGGTGTGTTGAGGGTAGTATAAAGATCTCAATATGTTGCCTTGGAACATAAGAAGCAAGATGTGCATTAAGGCCAGAATGAAAGGCAATGTAAAATCACGGGAAGGTTTTAAACTCGTTCAAATGAGTTTGGACTTCACCTTGTGGCCACCCAATGAGGTGCTAAAGAGATTCTTCTTCTCCTTTCTTCCTTTTCTTCTTACTATATTTCTAATTTAGAAATAACACCCTTGCAGAAAGACGGAGGCTGACCTAGAAGGCTATTCAGCTGGAAGATGACCACTTAGGAAACCTTTAAGTTTTGGGTGACAGAGGGTAAGGATTTGAAGTAACAAGGAGACAGGCAGGTGTGAGAGTTGGTGAACTGAGTGAATTAGAGTCCCATTAGGAGAGAGAAGCAGGTTTGGGAAAGATGTTTTCAGAAATGAGGAGTGTGGGCTGGTTGGGTATCCCAAAGGTGTCTTCTACTCCAATTGATGACCATGTATTCCTTTTTGACCTTTTCCTTTTTGTTGTTTTTATAATATTATCACTTTCTTCATTATAAAACACATAACTTTTCGTTAAAGATGATTTGAGCTATCTTGAAAAATAAGAAAAAAAGAAAAATTCATTAGTGAACTGATGACACAAATGTTATAGGACATTTTAAAGTATGAGCTATGCATATGTGCATGTTTTTGGAAAACTTTTTCATACCATCTATAGAATATTATATCTTCCTTTTGACATTTAATCATACATATCATGGGCACTATTCTTCATAATGTGCTAATCTTTGAGTATATAATTTTAAGGACTGTGTAGTGTTTTATCCTGTGAATAAACAACATTTTATTTACCTGTTGATGAACATTGAGATTGACTCCTGTACAGATGTTGTTTTATCCATGACTCCTGTTTTGCTATCAGATATAAAGTTGTGATAAACATCCTCGCATATCATATTAGATTGCTCTGATTATTCCTTTGGTAAAAATACCTGGAAGTAGAAATTATGGTGTCAAATTTATGAACAATTATAAAGTCTCATGATACATATTAACAAACTGCTTTCCAAATACACTGTCTCAATTGATGTTCCCATTAGCACTGAGAATTGCATTGAAATGTTTTTACTTTCTAAGTGTATGGGTAAGAATTTCTTCTTTTAATTTACATTTCCTGAATTACAAATTAATACATTATTAAGTGGGAATTTGTTTTTTCTTGTTTTGGGAATTGTCACTACATATTCTTTTTTTTTTTTTTTCTTTTTGGTATGTGGGTAGCTCCCTGGCTGGGAATCGAACCCAGGCCGCAGCACTGACAGCGCCAGCACCGAAGCCTTAAGCCACTACACCACCAGGGAAATCCCCTGTCACTACATATTCTTTGATAATTTGTCTCTTAGGATGATTTTTTAATTTGAATTCTCTCTTTAAATATTAAATTCATATATTTGTCTGCCATGCTTTTTAATATTGATAAACAAAGTTTTACAATTATTTTATAGCTAAATACTTCATGTATTTATCTTTTCCTTTGAAAAACTTGATTTCCTTATCAAACACTTCTCTTTTACTATCCATGATGTTGTTTTATCCTATTTTGTATTTCTCAGTTTATTTTGCTATGGCATTTAGCTGACACTTTCTCCTTCAAACAGGGAAGTTTGTCACGGTCCTTGGCACTTTTATGTTGATGTCCTTAGACTCAGAGATTTAATCTACTCCATATGTTTCAGTGCCTTTAAGTATTGACCCTCCTAATCTAAAACTATTTTTTTCTAATATATTTTTGCATAGTATCAATTTCAAAATCACAAATACTATACAGTGAAAATTAAGTCTCTCTCTTCTGACCTCCAGGCATCCAGTTTCTCTCCTAGTGAGTAATCACTATTACAGTCTTTTACAGAGTCTTCAAAGACTATTCTATGCATGTACAAATATATAAGTTCATATATGTCATATATATATTACAAATATAATATTCTCCACACAAATATTTGCATGCTGTGAACACTTTCTACATGTTACTTTTTCATTTTAATAATAGATTTTGGAGATTTTTTTCCTACCAATACACATGAGACAGCTTTGTATTTCATTACTTGAATGTATACTTTTTAAACCAGCCTTCTAATGCTAAACATTTAGTTTACTTCAAGTCTATTACAATCTATTATAAACATTGTTTTGTATTTACAGGATGAGTACTTAGGATTAGAATTGCTGGGTCAAAAAGTATGTGCATTTGTTATTTTGAATGATTATTGTACAGTTGCCTTTCATTGAGATTATGCCAATTTACAGCCTCTCCAGCAATACTTGGTATAAAATACTTGCTATAATTTATTTTGGCTTTTGCTAGTCTGATAAGTGAAAGATAGGATCTCAGTGTAGTATATAACTGGGTGAGCAATGGCATCTTTTTTACACTTTTAAGAGAAATTTGCATTTCCTTTTTAGTATACCATTTTTTTCACAACCAGTTCTCCCCTCACTCCTATATTATGTTGAATAGTTCATCTTTTTTCTTATTAATCTATAAGAATTTTCTTCTGATATATGCATAAGTTGTATGAATTATTAATTTTTAGTTTACATAAAAATGGTTTTGTTGTGTTTTGTTTCCTGTAGCATTTCTGTGATTATTATGTATACAAATTTATCAATCTTTTATTTTTTAATGACTTCTGAGTTTTGTGTTGTACTTGGAAAGTCCTTCCCATGCTGATATTATGTAAAACAAAATTTGTCATGTTTTATTATTGTAATTTTATGGGTTTATTTTTATGTCTAGATTTTTTATGTCAGTCTTGCTTATGTATTATATATTCTTGCTTATGTATTTTTATATATAAATTTAGAATCAGCTTGTCAAGTTATAAATTTTAAAATTCTTATTTTTATATTGGTTGAGATCAGCTTAAATTTAAAGATTAATTTAGAAATAACCAACATCTTTGATCTATCTGGAATTCATTTACATGCAAAGTGTAAGGTAGGAATCCAAAAAATTATTTTTCCTAATTGTTATACACTCATTGCAACACCATTTGTTGAATAATTTTACTTTCTTCCTCAATTTGAAGTGTCATTTCTATTACTCTTGTGTTTTGTGGTCTATTTTTGGGTATTCTATCATGCTTTATTGATGAATAATCTCCAGCCTATTTCAATTACTATAGTTTTATATTATTAATAGGTAGTGGGAAGTTCCTTCTTATTTCTTTATTTTTCTCCTAAATTTTTCCAGGCTATTCTTGCTTATGTATTTTTACATATGAATTTAGAATCTGCTTGTCTAGTTCTAAATTTAAAAATTCTTATTGTTACATTGATTGGAATCAGGTTACATTTACAGATTAATTAATTAATTTATTATTATTTTTTTAAATTCATTTTTATTGTTAGATTTATTGGGGTGACATCTGTTAGCAAGGATTACATAGGTTTCAGGCATACAATTCTACAGTGCATTGTCAACTTGATGTATAATAAGTTCACCACCTAATGTGACTTCTCTTTCCATCACCTTATATTTAGCTTCCCCCTCTTCTCTCCCAACCCCTCCCCTTTCTCCCCTCCCTAACCCACTCATCCTACAGATTAATTTAGAAGGAACTGACATCTTTATGACGCATAGTCTTTCAATCCAAGAATATAATATGTTTTCGATTTGTTTGTCTTCTTTTTTGTCCTTCTATAGTGGTTTCTATTTTTTGTTTTTGTATAAATGATGCACATTTATATTAAAGTTAATTCTTACATAGTTCATTGTTTTGTTGCTATTATAACATCTATTGCTTCTATGCAAATTACTTTCAAATTAATATCTCCACTATTATGTCTTTTAGAAACACAATGCATGTACTTCTAGCATTTTTTCATGTATTTTTTTTTTTAGATATTCTACTTGAAAGTTCTGCTGTTATCTTAAACTCAACAAGTTCCAAATTTGACTCATCATTCTTCCTTAGTTAAAGTACAATCTGTCTTCAGTTTGTATCAGTGCCTCATTAGGGCCCTGTGACCGACACATAGTAGGTTTATATGTATCTTCTTAGTTGAACCATTTGGATATGTATCGTCTCCCTTTTCTTCTCCACTTACCTCTCTCTGTTACATAGACACACACATACTGAGGGCCAGATACATAATTTGTGGGACCCAGTGAAAAATAAAAATGAAGAGCTCTTATTGAAAAAGCAAAAAAGCAAAAAAAAAAAAAAGAGAGAACAAAAACAAAAAAGTACTTCTAAAGTTCTTAAAATATAAAGCGTTTTTGTTTCTTCCATGGTCTCTCTTTCAACTTGTCATGGTGGTTATTTTTTTCTAAAATATTAATGTCATCCTATGCATAGAAAAATCAAAATGATTATGAATTTTACCATAAGCATAATTAAACATATTAGTCTCTAGAAAATTTTAATTATATAGAAAATTAATATACTTAAAAAAAACTCATATATCAGGGAGACTTGTACACTGAAACAGTTTGATAAAAGCAACATTTTGAACTGAGGGACAAATGGCTTCTTCATGTACATAATAATATTTTCTTATTCATTGCTTGCCTAGGTAATATGAATTTGGAGTCCACTGTTTGCCTAGAAACTCTTCAGTGAAGCATGAAATATGACAATGCTGGACATATCAACTACAGCTAATATGTATCCTGAGCAACTGGACATTTCAATTGGTGTGTGTGACTAGAAAGAAGGAGATAGTTGTTTTCCATTTCACATTTCCTCATCACTCTTCCCATTACCTATAGAGTCTGGTTCCACAGGAAATTAAGGTCCTGAGAGATGCTTCAGTAAGCCATTTATTATTGAACATTTTCAATAACATGGCTTCTGGAAGAGTAGAATAAAACCCTTGAGGGTAAGGACTTCCCTTTTGCTTGTTGATTTTGATGTACTTACTTTATTTAAAACAACAACTGGGGTTCCAATACCACAGTGGAATGCAATATATGATATAATCTATCTAGAACATATGAACTTCTCTGCATAAGTTGAAGAGTTGGTCCACCTACTCCCCACATTTTAAGACACAAGGAGAAAAGCCAACTATTTCAGCAGACCTAAAATTTCCACTTGGATTACATCCCAGTTCTTCCATCATATGCGATAATTGCAGTAAACTTCAGACAAATAAACAGAAATAGACAACTAAGAAAGTTCTATATTTGTCTATGCCCAAAAAGAGAGAAAAACTATTTCAGCTTTCAGTTTCTTTCAAAACACTTCAAAATCACTTTCAAGACCTTTCTTAGCTTGGGTTCCCTAGACACAGATACTAAGATGGAGAGTTGTATCTGAGAATGCTCTCAGAAAATACATCTGTAAAGAAGTGAGGCAGAGAGAAAAGCTGAACTGAAGTTAGTTACAAATGAGGCCTCAATTTTAAGGGGAGGTCTAAGCTCACTTTAAGTTTTTCTTTTTCATTTTACCTTGAAAAACCTATTGTGAGACAGTCCAAAATGAAACATAAGCTAGTGCTGAAAGATAAAACTCCCAGGTCAGGAAGTTCTCAAACAGTTCTAGGCAAGAGCAGGGAATGAGTATAAAGAGCATCACTGCTAATGGCACAACCTAACCAAAGCCAGAAGTGTATCTAGTGGATGTTGTATACGAAGGCAAAAAGAAAGGGCAGTGGTGCACCACATGCATAATCAGAACGTGGAACACAAGAAGCATGAACCTGGGTAAACTGGAAATTGTAAAGCAAGAAATGGAATGTCTAAATAATACAGTGCTTGGTGTTCACAATCTAAAATGGACTGGAATTAAACATTTCCAGACAAGTAATTATGTAGTGTTTTACTCTGGAAATGACAAAGTTAGAAAAAAAAATGGAGTGATTTTAATACTAAGGCAAGATTTTGCACCCTGGCTAGGAGCTACAATGAAAGGTCGGACCAAATAATATCAATTGGACTTCTAGGAAAACTTATTAACATAACCACCATTCAAGTCTATGTACCAACTACAGAGGCTGATGAAAATGAAATTGAAAGCTTTTATGCAAGTATTCAAGAAGGAATTTATCATACACCGTAACAAGACATACTGATAAATACAGGTGAGTGAAACACAAAAGTAGGAAATAAAGCAGAATCTAATGCCTTTGGAAAATTTGGACAGAAATGAAGCAGGAAATTGGCTCATGGATTTCTGTGAAGCCAACAACTTATTCATCAAAAACATATTCTTCAAACAATCAAACAGATGATGGTATACATGGACATCACCAGACGGCCAATATAAAAATCAAATAGACTGTGTAATTGAAAGCAGGAGGTAGGAAGCCATATTCTGTCAGCCAAAACAAGTCCAGGAGCAGACTGTGGTACTGACCATGAACTGCTACTAACAAACATGATCGGAGTAAAGCTGAAGAAGAGCACTAAAAGATTCATAGTGCCAAAAGAGAATGTAAATAACATACTTGATGAATTTGAAGTCAACATAAAAAATAGATTTGCACTGTTAAACTTAAATAAACAAGAACAAGAAGAACTATGGACTGAAACTAAAAATATTATTATGGAAGAATGGGAAAAGACAATGCCGGAAGTAAAAAGGAAAACAAAACAAAACAAAAACGAGATGAATGACAAAAGAAGTGCAAAAAATTATTGAAGAGAGACAAGAGGTACAAGGTAAAGGTGACAAAAGTGAGTTAGAATCCTGAACACAGTTTTTCAGCGACTATCATATACAGATAGAGAGAACCACACAATAGTCAATATAAGAAGACAGAAGAGAGCAACATAAAAATATCTCTACCAGAAGATTCAAGAAAAAAAAAATTCAAAACTAGACTAGGAATGCTGAATGACCAACAAGAAAGCACAGTATCTGACCAGGAGAAGATAAAGGGAAGGTAGAAGAAACAGCACACAAAAGGTCTATACAGAAGACACAAAAGGATGACGATACCTTTGAAGAAGATTCTTAATGAGGAAGAATCTGTAATTCTAGAAAGCAAAGTGAAAGTTGCCCTGAAAGTATTGGGAAGAAATAAATCCCCAGGGGTAGATGGGACATCAAGAGAATTTTTCCGAGCTACAGAGACTAAATCTGTCAAAATCCTAACAAGAATATGTCAACAAAAATGTAAAACAAAACAATGACCTACAGATTGAAAACATTCAGTAAACATTCCAATCTTCAAGAAAGGAGATGCCAAGGAGTGTAGTAACAATTGGATCATTGCTTTAATTTCCCATGCAAGTAAAGTGATGTTCAAGGTGACGTAACAAAGGCTTTTCTACTTTATATGAAGCAAGAAATGCCAGATGTTCGAGCTGGATTCAGAGAAGGATCTAATTGTGAACACTTGTAGGATACTGGAGTGTTCCAAAGAATTTCAGAAGGTTAGTCTATGTGTTACAAACTACAGTAAAGCTTTTCTTTGACTATGTGGATCATGTAAAACTTTAGGTGGCTCTGAAAGAAATGGGTGTGGCTCAGCACTTGACTGGTAACTTGTATTGTGGATAGGAAGCCATTGTCAGCATAGAATATGGAGACAAATGACTTCCTATAGCTAAAGGTGTCAGACAAGGGTGCATTTTATCTCTCTATTTGTTTAATCTGTAGGTAGAACATGTGCAAAAAAACAGGACTAGACTCGGAGGCAGGAGGAGTGAAAACTGGTAAAAGAAATATCAATAACTTAAGATATGTAGATGACACCACCTTACTGGCAGAAAGTAGCAATAATTTGAAATGACTTCTGATGGAAAAAGAAAGTATGAAAGCAAGACTGCATTTAAACAGCAAGAAGACAAAATTCAAGACTACAGAAGAAATACACAACTTTAACATAGACAATGAAGACATTGGAATTGTTAAAGATTTTGCTTACCTTGGTTTAGTCTTCAATTCAAATGGCGACTGCAGCCAAAACATCAAGAGAAGGCTGAGACTCAGAAGGGAAGCAATGGAAGAATTAGGACTGTTCATCAAGAGCAAAGATCTGTCATTAGAAACCAAGACTAAGCTCATCCACACCCTCATATTCCCAATTACCAAGTAATAATATGAAAGTTGAACAGGGAAGACTGATGAGAAAAACAATGATTCATTTGAAATATGGTGTTTGAAGGAGAGCTCTGTGGACACCCTGGACCACCAGAAGAAGTGGAGCTTAGAACAAATTAAGTCTAAAATTTTGTCAGAAACAAAAGTAACAAAATGAAAACTGTTCTACTTTGGGCACATCACGAGAAGGCAGGGTTCCCTGGAAAAGAAAATAACACTAGGAAAGATGGAAGGCAGCAGGAAAAGAGGGAGACCAAACATGAGATGGAGTGATTCCATAAAATAAACCATAAGAATGAGTCTGTAGATGACCAGGGCTGTTGAGGACCAGACATTGTGGACATCACTCATGCATAGGGTCACCAGGAGTAGGAGCCAACTCAATGGCACATAACACACACTAAGCTAGGCTAGGGTGAATTGAGAGAAGGGTGTTAGGCCATTTTAATCCATTAGAAAGTTATTAGTTATGCGCTGCTCTCTGAAAAGGACACAACATTGAGGGAACAGCTGTCTGTAGCCAAGGGTGAGGGCCATGGAAAGACACACCTTTAGTCTACTGGCAGCCTCTAGGGTTGGGCACATCGACCCTAAGGAGAGGATTGAGATAGAGTGCCATTGCATCCACTACAAGGCCCTACATATGTGATCTTTTCATATCACTGACCCCATTCCTTCTTTAGCTACATTGGCCTGCTTATCAGTTTCTGAAACTGCCAGGAAGGCTCAATCTCAAGACCATTGTTCCTCCTCTTTCTTTATCTGGAACACTGTTGAGGTGATCAATGGTCTGGTTTGCCAGGGCTAGAACCGCCTTGGTTTTTGCAGCAGGGTCGCTGGAAACCCCTTAGTCTCAGAAAAGCTAGGATGGTGTGTCACCTATGCCTCCTCCTGTGCTTCACTCCCTCACTTCCTTCAAGTCTGCTTAGCTGTCATCTTCTCTGACCATCCTGTTTAAAATTACACTCTCTTACCCTCACTCACCTATTCCCAATTCCCTTTTCCCCTTTTAGCACTTAATACCTTCTAATATACTATTTCACTTATCTGTTTTATCTGTTTAGGGGTATATTCTTCATGATGACAGCTTCTGCACATAGTAGGCACTTGGAAAGTATGTGATGAATGGATGAAATAAATAACTTTCTAATATCTTATAGAAAATACATAGTTCCTGGTTCCTAGCAAATATGTGCATTTAATTATTAATTAAAAATATTTCAGGTAATAATTACTTTTTTTCTTTTTCTTTTTTTTTTTTTTAAATTTTTATTTATTTATTTATTTTTATGTGGTAGTTCCCTGGCTGGGAATCGAACCCAGGCCGCAGCGCTGACAGCGCCAAAGCCTTAGCCACTACACCACCAGGGAACTCCCTAATTACTTATCATTGTTATTCGGTAGTTTTGCTGGTAAAGGTCAAATTGATCACAAAATCATTTCTTTGGTACGTGAATGGGGAAAGGATTTAAAATTAAGTCATTCTACTTGGTGGTTGATGGTCAATGACATGCTATTTTTAAATTATGTGAAATAATTTAACAGATTACTTATTTAGAATTTGCAACTTGAAAACAATAGGCTGGAAAAAATGGAGCCATCTGACTGATTGACAGCATTGTCCACTGTGAAATTAATACAGGGTAGCTGCCATCTCCTAAATACATCTTTATGAGTAAATGTTTAAATAGGAGAACAGGATGGGTGTAAAACTGAAATTTCACCAGCTGTAAAGTCAAAGCATTTGACTTTGCTTTATCTTCAGTGGTGTGTGTTTTCTTCAAAAAGAAGGGTAGAGAAAGAGAACAGGTATTATTCGGCAGATAAACGTTTATTTGCACTTGAAAGAAAAATTTTTAGAAAATATAAGCAAACACACATTTGCATTTCCATAAAATGTAATAAATGCCTAAGAACTTAGCCTAAACTATAGTTTTCTCTGTTCCACAAGGAGCAAAATATGATAAGAAATAAGAAGTGGTCTCTCATGGTATTTTAAATTAAACTTGCTTTTGGTTATAGTAGAGAATTAACATTCCTCCAAACCTGTTCATCAGCCAACCTTTAATATGGACAAATAATTATTATTCTCAAGTCATGAGAATATTTGAAACCAAAAATATGTTAAAGTCTCCATTAATTTTATTTCTAAAATATTTTATCCTAAGAAAATATAACAAATGAAACATAACTGAACACATTGCATCATGATAGGAATTATGTATTTTGCTTCCCATGATTTATACATGAACTCATGCACAATAACATGGAGTTAAAATAGATCATGTATCTTTGTTCTATTTGCAGAACAATAGAAGGAGCCAATTAACCTAAGTGCTTTATCTGAAAAGGCCTGTAGTTGTAACACATGGGGCAAAGCTCGCTTTGCTAATCAAACTTGTATTTCCTAATACTGAAAAGGCAGTGAGTTTAAATCATATTTATTTCCTCTTCATTGCAATCCTGCTAAAGACATGTATTTGTATTTTACTTTATGTTCCATTAGTAAGTTTGCATTCTCTTTAAAGTTAAAAGGTAAACCCCAACATGGACTCAAGAACTATGTGAGAATTTTTAAAAAATTAATTGAAATTGATTACTAACTGTTACGGGTTGAACTGTGTCTTTATAAAAGTAAATTTGGACACACAGAGAGACCAGGGATGTGCAAGTACGAAGGAAAGACCATGCTAGGATACAGTGGAGGTGGCTATTTTCAAGGAGGGATCTATTGTATTGTCTAATTCAAAAGTTGGAAAAAAAATTCAAAGGTCTATGCTAGCATTCATCGAGCACTTACAAAGTAATTATAGCTATGTTTATACTCATAAATAGCTTATACAAGTGAATAATAAACTATAGTTTATGATTTTGACAGGAATATAATGTCTTATCTGAAAAATTCCTTTTAGTTTGTCTCAAGTTTCTTTTTAAAGTGGACTTTCACACTTTTAATTATCCTCCTTCCCCATGTTATGCCTACTAGCATTATTACATTCTTTGATGTCTTTGTTTTATATTTTGGAGAGTAGTTTTAGCTAAAAAAATAAACTTTCCTAAATACCAGAAAAGAACTTTCAAATGAGTAAATTTTAGACTTACAGTACTCAACAAGGAAGGTAAAAATATCAATCATCTAATTTGATCAAGCAGTAAGGCAATAAAATATGTTATCTTGAGACTAAAACCCTTGTGTAATTTTGACCTTGAGGTTTATAAGATTAAGGCAACTTATTTTCTCCTATGCACCTAGACTGCAGTCCAAGTAGCAGCAGTAGTGGGTAAACAGTCTTGTTTTCAGCTCTGGTTGCTTTACTGAACAGGTTTACCTGAGGGGTGGATAATTGACCAAAAGAGAGACTTGCCCAGAAACTCAACAGTTGTCTATAAAAATTAGCTCTTTGTCCAAACACCAAAGTTTGCCTCATATACATTCATAAAGAATGGGCCAGAGCCACCTCAGCATCTTGGCGTTTTAGCAGGTCCATCAATGGTGCTCAACAATCATTCTATGAGTCCGCTGTTGATGGCTCCCTCATTTATTCCCCATATTTGTTTGTAAATCTTCACTAGTCTAGTTAACCCACCTTAAGTACTCTATCTCCCTCTTTCTCTCAGGAGACAAATTTGTTTCTAATTTACAAAGAAAAGGTAAAATCTTTAGGGGAACAAAAATCTCTCAATTTCCTGCCCCTCCATGTCAAGTTTGTCTGTGCTCCTACCCACTTCTCATCTTTACCTATTTCCTTAACTGCCAAGTTCCACCTCTGTCTCTCGTACTTCCTCAATCTTCGTTTTCTTCTCCTGTGAATTCCTTTACCCTGAGCTCCTAGTTGATAAATCCGATAGGCGTTTTGGCTTCCATCTTACTTTACTCCTACCTCTTGGACCATTCTTGGGTCTGCTTGTTTGGCACCCTCTTCATTTCCTACCTTGATATTCTGTGCCTTGAACCTTCTCTCCTTGCTACACATGTTCCCAAGAGAGAATTCCATTCATCTTATGACTTTAAACATAGCCCCTGTGTTATATGTTGAGGATTCCAGATTAATTATCTCTAGCCCAAACCTCTTTTCTGCACTCAACACATCCATATTCAGTTGTTAACTTGCCATTCTCTTGATTTTCTCCCTTACCATGTCCAAAATATGTTTTTTCCTCAACTTGCTTCCCAACTCTGCAAGTTCAGAAAGGGGAACCATCACCCACCTAGATGTTTAAGCCAGAAACCTGGAATTTACCTTGAATTTGTTTCTGTCCCTAACCGTCCACACCATCTAGTCTAATAGCAAACCCTGAGGTACATCCTCCAAAATAAACCCCAAGCTAATCCACTCACTGTCCTCACTCTCATCTCCTACTGCTAAGGCCACGTTCATCGCTCTTCAGAGCAGAGGCTCCCTGCTTCTATTTTTGCCCCCAAGTCGTATTTCAGGCCCTCATTACTTTTCCTCACTGCCATCGCCTCTAATCCCTTCTTCACATTGCTGCTATTGGAGCTTTTTAACACATGAGATCCAGAATCTTTAGCATCGCATTCAAAGCCCTTTATGATCTTGTGTTCCTCTGTGTCTCCCAACGCATTTCCCCACCTTGCTCCCTATCACCTGTCATATACACCGTATACTGTCCCTGCTTCTATGCTTTTGCTACACTGCCATCCTAACAACTACCCATTCTTCATCTGCCTTACTCTTATTTGCCTCTTAAGGGACTCAGTTCAGATTTCATCCCTTCTAGAAAAACCTCCCTTGATTTCTTACAATTCAAGAAATATAGCCCTTGAGTACTTTAACTTCTGTTATGGCACTATCACTATCATAGAGTATTCTATCTCTTCCACCAGACTGAGCAGTTTGAGAGCAGATACTCAAATTGTGTATGGCTGGCACAGAGTCAATGCTCATTTAATCTTTATTGAGTAAATTAACAGATGAATAATATAGTTTTGAATAAAATTAGAGAAGTACAGATATCTGGGCACAAAATTAAAAGACAACAACATGTAAATTCTGGAGAAAGTTGTGAGGTGAAGCACTGAGTAAATGAATTTTTGTTTTTCTCTTTATGTGCTTAATTAAAAAAAAAACTGGCTTATTGTATGAGAGTTATGAGACTAAGAGAACATGACATGGAAGTTATTGGAACTAAGATCTTGTTCCACATTAGACTTGTGACTAATCGATTACTCCTGAAAAAGCTCTTAACTGATCTGGGCCTCATTGCCCCATCTGTGAAGTCAGAGGACCGGCTAACCGAGGTGTTCTTTTAAGATCTTTCTCAAGTCTAAAACTCTACTATTTTACAAATGGAACAAGTTAACAACTTTATAATGAAACTCCTCTCTTTTAAGAAAAGTCAATTTAATTCAAAGGAGTTTAATTTAAACTTCTTCTGTTTTAAAATAATTGTTATGTATTCCTTGGATGTTAAAAAGTGATCCCACAATTCTCTAGACCAGTTTAATAGCTCAGGGTGGAACCACAGAAGAGGTACCAAGTTTTCTGTTTGCAGGATATCAAAGAAAGTGTTAATTTGCTCTCTTGGCATGCCTGACTTTTTGGGGAAAAAAGTCTGAATAACTACATGTTTCCTTTAAGCTGTATTTTCCAAACCAGTGTTCTAGTAGATGAAAATAGGTCACCTCAGTAGAGGTCAAGTAAGTTTGGGAAATTGCTGCATCCTGAAGTTCTTTTTGGAGGTGACTATCTATTTTTGTTTATTGAAGTCTCAGAAAGTCCTGTAGCGTAAGAACGTGTTTAATCCACTTTTCCTAACTGATGTGAGCATGGAACCCTTTTCTCATGGCACTTGTATCATATCCTATGGCATTTTGTTTGGATGGCACCAACTTGTAAACTGATTTAAAGCTACCTTCTGTTCACCAAGTCCCTTGTGTAAGCAGCTTGACTTAAGCTAGGATGACTTTATGGCTTGATAAGTGCCCTTGATGATTCCTTTCCAATCTGATCATTATCTCCCCTAATGCATTTTTCTGTTTCAGATGGCCTGAATGTGAAAGTTAATTTCTAAGGAATTTCTTTCCGTTTTACAAGCTTCCATTTTACTTCTTATTGCTACTGATTTCAGTGGCTATAATTTTTTCTTTCTAACATTTAAACATTTTATATAGATATATAGTTACAGAAAATTTCCAACTGATCTAGTTAGCACTTAAGCTTTTCTAAAGTTTACATCATTTCAGCAATTGCTTGACTTTCTTGTCCTATCACACTTGCACCGTACCTTATTGGTAGTTAAAGCACTTAAATACAGAAGGATATATTCCTTCATACTCCTTGTACATAATAGATGGATCCTATTCTGAGAAGTCAGTTGAACTCTGAGTATGGTATACCATACTGGATCAGCAGTACAAACTGAAAATCTATAACATGTCTCTCTCATGTTTTATTATTCAAATGACAGTTTCTCACTTCTTTTCTAAGCAGATCTACTAATGCTTCATCAATTTAAGATCAGAGTTAAGTCCCCAAGCTGAAAGTTTACGAAGCTTTAATTACTTGTTCTACTTTATAGGGATGTATTTTTAAATTTGAAAATAGGCAGAGAACAATGTTTTGATGGTATGTGCTACTGGACCTCACATGCTCAGCATGACTGCAGACAGCTGCAACCAAAGTCAGCAAGAGGCTAACAGGCTCTGACCTGACTGTAGAACACCATCAATAATCTGCGGTGAATGCTGGGTGCTGTAGCTAAGGGAGTTGACAGCTGTCTCCTTAGGAGCCTTTCAGAGCAATTGCAGTCAGCCTGATTATAACCTCTTTTTAAAATCCTTTGGTTTCAAATTTTGGGAGATTGAGTAGTTGAATGTGGCTAATTTGAATAACATCATAATAACTCCATTTAGAACTCAAATGAAATAATACATTTGAAGGAGTTGTGAAATAAACTCCTTTAGAGAGAATGCAAGTTATCATTACTATTGGCATTGTTTTTGAATAACAGACCCAGCTTTATAAAGGAAACTATGGTTATAAGATGTAAGTGTAAAACAGATAGATTGACTCAAGCAAAAAAAAAGTCATAAGTATTTCAACGTATTATATGTAGTTAGTTCATTTTATAGGTATGATAATTAAAATACATAGGATATTGGCCTAAGAATAGAATAGACTAATGGAATAGAATAAATAAACCAGAAATGAATGGTATAAGAATTTCTTATTAGATAACAGCATCAGCACAAATCAAAAGAAGATGAGAACATTATTGAATAAATAGTCATGGTAACTGGATAGCCACAAAAATAATTACCCCCATCTTGTACTATATACTAGTGTTCCTGGTAGAGATGGGTATATTAAAACTAGGGAGCTTTTAGAGCTAGACAAATAAATGCCAATTTAAACATCCAATAATAGAAATTGCTTATGTAAATTGTGGCATATTTATGAGATGGAATGGTAAACAGCCACTAAAAATTACAATTGCTATCTTAATCTGTTCAGGCTGCTATAACAGAATACCAGAGAGTGGGTGGTTTATAAAGAACAGAATTTTTTTCTCAATTCCAGATGCTGTCAAGATCAAGGCACCACAGTGCCTCTGTGTCTGGGGCTTATTTCCCAGTTCATAGATGGCTGTCTCTTGTGTCCTCACATGGTATAAGAGATGAGACAGTTTTCTGGGGTCTTTTTAATAAAGGCACTAATCCCATTCATAAGGGCTCCTTATGACCTAATCACCTCCCAAGGCCGTGCCTCTTAATACCATCACACTGGGGGTTAGTATTTCAACATATGAATCTTGGAAAACACAAACATTCTGTCTATAGCAGCTACAAGGAATATTTAGCAATAAAAATGTATTATATCGTATTAAGTGAAAGGGTAGACATAGCAAAATTTATGCACCAATATTCCTTAAGATTAAATGCAAATATGTGTGAAGAAAATCCTAAATAACAGTGGCTTAAGGTATATAGAAACTTATTTCTCTGTTAAATGAAAGCCTATTTGGCTGTTCAGGGCTATTATGGTGCTAGCCATAATCTTGTTCCACAACACGTGAACTCAACCTAAAGCTAAAGATGGAAATGTCTGTGTTCAGACAATTGGATGAAAGAAGAGATGAAGGAAAAAAGGCAAAGGTCATTTGGCTGTCTGTGAAGGACAATTCCCGGAAGTTGCCACATGATCCTCCTGCATAGATCTCTCTGGCCTCAACTCAGTGTAGTGGCCACTCCCAGCTGCAAGGAAAACTATCTTTTTTTTTGCTTTTTGGTATGTGGGTAGCTCCCTGACTGGGAATCGAATCCAGGCCGCAGCGCTGACAGCACCAGCGCTGAAGCCTTAAGCCACTACACCATCAGGGAACTCCCCAGGAAAACTATCTTATAATTACATTAAAAAGCAAAGAGGGAAAAGAATGGAAGGCAATAAACCAATGGGAGGGAATATGCCACTGAAAGGAAAAACACTCAATTCCTACTTCTGCTTTTTTGTGTGTTGATTTTTAAAGTCATTTCCTTGGTTGTGCCTCCAAGTAAAGTTCTTGTTCTCTGGATTATTCTATTCACATTGTCCTCACCTTCCTTAGCTCCTGTCTTTTGGGTTTTCTTCCCCAAATACCCAAATCCTATATACCTTCTCCTGTCTTTATTATACACAGCAGTTTAGCTTAGTCTCAGTTTTAGTCTTCAGTGATGTACCTGGGTGCTGAACAGCAAAAAGACCTAGAGGGTAAAGGGATTCACACTTCACAAGGCAAAGATATTTTATTTCAGCTCACAGGCAGTTATTTTTCCCAAAAGGAAGTGGTAGCAAGTCACAGGGATAGTATTGCACCACGAACTTTGAGGAAGAGCTACCCTACTGTTAACCTGAAGCAGAGCAGCAGGCTACAGGTTCTGACCTCATTTCCTCTAAGCCACAGCTGGTTGGACCAGAGATAATCTGATGCAAGAATAGTCTGTAGAGAATAGTACAGTCTAAGGAGTGACAACTGGGGAGAGCTAGGCCAGTTAGAGAGTATAATATTCTGAAGGCTAGCAGATAGCTGTAAGAATTACAATGAGGCCCAATAAAGATACAGTGGGGGTTGGTTCGTTATAGTATTTCCATGTGAAAATTCCTTCCCAACATTTCTTAGGAAATTTCTGTTTTTCTGAATGCTAAATCCCTAGAAAAATCAGTTGAGAAATTGAGAAAATGGCAACAAACTGGTACCATAATTCTCTTGTGAGAATTAATCCCAATAATCAACAGAGCGACATTACTGGATCAATGGAAGCTCCTGATGTCAAGTTACAAGCAAGAAGAGAAAATGCTGACAAATGGAGTCAAAGGTTAAGGCTGACATATCCAGAAACAGAACAGAAATATGTAGAATTGAAGTGATCACTATGCAGGCAGTCAGTCCTGCTTGTAGCTGTGGCCATGTTCTAAGCGTATTTTTATGGCCCCAACTCTTGTTAATGATGAGTTATTTTTGCAAATTAAATCAATAAGTTTATAGACAGAGTATACTTTATACAAATCTTATAAGTAGTGTTCCAAGAAATGTTTTAAAGGCAAAATGAGTACTTAAACTGGGAACTTTCATGCACGATTCTATGAAGTGTTAATAAAACTTATTAACTTGTTGTATGATCTGAATCTTAAATTATTTGAATACTACCTAATAACATTTGCTGTATTTTCAGTGTTTGAATGTTCATTATAGGCTACAGATCTTTGTAAATACTGTTACAGGAAAACATACAGAGATAAAAAGATGTGTACATTGTATACTACTATATAAAGTCAGAAAAAGATCCAAGATCTGAATTATCAGGACGAATATTGATTTCAACAGCAAAACCAAAGTCAGGACAAGCAGACAAAATATTTTTATCAGTAAACAAAGAAATGAACTTTATGAAACAACATGTACCTTGATGCCCAACTTGTGTATGCTTTTGGACATACTTTTAGCAATTTGACCACCATCAATGCAAATAAAAGAATATTGTCTATGTTGAACAGGCAATTCATTCTAGGTGACTTTGAAGTTTTACTTTAAGAATGATAATTTTAAATATTAAATACGTATGACATTTTATTATAATTTAAAAGATTATTTTATTTGACATATACTTTATTTGACATGTGTTATTCTGCCCTTCTTTTAGTGTTTTTTATGATAAGGTAGAGATTATTTTACATTACATGTGTTTACATGATAATATGTAGTTATAATATACTTTATATGTTTATATACTAATATATATTTACATATTTATATTATACTCATATACTTACCTGCTTATATTTACATTACATATGTTTACATCTTATATATATTTACATGTTACTATATAGGGCCATAAGAATAGTAACAACCATAATTGGTTATTATATCATTTTTATAGAAATACTGCTGGAAATTTTATATAATCCTATCACAGAAAAATAAATGATGGTTTGTTATTATGATCATTTACTATTACTTAACAACACATAAATAAAATGTAGAAAATCTAGACCAGATGGGATTTCAGGAATTGCTGAGAATTTTCGGGAATTCTGATTTCTTGGTTTTTAATATTATCTGTTGGGGATTTAGCAGGTCACAGTAACAGCCATAGAGACAATGACAGAAGGAAATAAGTCACGATCAAGGTGGGAGGTGAAGCAACTCCTGCTGCCCATGCATGAATCATGCCTTATACCAGGAGTGGTGGGTGTTCGTGAGGCCCATATGTAATACAGTTCTTACTCCTTCCATGAGAACCCTGTTCTCTTTATTGCCACGTTACCTTATTGTAAATGACTGCAGGTACTTACTCTGAGACTGTGAAAATATCTTAACATGTACAGAAATTTAGAATTAAAGGATCAATCAGTTTGTGATTGAAGAGCATTAGCATTTACTTTAAAGTAGGTATAAAAAGTCAATGAACAAGAAGTGATCATATTTCCCCTCCTGACTGAATAGCCTTATTTGCATTAAAATACAGTAATCGTAGGTAGGCTCTGCTATCTTAGAACGCTGCCTTACTTTTGAAGCCCAGTTCCGGCCTTAGCTTGATGTCAGAATTGTTAAATAGGGTAAGGAGTCATGCTGATTCTCCAGGTAGCCCTGTAAAATGCCTACTACACTTAGCAGAATACAAAATTATTTCTTTGGTCTGTAGTCATTATCAGAAAGAAAGCCAGAACTTCCAATATAGAAGTAAATACAGAAAAATTCTGCAGATGTATGGAATTTAGGAAGCGTTTAACAACCTCACCAAGCATGTTTCTTCTATTATAAGTCACTCAGTTGTATTACTAATTGTGTTATCAATTATCTTTCCATAACTTGGAGTTATTTCTTTACTAATTTTTTCTGTCTTTTGCTTTTTTGAGTTATAGCCAAATGAAATTTTGTATCATGGGTCAAATTGCTCTCAAATGAAAATGATGTATAGATTCATTTCTGCATCAATTTATAATTAATTTTTCTTTTATTGAAAGGACAAGTGACTTCATTTTAAAATCAACTGTATGTCCACTATTTCAACATGACTATTTTCTCTTTGGAATATTAGACCTTACATGTCCACATAATGCATACGTATTTCAATCTCAGGCAATTTTATTATATTTTAGTATTTTATTTTAATCGAACGTGAATATAATTCTTTATTGTTAGTCTATTTGCTGTTGGGATGCGAATGACCTCATGTATTATATGTAAGGTTTTAGCAAGCTTTGTCTGTAGAGGGCAAGCTAGTAAACATTTTAGGTTTTGATGGTCATACAGTTTATGTCTACATTATTGAATTCTCTCTATAGCATAATAGCAGCCATAGATAACCACAAAGGAATGTGGTTATATTCCAATGAAACTTTTCACAAAAGCTGAAATTTAAATTTCATGTAATTTTTATGTATCACAAAATATTATTTTTCTGTTGAATTTTTTCAAGCACCTAAAAATATAAAAACCACATTTGTGGATCATGCGAAAACAGATAGTGGACTGGATTTGACTTACAGATCACAGTTTGACAACCCATGTACTATGCCAGAGTCATACATACTATAAATATTTTCCACATGAGGTTTCTAATCACTTGTACTAGTTAGGAATGAACATTACAATGCTAGTTAGTTATAGCCAGAAATCCAGTTTCATAGGTAAGTCTCTGACAGTTTTGAATTCATTTATACTATATTTCAATACTGTGTACCAGGATGATAGGGAGATAATAAGTAGCTTTCATTTGAATCAAAGTGGTTTAGTTAATCATATGTAGAAATAAAATTTGATTAATAATGCTTTCTGCTCAACCTCAAAGGAGAATTGGAAGAAGTAATTAGTGATTTTTACATTATATAGGAAGTAAAATTGCTATATAAATATGGGATTTAATAAAGCATGTGGACTTGGCTTTAATCAAACCCAATTATGAATGTCTAGATGTACAAAAATGAGACTGCAGGGTTATTGCTGACCTTACCAGAGAGTACATGCTTGTATCTCTTTATTCAGTAAGTTCAATGAGTACATTTATTATAAAATATAATTTGGTTTGCACAAAGCTTTCCCACAATGTATCTATGGTACAAAATGAACTGTAAAATAATACAAAAGTATCTATAAAATTTTCACTCACCCACTCTCTGTTGTGCATCTAAAAGGCACAAATTGTCTAACAATAAAAATGAATTTTAAAAAAAGGCACAAATTGAAGTCTGAAAGGATATATGAATCACCTTATATTTTCTTGAAAGCGATCCTGAAGGCCTCCCCAGCTCTTACCCTACAAAGATGTTTCCTCATGCCTCAAAGAAGCCGTTTGGTATACGTGAAGCTGAGTTCATTTGTATATTGAATTTTTACATTTAGGAAATCCCAACATGCTAGAAACAATCCTTTCAGTCTCATCACTTTCTAAGTCTACCTTCTTGACCAGACTTTCCTAAGTTCTGTGCTCTGATTCAGCCACCAAACCTTTCGAGTGTGGCTTGAACTACAAATCAGGGACAGAATTTCTAGCCATGGATAATTTGCTCCCTTTGTCTTTAGAAATATAAGGTTTGCAGCAGCCTCTAGATACCATATGTAGGTGCTTGCTATGAACTGGATGCTTTCTTAGTGATAGCAAAGCCTTTGCACCTCTTCTGTTTTTTAACACAAACTGTCAAGTGGAAACTCCTATACCTATCAAGTGTGAATGCAAAAGCTGCTGGTCTGAATTTGGGCTAGGTTTCATTTGTTCCTATGTTATAGAGGAGCCAGTCGGTGGGACTTGGTGGTTTTGGAGTCAAACCTTGCTATACCTTAAGGGTTTAATTCCGGTGGAAAAGAATCTCAACTTCATAAATCTCCTTTCAGGTTTCCAATAGATATTTTGTATTTGCTCTGTTGAATATGACCGTTTCAACTTGCTTCATTTCTGGTTTAGCTATAATTAGATCATGCCAACACAAAATGGACTCAGTCTCAGGTGGGATATTAATTTGCTTTCTAAAGGAAAATTAGATGTTAAAATTCCAGATTTCCATAGTTTTTCACAAAGCACTTCATTTGATGTTAAAGCTTACTTTTATTAAAGTTCTTCCTGGCAAGTAATTTTACAGATGTGCAAAGTACCACGGGCAAGCAGTACTTTTCCTAAAAGTTGACAGGGAATCCTGGATTTCTTGAATTCGAATATTTTACTTATTCTTTTGAGTTGCTCCCCATCTTAGATTATAAAAATCACCTTAAACTGTTGTTAAGTTAAATAGATTTTCCTTAAAGCTGAGTCAAACTTTTTGGACATTGCAGAACATTCCAAAACACACTGTTAAAAATAGCACAACTTTTTTTCCTCCTGAAATTGCTATACTAAATTTTTATCTTTTGGCTTAAAATGTAAAATAACCTCTTAAATATTATTTCCTGATTGAAAACTTTTTTCTTATCTTTTATTTAAAATGATATTATAGATGGTTTTGGAAAGGTTCACTATTTCCTAACTATGTAATAGGACTCACTGCTTATTTTCCTGATAAAGTCACTTGTACAAAATGAGTTTCAAAAACAGACATAAAAGTCAGTTCTTATATTCAAGGCTTATATCATTGAACAATATAATCTATGTAAAACCCATAGAAAATAATGTACTAGCACACATAGTCATATTATTTTGCATGTTTCTCTAATGCCCATAAGAAAAACTAGGTTCTCAATTTTTCATTCATAAGTTAGTAGTAGTATGAACATACTACATATATATATCTTCAGATTTATAAAATAATTAAATATTGAGATCTCACTAGATCGAGAACCAGAGAAGATAACACACAGACACTTAGCTTTGTAATTCCTTAGGGAAGACAGGAAACTGTTATGTAGAACTGTCCAAAGAAACATGGAGATGAACAACATTATGTAGAAGAGAAGGTAATAATTATTAATCAGAAGACTAAACCAAAGTAGTCAAGAACCAGAATCATGAGTTCTAATTACAATGTAGTTTTCTAAGTAGATCAAACAGCAACTATTTTATTCATTCTTTCCATTGATAATTAAGGACATCCACTGTGACCAAGGCACTGGATCTTGTGCCAGATCTTCAAAGTCAGACTCCTGCCCTTTATGAATTCATGGTCTACCAATAGCGCTTCTAATCTGTAAGAACAAAGTTATCTCTTACCATTTGTCCAATTCAAAATTTCAAAGGATTTCTGAATTATATTAAGGCACACAAATGCTCATAGAAATTGCTTTGGCTGTGGTATGAAGTGACTTAATTTTCAGGTCTCATTGGATAAATTAAGATGCTTTACTGCATTCAGATGTGTGGTTGCTGCATCTGAGATTAGAAAAATGTTCAGGCACATTGAGTTAAATTCAAGGAAAAGGAATGTATTCTTGTCGTACAGTAAAAATATTGATTTTATTTCTAGAACTACCACTGAAGCCTTCTACTTATCCTCTCAGTGCATCAGTTTTATCATCTATCTTATAAAATAAGATATTTGGATTAAATCTCTGCAATCCCTTTCTAGAATTTAATTGAACATATTTCAAGAATTTAAAAATTCATCAAGTACAGCATTGGTATGAATTGAAGAATTGCAGATTCTACCGTTAAAATGACCAAGAAACTATGGTAAGTAGAAAGAAAGGAAACGACACAAAAAGGAAGAATGTTTGTTTCCAAGGATTAGGAGCCAGACAGAAAATATTAATAGCAATTCATAACAACTTGGCTAGAGTGCACTTGAGTTGAGTTTGCAGAGTTAATACATCATAACAAATCTCTTTTGACTACATATCCCCTTCCTGCCTCAGGCTCATTTCTTTGCTTTACATTCACAGCAAATGCATTGAAAAGAGTGGTCTTTATTTGCTAGCTCCATAATCTCATTGTCTTCTTGACCTTTTACTCTGCTAAAATGGCTCTTTTTAAGACACCAGCACTTCTCAAATTGTCAAAGCCAGGGATTACTTCTTTGTTCTCCTCCTCTTCTCAGCAGGAGTGACACACTCCGCAACTCCCTCCTTCCTCTCCAGTCCTCTTGAGCCCCAACTCTCCTGGTTTCTGCCCTCCTCACTGTTAACTCTTTGCAGTTCCCATCTCTGGTTTTTTGCCGCCTGTTCTCTAAATACTGGAGTGTGTTAGAATTCAGTCTTCTCTGCCTACCCTATTCTCTGTTCCTAGATGATCTCATTTGCCCCACGGCTTTAGAAAGCATTTATGTTCTAATGATTTCTAAATATTTATCTCCAAACCCAACCTCCCCTAAATTCGAGACTGTCATGGTCACTGTATGCCTGCTATCTCCTCTTGCATGTCAATATGTATATTAAATTCAACATGTCTAAAGAAACTGCTGGCAACTATTGCTCATCATCATCTCTAGGAAAGCTGTTTCTCATTCAGGGTTCCCTGTATCAGAAAATGATACCTGTAAACCTCTCATTGCTACATTCAAAAACTTGGGCATAATTAATTGTCGGTATTTTTCTTTCTCTCATTCCTCCCATTCTTACCTCTGCCCTCACCATTTAGTATTTCAACTTGTCCTGCCAACTTAACGACCAAAATATATCCCAAATACATTGACTTCATTTCCACTGTTTTTATTATACCTTATTCATTTGAAACAATAATCTAAATGGTCTTCCTGCTTTTATTCTTGTCAACACAGTGATTTTTTTCATTGAAAAGGTGAACTTTTATTAATTTTTGAACTGTGATCAGACTGAACATTTTAATTCCTCTATGCCTTATTACCAAGAAATAAGTTATATCATCTTTTCAAAACTTACTTTGAAATACTTTTTGGTTTACAGATGAGTTACAAAGAGAGTACAGAGTTCTCATATATCCTTTACTCAGCTTCCCCTAATGTTAGCATCTTATATATAGCCTCATTACATTTATCAAAACTAAGTTAAAATTGGTACAAGACTATTAACTGAACTACAGACTTCCTTCAAATTCCACCACCAATGTCTTGGTTCTGTCCCAGGATTCAATCCAGAATACCATTTTGAATTTAGTCCTCTTGTCTCCCTAGCCTCCTCCAAACTATCACAGTTTCTCAGTCTTGCCTTATTTTTCATGATTTTGACACTTTTGGAGAATACTGATCGGGTATCCAATAGAATGTCCCATGCCCCTCAATTTGAGTTTGCTTCCTGTTTTCTCACGATCAGAAGTGAAGTGCCCTTCTCAATGCATTGTAGTAAGTTATCTTTTTAAACACACACATAACACATCCTTTTGTTTTACAATGATGCCTATGATGGCTTTCTATCACACTTAAAATAAAATGCAAACTTCTCACCATGGTATATAAGACTCTGCACTTATGATTTGGCTCCTGTCTACTTTATCAACTGCCTCTTGTACCATTCTTCTCCTTAATCATGATGGTCCAGTCACACTGATTTTGTTTTGTTGTTTTTTTTTTTTTCCTTCATACATATCAAGCTCAGTTCTAGCTCAAGGCTTTTGTACTAGCTGTTTCTTCAGGCTGGTGTCTTTATTCCCTTAAATATTTGCAGGTCTGGCTTTTGCTTGTCATTTATAAAACAGTTCAAATGTCATCTCCTAAGAGAGTTTTTTCCTTATCTCTCTGTTTAAGGTTACTTCCCTTTAAGTCCTCCTCTATTACATTATTTTAGTTTGTTCCTGCTTTCGTCTCACTTATTACTACTTGAAATTTTATATGTATGTGTCTTGTTTGTTGCTAATTTCTCCCTCTGGAATATATAGAAAAGGAACTCAGTTGTTCATTATTATAACTTATGTCTTAAATATTTCTTGGCACAGATTGTTCATAAATACTTGTTAAGTAAATAAACATCACAAAGAAAGAATCACAGATTTCAGATTTGGGAGCTCTATGAGACTTTAAGATTAACCATTTCTACTTTCTCATTTTATAGATGGGCTAAGTTCCAGAAAGGTAAAGGACAGATAAGCTGGTAACTTAATCTAGTTACATAGCTGGTTAGTGGCAGAGCCAGTGGTAGAATTCAGATTATTTGACTCCCAGTTCAAGCTTTAAAGTATATTGCATACTTCTTTGATATGTTTGCAAAGGATTTCAGGTATAACTTTGGCTATCAGTGGTTTCAGATCCATCTTTGAAGGCATTGTATTATACATAAGGATGAATTCATTCCAATCTTTCCCTGCTGCTTCTTGCAGTTACGCTGCTAGAACTTGTATAGTGACATAAATTGGCGCCATTATAATTTTTATCTTCCAGCCTCACCTAAATCCTCAAAGCTCTGTAAAATATTTCTGCTTATTCCTACTTGCCTTTCTTTTCCATCTGTATACCAGCTGTCCCAAACTTTTATAATTTGTCCATTTATATTTGTTAAATGACTTTATCTCCAACTTATCATGAAAACAGAAGTGACCTGTTTACTCAACGAACCACAATCTCAACTACAAACATCCCTTTACTTTCTTTGATACTTTCCTTACTTATTTGAGCCTGCTATAAATTAAAATTTCTGTCTAAAAAGTGCTTTGATAAAGTAGACTCCCTTCTTCTTGAAACTCTGTTTACTCTTGGGTTCCCTGTCAACGTGACCTCCTGAAAAATGGAAGGATAAACCAATTTTATAGTCCTCACAAAACAGATGAAACATTGGTTAGATAAAAGGCTAGGTATGTTTCGAGAAGAGATAATTAATAGCTCTTGAAGTAAATTCTGCATCCTGGTAATATTTAGAATCTGTGAACTTTGATACAGTTGAAATAGCATGATACAAGAGGTTAATTATCAAATAAGTAATGGAATACCTATAAATCAGAACAGGGAAAGTGTACATTCCTATTATCCAGAGATGTGCCACTTGGATTTCATTTTACTAAATCCAAGATTCGCAGCTTTGCATGCAAACACAATATAAGCCCAAAGTTACCTAATGTTGCAGCTCTTTTTCCATTTTGTCTTTTCTTTTTATGCTGATTCCAAGTAGAGCTTTCCCTATAACTTACCAATCAGGGTATCTCTCTACCTTTCCCATTCAGCTTAATTTAATTCCTTTTAAAAAACAATTTTGAGGGCAGTTCCCTGATGGTATAGTGGCTTAAGGCTTCAGTGCTGCAGCCTGGGTTCGATTCCCAGCCAGGGAGCTACCCACATACCAAAAAGCAAAAAAATCAATCAATAAATAAATAAAAATAAAAAACAATTTTGAGATGAGATATAATAGGAAACAAAGAAGAGACAAAGGAAATTAAATGACTAATCACCTAATTAAATCGGAGGCTTATCTCCTATCTCTTCCATTCTTCAGGTTGGCTAACACCTATGCATTTATGAAGAGTTCAGCATGCTTTACAACACGGTAGTGCCACAATTTAGCTTAAGCTATTTCACAGCTAGCTAAGTAAAAGTGTTTAGGAAATAGGTGTCCCTTACCACATTTTGTGGCCTAATTTATGCACTTGAACTGATTATTTCTTAAGAGGGGCAGATTACAAAAATTTGTGCGCATTATGTCATGTGTGATGAAAAAATTTTAAATCATGTATAGGACCCAGAAAAAATTTGTTCTAGTCATCCCATTAAAACTTTTATAAAAGTCAGTTTACTAAAGATTACAGGTCTTAAAGCCCTGTAAAATTATCTATGCTCAACTCCCTGCATCATTCATTTGTGACTTCTTCCTTTTTCAGAGAAGAATACACTAATCCAGCTTTTGAGAAGTTAAGAGTTTTTTTGGGAAAGCACAGAATCTTAGCCTTTTGAAGCAAAGCCTCAAGAAGCAACTGAAAGCCCAATCCTGAGATAATGTTTTTGAGGAAAGAGATGGAAACCAAATCTCCCGAAATTCTAACACCAGCACACTGTAGCTGATCATTAAAAAAAATGGACTAACAAATCTGATTACATAAATACTTATGGAACATCTACCACAGTAGGGGCAAGGTACCAGACTGAGTACTAAAGGGAAATGCCAGCATAAACAAAAGACAGACTTTGCCATCAAAGAAATCACAGGTGATGCAGACATTTATATAAATCTGTCTCTCCATCAAAAATGTGATAAGGGCAAACAAAATATAATACAGAAGTGGGGTCAGGGGGTCACCCTGCTCAAGGTGATTTATCTGGCAAGTGGTTTTCTAATGTCTTCACAAACCAGAAAATACTCATTGGGCTTGTATGTACTAGAAGAGCCCCAATAAATGGAAGTGAAAAGATGGGGTGTTGTATGTGGAAGAAGGAAACAATGGAACTATTCCAGTTACATTACTTACTTGGAACAATAATAAGGGAAGAGTTCCAATTTATAAGTAAAATAAGGGTGGTAGGTTGTATACATATAGAATTTTCTTATTATAAGGTGCATGTTTATCCATAGTTTAATATTTCTGAATTCAAGATTCATCTTACAATTAGCATTTACATTTAATGTAAAGCTGATATTAAATTGAAGTTACTTCTTATAATCATTGACATCTTAGATGAAGAAACCTTGGCTCTACTAACCACTGACCATCTGATCTGAACCCTCAGAGTCTCGTCTCAGCTTTCTCAGCTATAAAATGGCACTGAGAGAACCTTTTACAGTTTGTGAAAATTAGAGATATGTCTGCACAACACTCAGCAGTGCCTGGCACACAATAGGCCCACAGCTAAACTGTAGTCATAGTTACTGTTATTCGTATTGCCGCTGATGCTAACCAGTTCACAGGCTGAGCATTACTCATAGCAAATCAGCTATAACATGACTTTCTGTCAGAATTTTATTATCATACATAACACATGATCATATTCCAGCCACAAAGCTACTTCTTAAAAGAATGGGATTATTGGAGGGGTCGAAAAGATGAGGCACATTAAGGAGGGAGGGTTGCCAAATGGTGAAAACTTTCTTTAGGAATATAACCTCTAACAGAGGAACTATTTCTTTGAAAATACACCGATGCATCATAAGAACACATCAATCTTCTATTCTGTGGAAGGGTGAGCAAATTGTGGCTTCTCATCACTGAATTCAATAATGACAATAATATGATGACAGTTATCCAATGACAATGGCAGCCATGAATGGAGAGAAAGTCTTCAGAAGAATAACAATTATAATTAGAACACAAGAAGGAGGACAGAAGAATGGGGAAAGCAGAGGGCTACACACAATATTGCCCAGGTTACCTGGCAACAGGGTGACTTTTGTTGTTGTTGTTGTTTCTAGAAAATGACAAAATAGAGTAGCAAGAATAGAATGCAACACTGGGCTCACATGCATGACTATTACCTATGAGGTTATAATTACATTGATAGCAATGTCAATATAAAACGGTGATTTGTGTCACATGCTTCAGGGGAATGGTTGCATGAGTAGGGGTGTGTGTGTGTGTGTGTGTGTGTGTGTGATAATTTTAGAGCCAAGTCTATAGGAAGAAGGAATGAACCAAATATAAAGAATTCAGAGTGTATGGAGAAAAAAAAAGAAAAAAGCTTAGGTACCACCCTCAACTGGAATGTGCAAGACAGAAATTTAAACTCAAGAAGACATTCTATATAAACCAGATGTGAGTTGGCTAAATATAAGGTTTCTCTCAGTAATATTTACATTTTAGGTGGTGACTCCTAAAATGAATTCTTCTAAGCTGTAAGGTACAGGGGTAGGGATTCCAGCACCTGCAAGGCAAATATTTTTAAAGTAGAGGATCTTTGCAGCAGCTGAGACGAGTTTATATCACACAGACAATCTGTTCTTCTGTCCAAGGTTAGTGTGCCCAAACAAAAAACTGCCCTCCTTTAGAAAAGGCTCATGTATTCTGTAGCAGCAGCTACAGAACAGCACACACAACCTGTCAATCCCAACCCATGCAGTGAAAATTATTCAAATCAATCAGTTAAAAACAAACACATACATAATGCATTCACCACACAACTTTGCTCTGTTTTCCTGACTAAGTTCATAATCAAGGAGTTAATGTTCTTTAAAATGCAAATATTCATGTTTTTAATCTTTGAAGACCTTGCTAAATAGAAAATAAGTAAAGTTTTACCAAGTGTAGTTCATGCACGCTTTTAGAAGGGAAGTTTTTGACTGACAAATGTCAGTGTATGTCAAAAAATCTCAAAAACAGAGAATAACTCCAGTGTCTCCAGAGGTACTCCAAGATCTCTGAAAGTGTCAAGCCAATATTCACTGACTGGTATGTTCCCCAACCTCCGGCATAGACACAGAGCAGATATAAGCAAACGGCCAAATCACTCAGGAAGAAAGTCAGGTACTCTCAATTTCAGCCTGCAGCTGAGCCCCAGGGTCTCCTAAGTCCTAAAACCTCCACCTTCGTTATTCTTCAGTTCTTTCCTTCACTGTGTTAAAAGAAATACAACTGAACTGTCTTACTTCATGTCTAGAAGGGCACCAGCCACACACCCACTTCAGTCATCAGGGGTAAACAGGTACCTGTGCAGATCTCCCCCTCTCGCGATGTCTCTACATCTGGAAAATATTATTTGCTGCTTAAAGCATCACTCCAGCTGCATGCTGTTGGCAGGATTTCCTGCTGCTCGGACTTCCGGTATTTATTGGAAGAGCCCAGGCATGCCGGTGCGAGGCTGCCCAGAGGGAGTTTGGGAAATCCGTTGAGCTTCACAGCTGGGCTCCCTTTTCAGGCTGCCACAGCTGGCCTTCCATTTGGGCAATGTGCCTTAGCTTCTGCCCGTGGGGACAGAGAGGCCGACCTCCCCTTGCTGTCTGAAGACTCTCAATTACTTTCGATATCCAGCTTCTGCCTTCTTAAGAAGAATCCCTGAGTTGATAGGTTCTTAAAAGCTTTCAAATCGCTATCAGTTTATTAACGCTTGGTCCTAAGTATGATAGCTTCCACTAAAAAATCCTATAGATTAAATAAGTATTGTCTAACTCTGAGAAAATGGAATGGTTGAATTTAAAATGATTTTATTATGCTGCAGCTAAGAAAAGAGAATTAGAATTGGATTTTCTTGACTATTCAATTAAAATTTTAGTGGACTTTAAACTCATTTCTAAAACTCTTCCAGATGTCAAAGTTTAGGAAGGTGGTTAAATTTCATAAAGGACATCAAAGTTGTCTTCCAAACACCCTCCCTCAGTCCCTCATAGTACGCTGAGTGGTCTGACTCCATCTCCAGGGCCAGGGCTTAGCCATGATGTGTCTAAAACAACCAGGGTAATCCTGTACCTGTGACAACTTTACTAGTTCAGGTAACTCAGGCCTAGGTAATTAGCACATGATATTGTCCTTGTGAAAACGTTGGGGGAAGCCTGTCTCTTCCCTCACTTAGATGTGAATGAGGGGCAGGTGGCCCCAGCTGATGCTGTCAGCCATCTTGTGGAACCGACCTGAGAGCAGAGCTGACGTGTGAAGGAAGGTGGACTCAAAGAACCATTTCTCACAGGATCTGTACCCTGACCGAATCTCACCTCAACCTCCACGCAATTGCTGGACATTTGAGCCAACAATTCCCATTTAATGTTTAATTGAGGTTGGGTTGAGTATTTTGTTTCTTGTACCCAAAAGAATTTCAGTTGACATAAACTTGGGAGCAACCTGAGTATTCACAAATGTCTCCAGCCTTCTACAGTAATTCTTTCGTTACTACTGTCATTAAGGCCCCCATCCTGGGAGACTGCTAGAAGTACTGTGTGCTTTCCAAGTGCTCTAGAATGGCCAGGGAGTGAGTCTCTTGTCATTCTTGTCAACTTTTCTCTTGAGGCTGGGGCTATTCTCATAATCCAAGTTCTCTTTCTTGTTCCCTCTTTAGTTTCAGGATGACAACTCTGCTGTTTCTGGGACAACTACGACCCAACTAGGAAGTTCCAAATCAGTTATTAAAACCATCTTTACATTGGGGGAAGGCAGCCTTTTATTTATAGAGAGAATTATTGTCTCTGCCTGACACTTCCTAGCCTAAATATTATCCACATTCTACCCACTCCTAAATACCACTCTAGCACCAATTTTTGGGTTTTATCTTGCCGAACCAGAAATTCATTAAAATATTTTCCCAAAGAAATGGAGGGTTTTCCCCAATGAAGTTACAGCCACCCCCATTAGTACAGAACACACTCCAGTTTTTTTTTAATGCTATTACATATATACTAGGCAAGAAAATGTGATTATTGCTAAACTTTCCTAAAGCCTAAAATTGCTTTCTGCATTTTGAATAATAATGAATAGAATTTGAGAAAACTAGGGGAGGGTTTTGCTGACTAACTTATAGCACAGTGTAATGAATACTCAGAAATTTAGTAAATATTGCTTAATGTTTAGGTACAAAATCAGTAAAACAAATTTTTTTTTTTGTTTTATTGGGATCTTCTTTTGGATATAATTTAGCAGATACAATTCTTGCTGTACTTTCTACTACATTATTCTTTCATTAAACAGGGCTTTGCTTAAATCTTCCCACTCATCAAAAGTGCCTTCGTCTGAATTATTGTTGCATTTCATCAGTGAAGATCTAGGCAAGTAAACATCACTGGGGAAGTATTTGAGTCTCTGGAAGTAGTATTATGATTAATATTATGCTTTAATTAAGTTACATTGACATTCATAATAGATCTCTATCTGGCTAATAAGAACTAATATTTTCTTGGATAAAGAGCAATGCAAATGACAGGCAGACAGTGATCAACTACTAGTGCTTGTTTTTAGCACTTCAGATAAAATGGATCACATTCTTTGGGGAAATTACAGAACTAATTATGAAGAGTAGTGATGCTCTGAAAAAAAAAAGACTTAGCAGGAGGCAATTATCACGGTTACTTATGGGTCTAGAATTGTTAATATCTAAAAGTTTTCATGAGTGGGTTGGAATTTTACATTGTCATTTTTTCCTTAAGAGCCACCAAGATTGAGCAGCTTCTAAAAATAACTCAGTGTGCAACATACAAGTATGACATAAAGTGATAAGATCAGATTCCATTTCTGCTCATGAATCATTCCAACAGGCCTACTTCTGAGCATGATCAGAACTCATATCAGGGAGTTCCCTGATGGTGTAGTGGCTTAAGGCTTCGGCGCTGTCAGCGCTATAGCCTGGGTTCGATTCCCAGTCAGGGAGCTACTCACATACCAAAAAAAGCAAAAAAAAAAAAAAAAAAAAAACTCATATCAACTCAGTACCAATATACAAAGCACCTTCCCCTCCCTACAACCATTAATGAAGCATAGGTTGCACAAACAAACAAAATTATTGCAGAGCATGGGCCTTCCAAGCTCATTACATTGTGCTCTCATGCTATCTCCACCTTCCCCATATGCTCCACCACATAGAAATATATCCATCCATTCATTGAATCTTTGCCAACATACTTCTATTTATATCACACGCCAACTTAATCAATTTGTTACAGACACACTGATGTTTTTGTCCGTTTGTTTCTCAAACATTCCAAACTTGATCTTGCCTGGGGGCCTTTTGGTGGTTGTCCTCTACTGGAAGTCTCTTCCTGCAAGGCTTGCTTGGCTAACTCTCATTCAGGTCTCAGAGCAAATGTCACATTCTGGGAGAGCCTTTGCTGATGAGTCATAAAAAAGGTTGCTCGTTTTCCACACTCATAACCACATTATCCTGCTTTTCTTTTTCTATGACTAGCCAAGGTATCCTTTGACTGCCTGTCTCACCACTTACATTGTAGATAGAAGTCAGTTTTTCCAAAACAGAGATCTTGTTTGTCCTTTCCTTCAATATCCCTAGCCTCTAGAAGGTACACTCAAAATATTTGTTGAGTAAGTGAATGAAAAAAATGAATGCATCAATGGAAGTAAAAATAAAATTAAGGAGGGAAAAAAAATCACAAAAGTGCATCTTTACAAAAGAGAAAGGGTTTTCCCCCTACATAGGCTTTAAAGGTAGGAAAAGCTTTATGAACTGGTTTTATGACTAGGGTTATAGAACCTCATACTCCCCCCGTGCTGCCTTCTGGAGTTACTGGCCTGTTGCTCTCTTGCAAGGATGCAGCCTAAAAGATTCAGTTCAACCTAGGAATAACCCCATCAATTAGATTTCTCTTTCTCCTCAATATACTCTAGCACCAGAACTAATGGAGGGACCATTCAACCACAAATCCATTAGTGTATGAATGATTGGAAAACACACAAAGCCTACAGAGGCAGGAGGTTTCATATTTTAGACTTTTTGGAGCATTCTACTGCTTTTTCAATTTTTTTACAGTTGTACCTATTAAAAGGGGAAATACTGGAGTATTCTTTTGGGGGTTAGCTCTGTCTTTGAAGTATACAGCCATTCAATATTTGTTTGGAATAACCTATTGTTTTTAGGCAAGAAAACATAAGGTGTTTTGTTCTTTTACCATGATTTCCCTAAATCCTAGATGTTCTGAAAACAATTACATGATTGAGATGTGAACCCCCTTTTTCTTCAAACTCCACTCCTCTACCTTAACATGCTTTGCACACATATGGACTTACATTAATAGAAGCGGCCACCAGAATATGGAGGAGAGCCCTGGGAAAGCTCACCTAATTGTGGCAGGAATACTTGAATGTGTATGTGTATATGTGAAAATATTTATTTCCTGTCTTAATACAAAAAAAGATTTAGAGCAGTTGATACTAAAAGGATAAATAAGCTCTTACCTTGCATCAAATCACCCAAATAGAGGGAAGGCAGGAACATCGAAACCTTGTCAGGATGTGTGATTTCTCTGTGTCTGAATGATTCTTTCCTTTATTCATCCATTTATTGATCATCTGTTTATCAAAGCAATGTTCTAAGTGTTAGAAACGCAGTTTCTTGCCCAGGTCGTACTGTTAGAGTAGGAACCAAGGAATGTATGGAAGATAACTGTAAAATCCACAGGCGAATAGACTTCTTCAAAACTGTTAAGTACATTAGCCCTGTTCCCAAATAGAGAAAAGGAGTCAGAGGACCCCAAAGCTCTCCTGCCAGTGCTTCTCAAACTTTGACGTGCATAACAATTACTTATGGAATCTTGTTAGAATGTAGATTCTGATTCAATAGGTCAGGGTTGGGCCAGAGACGCTGCTTTTCTAACAAGCTCTCAGGTAATAATGCTGCTGCAGGTCTGCCCTCCACACTGAGGAACAAGGGCTCAGATTAAGGAGGACGCGCGCTGACCACGTGGGTTTTACAGTCCCTGAGACGCTGCCCTCTTGTGGCTTCTGGAGTAATTGCCCTCTGTGCTAGCATTTTTATTCTTGAGTTAAACATCCGCTATCATTCTCTAATTACTTAAAGTCTATACTTTTCACACTTTAGTCTTCTCACAACACTTTCATAGTATTTTTCCATATCCACTACCACTATATATTACATCATAATTTCTAACATATTCATGTATCATTTCTTCACCAAACTAATTATTGTAATTGGCTTTCTTTTCCTAAAACAGATTTGTTTTCAAAGAAGACTTTATATTACTACCTCAAACAGAAAACCCAATATCGTTTATCACAAATATTAGGTAACTGTAAAAATAACTGAAAGGAAAACAAAACAAAACAATGTTTAAAAATCCAAAAGCTCCAATCCTAAATCTTTGTTAAAGGAAGATTAACAAGTGTTAGAGGGCTAAAGACTCAGATCACTAAACTAGCTTTAGCTTTGATAACATCAGGAGGACTGAAAAGGAGCTGAATAGAGATTAAGTCCTATGTAATTCAGTGTTTTTAATGCAGTGGCTATGTACCTGCTAAATCATCTCTTGGGGAACTTGCTGTAGATAATGTTTAAGGATCTTGTTTTTCTTCCGCACGTTCATTTCATCTGTACTTGAGAAGTGTATTTATAGATCCAATTAATCAGTGTCACAACAGAATTGGTGTAAGCCAAAAGTATGTGTGAGTGGGGCACTCTTACCACCCCTTCTGCATAACCAATGGTGTGGATGCATAGTGGACTCTTAACTTTGACAGACATGGTTTGTTGCTGTGCCAGTTCACTGTCAGTTTGTTGGATGTTTCTAGACTTTCTACCTGTAGTCACAAATAAGCTTGTTCTCATTCATTCATCCATTCAAAAAGTAGGAATTGGAGTTCCCTGGTGGTGTAGCGGCTTAAGGCTTTGGCGCTGGCGCTGTCAGTGCTGCAGCCTGGGTTCGATTCCCAGTCAGGGAGCTACCCACATACCAAAAAGCAAAAAAAAAAAACAAAAAAAACAAACAAAACAAAACAAAAAGTAGGAATTGAGCTCTAAAGTATAAAGTTTTGAGGAGGGTATTAAACAAATGCTACTTCTCTTCAGATGATTAATCAAATTACTCCTGGAAATTTATTTCCCTTTATTAGTGCATGGTTCAGGGTGGACAAGCTGAAGCCTCCTTAGGGCCAATGAGATGCAAGGAGAGACTGATTATAAGAAATAAGCTCTTTAATTTTTTTGTCCTTAATAGAATCACAGGGAAGTAGCTTTCCTCGCCTCTCAGACATAAACGAAGTGTGATTGCTACTGGTTACCGTAGGTGACCATAGCCCTCCTTCACCAGTAAGGGTAACAAGTCTTAGAGGGAAGCAGATTCTGTGGATGGTAGAGCAGAGAGGAAGAATCTAGGCCCTTATTAACTTCGTTGATTGCAGAATCTACCACCTCTCAGGACTGCTCTGGCCATACCCCTGTATGAGGTAATTAATTTCCTTCCTGTTTGGCCCAGAATAAATTTGATTTCCATAAGATGTAATCGATACCATTCTGACACAAGAAAGATGTAGAAGAAGTATGAGTCATAGGATTTTTATTCTATTACAGCTAGAGAAACCATAACACATCAAAAAGTTAAATATCAGTGCATTCCAGTATAAGTAAAGAATGGTGTGGTCATGTTCTGACACTTATTAAGCACCTAGTTTAAGCCAGGCACTGAGTCCCATGTTTTACATACATTATCTCATTTAATTGTTTTAACATAGTAGGAAGATGTTGTTATCCCAGTTTTGGAGCTGAGGAAATTAAAACTCAGACAAATGCATACCATGAGCAGTTATTCAGTGAGTGAGTTGAGTCCACATTTTATTTTAGTGGGAAATTAGATGGAAGTCAGTGTAGCAGATTGGCTGGCCAAATAGTGAAAGCAGAGTGGCTCTGAGTTCAGGTAGACCAGGCATCTGCTTCTTGCTGTCACATAATCTTGAATGAACTACGTGTTTTCTCTGAGCCTCAGTTTTCTTATTTGAAATTCGGGACAATTATACCTCCTACTTCATATGGTTCTTCTAGGATGGGTAAGGTAATATATTTATAATGAGACTATGGGACTGAAATAGTAGCTTATAGATCAGATTTTGCCTTGTAGAAGGTGCTCCGTGTATAATGTGCATCTACGTTTTTGGCCCAAACTTTCAGGAAAAAACATTTTTGTTTTAATTTTTTAATTCAAGTTTTTATTTGTTTATATGTTGGTACTTGGTTTTTTGTATTATAAAGGAATTTGAGCATTTTTAAAACATATTATGGTATAAGAATTTTTTGACACTTTCAACTCATAAGCATAAATGAAGAATTAAAAACATTTATATAGATATAGAATTAGTACTACCCATATATAATGTGCATCCTCATTTTCCCTTATAGATTTGGGCAAAAAAGTACACATTATACATGAGAAAATATGGTATGTATGATTGTAATACAGGAAGGGTTTGAAGAGGGGGCTGTTGAAATACCACACTCACATATTATTTTATGGAAAGTCCCTCCATGTTTGGGTAGGGCCAATGCCCATTTTTAAATAGTTTTTATTTTGAAATATTGTTGAATCATAAGAAGTTGCCACCAATAACCATTTTTAAGGCTTATGGTGTCAGTCTTTACCAATATATCCACCTGCATTTCATTCTTTTGCTTAAAAAGTTTCCTTTCAATTCAGTGACCTTTGGGAAATAGAAAATGGAAGTTCAAATGTGCCTAGACTTTGATTTTGAAGCAGTAGATATTTGAATGTCAATAGCTAAATTAAGATGTCTAGAAACTCAGAACTCTTACACATCCAATGTCTTGGTACTCTTCTATTATGGAGGAGCAGAAGTCACCATCCAGTTTAACTAGTGAAAGACTGGAAGGCGGAAGCCAGGACAGAAGGGGGAGGGAGAACCTAGCAGAAGTCTGCAGTCTCAGCCCACGGGCTGATGCACTACCTCCCTGCTACTAAATAGAGGAATTTTACCCCTGTCCATTTTTATTTAGGAAATACGATCTTCCCCGAAGTGTGTGAAATGGACTTGGTGCCTTTTACCTTGCACGAACTTCTCACCTCCTGGATCCTCCTGAATTTGCTCACTCTTGAAAGTGAACTTTTAAGTCCTGGGTAATGATTGTTTTTTTCTGTTGACCGCTGCTGCCCCAAAGGTCTCTTGCTCCTTTCAGTGACTCAGCACCTGAGAGAGAAAAACTGTTCTGGATGGAATGTTAAGACGGGCCACATTGTTATTTACAGGAAAGAATGAGTCTGAAGCTGCCTACAGGGAAAGCTGAAGCACCAAACAAATATCAATGGATAAACAACAGCTGATGGCAATCTTGAGGACAAGGTAAAGGAGAAGGGAACTGTGGGAGCTCTCTTTGGTATGAACAGGGCAGGTTCTACAATGCTGGTTGTACAACGGTTGGTACTGTGTACAAAGGGACCATGATCACCGACCCCACTGTTGGTGATGGGTAGGCAGAAACCACCTTCCTTTGTCCTGATTCTAGGCTCTGTCTTCACTTTGCTGAAGTTGAAAGGTTGTAGGTAGTTTGTATAATGAGTTAATTCAATGTAGAATTTGAACCTGGAAAACTGAAAAGAAACAAAGGAAAAAAAAGTCACTCTTCCTTGCCTCTGTCATTTGTCCACTTGAGGCTAAAGCAGCTGGCCCATGCCCGGACAAAGTAGTCTGTTTTAGATTTTCTCTGTTGTCACAGTGCATCTTGTCAGACCTGTACATTTACCTGTGACTTGAACTCTGTCATTCTTCTTGAAAACAAGTAGTAGAGAAAAAATCTTCCATTTGTCATGTTTTCATCAAGTCAGCAACTCTTGAATCACTGTGAATTGTTCTAGAAAAACAAAATGAAACAATGAAACTCTCCTCTTACTGTCAATAACTTTCCATCATAAATTTGTTTTCATTAATTTATTTATTCATTCATACCTCCCTTCCACGTCCTTAGATACTTTGAAGGAGTCTATAGAAATGAAAAGGAGAAAATAAGTGCCTGAAGAAAATTAGAGATCAGTACACTGAACATACATCCGGACATTTGCTAGAGGAACACCAATACTTGTATTGGGCTCAGAGCTTTATAGCAGCTAAGACAAAGGGGTATGTATGGCTTGTGATTTTTAAATTAATAATCCAAATTATGGAATTCATAAGATTAAAACAAGCCTTTTGCTTAGAAAGATCACGGTGACTTATGACCTGGGACACATTCTCTCCTGAAGTGTAATGATTTGGTGAACAACCTTTCAACAACACTTCTACATTTAATGCAATAATGGGTGTCAAAGGTTACAATGCAAGCTGATGGTTTCATGGCCAAATTAAGCTCAGTAAAGGTAATTCTCTAAGGAGTTCAACAATGCTGTTGTAGGATACAGTTATAAGATTTGGCAGTAAAATGTCAAGTCTCAGAGAAACAGCCTACATGGCCATTTTGAAGTTTTACCAGGAAAAAAAAAACAACATTGTTTTTACAGTCAAGTTTTTGAACTGTTTTGGACAGCAGAGTTCAAGGTTATGCTCTGTGGAGAGATGCTCAAGTATAGATAATCTGTGACAACAATGAAGGGCACAGCTATTAGAGTCACTTGAGTCAGTGGTAGAATTAAGATTTTCTTATGAAAACTAAAGAGTCTAATCCAGAGAAAGGTCTAGATAGGAGGCTACTAACTCTGGATAGAGGTGAATATAATTGTTTCCGACAAAAACAAAGCAAAACAGATTCCTTTCTCTTCAAAGCTAGGAATTAGGAGAAGTTCATTTTAGGAATTTTCATGACTTACCATGCCTTAATTTAAAGGTAATACATTTATATTTCAAAAGGTTAGAGAGAAGCATAAAGAAAAAAGTTAAAATCACCTTTCATTTAAGTGCTAGAGACCATCAGTATTGATATTCTGTTTTCTACATTTTTTGAAATACATAATTGGGATTTTATTGTTCAGCATTTTACCATCTCATATTTATATTATGAGCATTTCCCCATACCATTAAATATTTATAAAATCATTTTTATGTTTTATTATTGCTTGATTTTCATTGCATGGGCAAACCATAAATTAGTCATTTCACAATTCTGGGAATTTGGGGGATTTTTGCAGATAATTTGGTCAGGGCACTCACCCCTCACTTGGCTTCTGCAAAGATGCACTCTCTGGAGTCAGACTGCGTGGGTTCAGATCTCAGTCCATCCATTGTATGACCCTGAGAATGTTCCTTAAACTCTCTGATATTCAGTTCTTTCAGCTGTATTGGGGGGATAACACTGGAGCCTGTCTCCTAGAGTTATTGTAACAGATATTGTTTTTTAAAGAGCTACCACACAAAGGAAGGCTCACCAAATGATAGCTTTTATTATGATTATCTTCCAGAAGAGCCTATCCACACTTGTGTCATCAAAAGTCCAAGTTCAGGTCTTGGGTGTCAGACCCAAAGCATTACAGCCTGCTTCTAAGAGAATTAGCATTTCACAATTCAGGTTTCGAGAGGAAGGGAAGGAGATGGCCTCTACAATTCAGTATTTGAAATAAAGGTAAAAAGGAAAGCTATTAAGTATTGTGGGGTTCTATATTGGTTTTCTAAGGATGCGGTAACAAAGCACCACAGATTGGGTGGTTGAAACAACAGAAATTTATTGTCTCATAGTTCTGGAGGCTGGAATTCCAAAGTCAAGGTGTCAGCAGGGTTGGTTTCTTCTGAGGGCTCTGAGGAAAGGATTTGTTTCAGGCCTCTTTCTTTGACTTGTAGATGGACAACTTCTCCCTGTGTCTTTTCATATCGTCTTCCTTCTGTGTATGTCTCTGCCTCTCAATTTTTATTTTCATCAGGACACCAGTCATATTGTCCAAGAGCGCACTTTAATGACCACATTTTAACTTGATTACCTCTATAAAGACTCTGTTTACTTATAAAGCCACATTCTGATGTACGGGGGTTAGGACTTCAACATAGGATTTGGGGAAGGATACAATTGAACTCATAACAGGGTCCTAGGGAGCTCCATTTTACTTTCTTTGGAGGAAAATCACTTCATCAAGAAAGACAGGACCACACACCTATTGTAACATTTTAAATAATCCATGGTAGCATTGAAAGTATGGATGCATAATGTAAGCAGTCTGTGAGAACCATGGCAGCTGGTTCTGAAGGTGTGGGTGGTGAGGGTGAAGACCTAGATTAGATAAGTAGAGAGACCTATTGGGCCATTTTGTCAAATCCTACCATTCAAAGGTCTGTCTCTTCATCAAGCAATTCTTCATGAGTCCTGAGGTGTTCATTATACTCTTGAGTTAGCTACGTGAACATTTTATAAGATATGCAAAATATTGTAATGTGAAACTTCATATTGTTTCAAGTCTAAAGGGACCTCACTACCTTGATAAAAGTTGAAAAAATTGAATGTCTAATGTGATCAAACAATAGAGGAGCTTAAAAAGATAGGAGAAAATCATATAGAGAACATTTTCTTTCTCACACGTCAAGACTAAAACAATAAACTAGTATGTAACTATAAATTTATTGGCTGAAGTAAATAAGCATTCTAGAAATAAATCATATGAAGGACTCAAATATTTCAAGAATATATATAAATATATGTTTGGGTGTGTGTTTATGACTGGGGGTTCAGGGCAATGGAAATCCTTTTTTTTTTTTTTTTTTTTGCTTTTTGGTATGTGGGTAGCTCCCTGACTGGGAATCGAACCCAGGCCGCAGCACTGACAGCGCCAGGGCCGAAGCCTTAAGCCACTACACCATCAGGGAACTCCCTGGAAATTCAATGGATCAGAAATAACTGAGAATAAATATTCTTGGGAGGGAAGATCGAGATTCAGCTTTACTGAGCCTATTTTATCCGTGCTCATTCTTCTTACTTCAAGTAATAGAATCATGACTTACTTTTGTAATTCATGGATTTACAGAACTGCAGAACTTGAAGAAGCATTAAAATGTAAAGTGGCAAGCCAAGAACTACTGACAAAATTATAACTCACAGTTGAAGTCTCATGTCTTTGAAGATTGTCCTAAATTTTGCAACTGACACAAGGCAGGGACTCAAGCTCTAGTGTACCTGCTTTAATTCCTGAGCGGAAGGCTTAAAACAGATCCTGTGGAGTCCAACAGCATGATATCATAGATGCAAGGCTCCTCCTTCAGGTTATGTTTTCAACGCCTCTGGGAGCCACTGTTCACAGGATGGTGTCTAAAATCTCTGTGGTCTGTCCAGGAGTTAAGCATGAAGCATGAATCAGGGAGCCGCTTTCCCTGGAACGCTGGCCTGCATTCCTCCAGAAGCAGGGCTGAGAACCGAAGAACCTTTAGAAAGGAGAGGAAACTGGAAGCAGGACAGCACTTAAAAGCACATTTGTCTCTGTGGCATTTAGTATGTTGTCAGATGTTGTGGAAATTTCCAGTTTGAGGAGTTTTAATGTTTTTTAGCCTTTCCAGTTGAAATACGGTTTCCTCTTTTTTTAAACATCAAAGGATGATGTCACCAGCCTTCTAGGTCATTTAGGAGCAAAGCAGAGGAGAGTTTTGACAATATTTCATCCTGAGTTAGACAGAACTGGACAGCAGCAAATCCTAGCTCTTTCTGAGAAATGTTTGCTTTTGAATTTGCTTCCAAATTGCCATGAGTTCTGATGTGTGCAAACATTGAAGCTGTTTCAGAATTTTGTTGCCTCCAAGACAATCGTCTTCCAGGTTTACTAATAAGCCAAATGCATAGACATCATTCTTGGTCTTTGAAATCACATTTATAATTACTTCATGATTTATTTGAAATTCACTCAATTTAGTGCATACAATTTAAATTTCCCCACCAGAATACTCAAATACAGAGGGATCTATGCAAATTTTAGTTTTATAGTTGTGATAGAAACACATGCAGAATGGTGTATAATTAAAGAGGCATGAGTAAATCCGTGTCAATAAAATTTTATTCTCAAGTTTATATTTCTCTCTCCATCACATAGGCCTGTGATATATGGCTGAAATATGCATTTGGGACAAACTTTTCTAACAGATACTTGATATGAATAGTAAAAATGGCTTCTCAGTAACTTGATTTAATTATGGTTTTTTTTTTTTTGGTAAGATAGTAAGGACTTTGATTCCTAAAAAATTGGTTCACTGAAATATATATATATATATACATATATATATATATATATATATATATATATATATATGAATATGAATAAGAATGAGTTAGTTATTACCTCCTGCTTGAAAATCAAAATTAGGATGTCTTTCCCCAGTAACTTATACCATGCTATAAATAATCTTTGCTAATATTAAGAAAAAAATTGACCTACTTCTTTTTAAGCAAGAGATAAAAGGTAACTGACTTTCCAATTACTGAGTACTGCTCTTGCTATCAACTTGTCTCATTTTATAAATATATTGAAATAATTTAAATTCCAAACCTAGGGAAAAAATAGGTTTAGTAAGTAGAATTTCCTGGCTTTCAGGACAAATAGGAAAGTATGCCTAACAGCATATCTGGCTCCTTGGTATTATACCTCCAGAGAAAATACTTGGAAATATTTTCAATTAAAACCCAACAAAAGATAAATTGCAGTGTGAATGACAGAGAAAATCAAATGCTGATTTTATTAGAAGGAACCTAGTGGGGAGACTCATAAACACTAAGAATTTATGGCTACTTACGGTTCTGGGAGACAGAAAGTTCATCTACTGCCACTCAGAAAATGCTTCACAGCAATATAAAATGAATTCAGCAAGTATTAGATAATTCAATTAGATATTTCTTGGATGGTCAGGGACAAGCCTTGTAGACCGGACCTAGCCCACTGGGGTTGGTACTTGGACTATGCCATAGGAGCTCCCCAGGGGCAAGGGGTGTGTCTATCTAACCATTGAAGACCCACGGAGAAGAGATATATACTTATTATAAAAATTTAACCTGGAACCTATGTAATTCTTATTACTCAAAGTCACCCCAATAAGTCTAACAATAAAAAAATTTCTTAAAGAAAAATAAATCAATAAAAAATTTAAAAGTCACTGAAAATATCTAATGAAGAAAATAAAAATAGCTAGATTCACTCTCTTAGAGATCATTTATTTTTGACATTTTGGTAAATTGTTTCCTAACCTTTTGAGGGGGAAATATATACGAGGGCTATCTAGACAGTATCCAGCCAGGTGAAAATATTTTTGTTATCTTAACTGCTGACCTGAAAATTCATCACAGATTGAGGCTGAAAAATACCTTATTAAATAATTAAATTAAATGGTGAAGCTTAGATGTTGTGGCCAAGGTTGATACCCAAACTTCAGAAAATAGGGTTGAATTGCTCTGCATGAGACCAAGAGGAATTCTTCTTTTTTTCTTCCAAATGTGGGCAGTGGGCAAAGTTGAGAAGAAAAAAATCAGGGGGAAATAAATGAGGGGAGGGAGATAGGAGCCTGGGGAGGCTATGAGATAGGGCACTGATGGAGGAGAAGTGAAGAGAATCCATGGTTGGGGGGCGTGCTGAGAAGTGTGTGGAGACCAGGATTGTCTCATGCGGGCTTCGTGCCATTTACTGTGCTGTGGCAGTGTCACTTCTACCCTGGACCCCAGTAGTTTAGTAAAAACTGTTATTCCACGAAATTTTTGGTGTAAGGGAGCTTTCCTTGAAACTTTATGAAGGGGACCACACCAGGAGAGGCTGTGAGACATATATATGTCCCTTCCTCCTTTGCTTCCTGATCCCCTTGAATTCACAGGTTACTTGGGGAGGTGTTAAAATCTACAGGTCTTGAAATTGGGGTTGGGTAGTTAACCATTTTTATCTTTGAGGGGCAGAAAGATTCCAGATAATATCTGGATTATAATTACTCTAATCCAAGCTATGATGGTGAAGCCTCTCCCCAAGCTTCTTTATTGATTGAGATGAAATCCCCTATAAGGAACCTCTCTCAGACATTTCTAATGGTTTTTGGTACGTAACATGTACTAAGGAGCACACCCCCGAGGTTCTTCTCCTCTGGTCCCTCTTTGTGTCACAGTGGTTCTTCTTACTCCAGGGATGGCACTCATCATCTTTACTACAGAGGACATGGCAGCCTTTTGGCAGTGACTGCTGCCTACCAGCATAGACGTATGCTCTCCAGTAATTTCCCATGAGCGTAGCTGAGACCTTACAGAAAGACAGGGACTAATGGGAGGGAAGCCCAACGTGAAAAATAAAATGCTGCTGCAGCTCAAGTCCAGCCTGCCTTGGATCCTGTGCACTGAGCCACCTTCCTGACTTGTCATCAGCTTGTCTTCATGTGGTTGGGCACAGGTCAGGGCTCCTGGCCTCTCATAACCTCCAAGTCTCAAACCCAGACAAAGCTTATTTCTCTTAGCATAATGTTTTTAAGGTTCATGCATGTTGTAGCATGTAGTAGAATTTCTTCCCTTTTTAAGGCTGAATAATATTCCATGTATGTATATACTATATTTTGTTTATCCATTCAACTGTCAGTGGACCTGGGCTGCTTCCAGGTTTGGCTATTGTGATTAATGCTGCTATGAACCTGGATATACAGTCTGTTTGAGTCCCTGCTTTCAGTTCTTTTGAGTATATATATCCAGAAGTGGAATTGTTGGATCATATGGAATGTTTTATTAAATTATTCTGTTTAATTTTTGAGAAAAATGCCATACAGTTTTCCACAGTGGGCATTTAGATCATTTTTAATAATATAAAAACAGCTCTATATGTATATCTCTGCACAGTCATGCAAAATATTTCTGTTGTATAAAGTCCTCAGAGTATAAAAATAAAATTAGTGAGTCAAAAACATTTAAATGAATATTTCCAGTTTCTTCCCGAAAGATAATATTAATTTATATTCTTATTTGTAGTACTAAAACTCTGTTTCACTACACTTTGAAAATTTTATATTACGAACTCTTAAAATTTTCCAACATGATCAGTGAACTTTTAAACTTGTTTAGATTTGTGTTTCTGTAATAATTAGTGAGGTTGAGCATCTCCTCACTATTTTCTGTTCATTGGTATTTTGCTCATCTGTGGTTTGCCGATTTATGTGCTTTGCCAATTTTTCTATTGGGTTGTCTTTCTCTTTTACTACCGAGAGCTCTTTATAAATTAAAAAAAAAATAGCACTTTGTCCTCATAAATGTTATGCATATCTTTTCAGTTTTTGCCTTGTGACCATAATTATGGAAGGCTTTTATAAATAATTTCAAAGTTTAAATCTTACGGTGTTGTACTTAGATATTTTTCTTTATGGTTCTTGGTTTCATTATATGATCATGCTTTCTTCACTCCAAGATTTATTAAAATACTAATTAATTTATTTTCGGTATTTTATTATCTTTTAAAATTTAACTTGTGGCTCTAACTGGAATACATTTTTGTGTGAGGAAAGAAAAAGGTCTGTATTTTTTCTCCAAGTGGTTAATCAGTTGTTAATCCCTTTTCCTCACTAATTGCAAATGTCAGTATAAGCATTTACTAAAACACCACGTATTATTGTTTTTTTTCCTATGCCATTGATAGACATCTTGTTTACTGTGCTGGTGATATAAATAAACAGTTTTATTTATTATGGTTTCTTATCATCTTTAAACACATATTAAATCTATACCTTTTCTCTATTATTTTGTTCTTGGCTATATTCACTTCAACATTCAGATAAAATTTCAGAAATATTTGGTCAAGTCTATTAAAATTCCACTGGCAGGCCATTGAATTTATGGGTTCCTTTAGGAAAATTGACAGCTTAAAATATTGAGTCTTTCTTACCCAGGAACAAGACATTTTCATCTATTTATTAGAGTCATTTTAATTTATGGTTATCTCTTGATTACTCTCAGTTGAAACAAGTCTTAATTCCAAGTTTTTGTTGAGAACCACCTGTTCTGTTTATCTCCTTTGTTTTTCTTAACTGCTTTCATTTTCATAGTTTATATTCAAACTATAACTCATTAGGAATTTGGAAGGAAGAACTTCAGAGTAAAAGTATCTAATTAAATATCTACCTCAGAAGAATGTAGACAGAGAGAGAGCACAACCCTTAACAGCAGCTCTTCCAAAGCATGTGCCTCCTCTCGGCTTGAAGGTGCCTAGGCTTGGGGTGAGGAGCGAATGGAGAGCAAGAAAAGCAGAGCAAGGAGGAAGGAATAGTGGATAAAGTCCTAATTCTTGTAGAATCAGAAGTTTCATGTGTGGCTTCTTCATTTTACTTCAAATGTTGTGAATTCAAGAAAATAGAGTGTACTCATAGCTAAAAAAGAATAGAGAGAACCTCTAAATGCAAATATAAATGATACTTTGGGAGATGTAGAGTGTTATATATACTTCCTCCAGCAGTGTGAATAACTACTTACTGGCAATATTCCAAAATGAAAGGAAAAAAATTAGAACATTTTAAAAAAGTGGAATGAAATTTGGGTTAATATAATGTGAGGAAAATGAATCAATCTCCTATGAAACTATTTTTAATGCATCTAATAAACTCCATGATAGTGTAATACAAGTGATTTTCATTATTGTATCTCTGGAAAGATTGATAAAATTGATAAAATACTGTATAATTTACAGTATAAGCTGAAAGAACGAAATACATATATTTTAAAGTAAATATACAGTAATTTTGCAACGAAAGTCCAAAGGATGAAATAAAAATATTTTTTAGAAGAAAATGTAACAATCACCACTAGAGGGTACAATAAGCAACGTTTCTTCCAGATACTTGGGCAGAAGAGTATTACCAAGAAATAAAAAGCTAGTTAGAATCACAGTACTTGAAACAACCTCCATAAGAGAAATGACCTTTTTGGAAATATTCGTCAGATTTGACATCTATCCAAGGGCAGAGGGTATCAGGTGCTTTTTAAGGGCAGTGTTCGACTTGGGTAAAGTGAGTTTATTAAGGGATACAAAAATGTTTCTAAAGTAATTAAACAAGGAAAAAAAAGTATTTTTATACTTACATGGAACTGTGCATCCATCTCACTCAGCAAGCCTGTTGTTTATAGCCCCTCCTAGAGTGATTTTACTCTGGAAAGATAAACTCCATGCAGGCTTAGAAAACAAAATGATGACACAAGCTTTCAGAACTTCAGCAAGGTCCATGTTGGCAGTAAAAGAAAGCAACATCCTCAAACCAGCTAGTGGTGACTGGTGTGAGCCAGACACAGACCGGGCATGAATTCCTTACTTCAAATATTTCACCAGTCTGGTGGAGGCCATGCTGTGAAAAATAAACACATTCCTCATTAAAATTCTAAGAAGAGCAGTTTTTGTTTGTTTAAGTTGGAGCATATCATCCAATGCATCACCTAATCTGCTGTAATGGTTCTTGAAAAAAAAAAACAAACTTCTCTTTCATACAGGATTCCTCCATTACTTATTATAAACATGATTCCAAGTACAGTTGTACTTCTTAAAATAAACACATCAAGCTTTGTAATATAAGAGAAAATAAGAGAAACAAATCTCATTAGAAGGAGAAAAAATGTAAATCTTCTTTTACTGTTTTTCTAAGCATAATATTGCTTAACAGATATATAGTGCTTTACAATGTATAATGTATCTTTACAATAATCTTTTGATCTAGACAGGTAGGTGTTTTTATTCATAGTTTCTAAGTGACAAAATAGAGACTTTGAGCAGTGAGAGGTCTTACCGAAAGTCAGTAAAGGATGGAGCTGGAAGAATGGAATTATGGACTCCTTAATCCAGTCGTATTGCTACTATGCTCCAGTGCCCATGCAACAACGATGATTCAGTGTCAGAAATCCCCTTAGTGAAACATTTACATTTCTCTGAAAGCTCTTTAGATTTAATATGAGAAGAATTTTCTATGTCTCTGTGAATGTTCTTATATTTGTGTCTGGAATGTTCAGTAACTGACTGTTTTGATTTCTCAGTCAGTTTAGTTCCCAGGTCCATTTCATCATCTGAGTAGGACAGCCCAGGCAATATGTCACTAAAGGATTATTATATTTCTTCAGTGGTTGAAGTCCTTCGGCCTTCATTATAACATTACCCTGTCTTCTTTTATTGATTGCCGGACACATTCTCAAAATGTACAAAGTTGTTGAGTGTATGTTTAGACGTTCTTAGCACTTGTTAAAGCATTATAAATAGTTTACAGTATTTACAAATATTATTATTCAGCAATTTTAATGCACATGCATTGGATATAGAAAAATATTATCTTATTTTTATATTTTAGTATCTTGAACAGAAATGACACTGGAGATGAATTACAGAAAATCAAAAATGCAATAATGTCATCACACCCTAATCATATCAGCATAATATGGAGATAGAATGCTTTAGATACATTCTTTACCAAAAATATTTTATTTGAATTCCAATTTAAACTTAATATGGCCACTGGATCACTTTTGAATAGATTTTCAAGGTGTTGTTTATAATTTCACATGAACTTGATGTGATGAGGGTTTCAAACTTCAATCATTTCTCTTCAAGGTTTTTGCCATACCTGTATGTCATCTGTTCTATTATTTACTATATACATGCATATACATATATTTATAAAATCAAATTTTATTCTAATTATTTTTCCAGCATATATTAAAATAAATGTGTAACTTTAAATTTTTAAAATGTTTTTTCATAATCTATTTAATCATGGAAACCATAATTGCTATATGTACCATATTTTGTGAGACACTGGTCTGGGAGAAAGAGTTCTGAGCTAAGAGGTAGAGGCCTAGATTACTGTATGGAGATTGTCATTTTCTAACTTTGATCACTGAGCAAGTCAACTGACCTCCCCAAGCCTGAACCTTATAAAGCTGTGAGGATTAAAGAGCTAATGTTGTAAAGATACTCGCACATACAATGTATTTAAATGGTAGGTTCCATCTCTTAAAGGAAGTTCAACTGAGTAAAGACCATGCTTACCCAAGTTAAGACATTATGATTTGAGTCCAAATACTTGCTTCTCTGCGTATTTCTTATACAAACAATATGTGACAAAATGCTGATGAAAGACACAGAAGGTATTTCAGAGAGGCCAGGCTATTGAAACCGACTGAGGAGGCAGATCTCCATTGTAAATGCTTTGTGGGGAAGGTTACACAATTATTTATTACATTCTCTTAGGAACCCTATTGTTCTTTTCAAGGCTGCAAGAACAAAGGTCCACCGAAATCGTTCACAGCAAAGGAGAATGTGGGTATTTTAGGTATTCAGAGATCTCATGGAATACAAGGACTAGGCCTAATGGCCCTCAGCTAGGCCTCATGTCAACTAGAACTGGAAATCCAACCTCAGTCTTTCACAGGCTTTGTGGTCTCTTCTCTGCCTCTCTCTCGTTTCTGCTGTTATGGGACTCTTTCTCATCACAGTATCCTCTCCTCATTCATCTTTCTCATGACCCCAATATAGCAGTAAGAGGAATCTGGTTCAGTTGATTTATTTCCATGAAGCCAGATGTTTTTGCCTAACTATAGATGGCCTCCTCTAGGAAATTCCTTCCACTACTCAACCCTTCCTCCTAAGGCATTAATAACATTTTGCTAGCTATTGTGGGGTGCACTGAAGATCTATAGAAGCACATGACTTTAAGATTGGTATTTTTATATGATACATCGTAAGTCTAAATATCCTGTCAGTACAACATACTTTACTCTTTTTACGGCTGTTACCCTAGTTGTTTTGGCTCTCAAGTTAAATCTACAACACTTTCATGGGCCAGGCCACAGTGATACTTTAAATTAAAAAGAACAAAATATTTTTTTCCAGAGAAATTGGATCTGTGAATCTAACTTCTCTACCTGGAGAAACATAGTCCCAGCAAACCCTTCTAAAGCAGAAACTGCAGAAATAGTACTAACATAGTATTAACACTTCCATGATGCCTCACTAGCTTTGATAAATGTTGTAATGAAATATTTTATTTCCTAAACAGAGAATCCGTAGTTACTTTGCCCATATGTTGAGATCCCATTATGCAAGCATAGGCCAATAACACTCAATAGCACTAGTTAAAGAAGTGAAAATTTATATTTTCAGTACAATTTTAAATACTGGGTGAATTTAACACAAAGTAAGTAACTTTCTTATGCAAGATTTTGCTGGGCTCTCAACATAAAGACATTCATGTTAAACTCTAGAATGCCTACAAATCAAAGATTCTTTATCCACCATGTCTGAGAGAGCAAGAAAACTGCCTTTTCATAAGCACCCCAGGTTTTATTGTTTTACTGGTGCGAGTGGTTGGTCTGAGAACCACACTTTGAGAAACATTTCTGAGAAAACTACTGTGCATGAGAACAACCTGAGAGAGCTCCTCTGGGATGATCTGGCTGCTGCTTTCTGCAAAGGGATCATCACATCATGTACTTTATATTTGGGACACTCATGCACTAGATATACTAGCATAAGTCCCATTTACCTACTTTGAAATCATTATATAACAACTGAGATTTTGAAAACAGGGTTTCTCAGTGCTTAAGGAGAGAGCCTGGACCCTACCTAGTTAAGCATAATCAGGCCAGCCTAGTGCAGTGGGATTCTGGTGTTGGTTGCGTGTTAGATCACAACCCTTTAACATACGTCACTACAGTGATGTTCCGTGGTTTCAGAGCACGCTGTGAAGTAAGAAGCTTTGTTCCACTTTGAAACAGATGTTTTGCCAAGGGAAATGTGTTTTTTGAAATCATGTACATTTTCTTGGGTGTTAGAATACAGCATTGTAGCAAATCATTTTAGAAATGCTGTCACAGTCTTTGGGGCTATTTTAAAATGTCATATCATATGATTTTTCCATCATAAAAACTTATAAGTGATACCAGTTCAAATTGAATATTATATGACTAAAGTACTTAGGATATTTTGAATCCCACAGGGATTTTTTTCATGTCTCTAGAGGGAAAATTGAAGTCATGTGATAGTTAAGAAACTTTAGGTTGTATATCATAAAGATCTCCTGGGTTTCAAATGGAATTTCAAAGAATGGTTATTCCAACCTGAAAAAGAATTTAGAAAACAACAAAGGCAAACTTATTTTCCAAAGTTTACCCTGTGTGTTTTACAATGAATGCTTCTGGCATGCTGGTTACAATGCCCCTTTATTGTTTACCCCTACAATTAATGTTGGTCTTGGGTCCTTAGAAAGATTTTTCTGTTTCAAATCTCTTCTTAGCTGGGGTCAACTTGTCTTGTATTTTTTATATTTTTAATCTCTAGACCATGAGGAACATTAGATTCTGGAAACTAGATTATTTTTTTCTTATTTTCTCCTCTGAGACTTATGTTATCAGCCATTACACTTTCTCCAATCAAATTTTCAGAACCTACAATGATTTTAGCTCTGGTTTGCTCCATATACTGTTAAAGGAAAGCATAATTTATTTTCTAAATTAGACTTGTACACCAGGTAAGCATTTTCATGGTGTTCCTGTTGTGAAGTACTTCTTTCTCCAGCCTCCAGACTAAAATATTTCTACTTATACATGTAGTCTAAGCCCAGAGCTCCTTCCTCTTGAAGACTTTCTTGAGAATATCCTGCTTACTTAAAGTTATTTGTCCTATTTTTCAACCTCTAGTCCTGCAATTATCCTATGGTATTGTGAATGTTGACTTGTCCATCTCCACATCAGATGCTCATGGCAGGTGGGAAACTTACTTTGAAATCCAGAGTGCCTAGTGCACTGTCCACTGCAAATAAAATACCAAATAAATACATGAAGAAATGTATACATATTAGACTCAGAATCACATGCTCCAAACCACATAAATATTTAAAATTTTATTTTGGACAAGAAAACTTGACCAAAAATCTCTTCAAATGTAAGATGTTACGAATTTACCCAGGATATGGGTTGTCATTTATTAAAATATAGTTGTCTCTGGTATTCTAAAAGATGGTTGCTCAACTTTGTCCCTGTTAATGATTTGGACTGGGTAATTTTGTCTTTGGGGGTGGGGAGCTATCTTGTGCATCATAAGATGTTTAGCAGCATCCTGGGCCTCTATCCACTAGATGCTAGTAGCACTCCTAATCAAACATCTCTCTAGACATTGCCAAATTACTCTACAGGGAAAAATTGTCCTTGGTTGAGATATGCAACCCTAGAATGATAACTACCAACTTGAGGCCAGTCAGTGTCTGTAAGGATTTTCATACCTCATGAGAAATCTAATTCTATTAATTCTGCAAAACATCCATTTTTAAGTTTTAATTGCCCTTTTGAACTTTCAATTACCTCACAATGTAAACTACAGTTTCCCTTTAACATTTCTAAATTTCATTCTAACATTCTAAATTTCATTTTTTAACAGTCTTCCAAAATGTGTTTTAATTATACCTATGGCTACAGTTACTTATTGCATCTTAACAAAATACCTCAACACATGGCAAGCATGTCCAACCTGCAGCCCAGGACAGATTTGAATGTGGTTCAACACAAATTCTTAAACCATTATGAGATTTTGGCAATCTTATTTTTAGCTCATTAGCTACAGTTAGTGTTAGTGTATTTTATGTGTGGCCCAAGGCAATTCTTCTAATGATGCCCAGGGAAGCCAAAAGGTTGGACACTGCTGCATTATGGCATGCAACAAAAACCATTTGTTTATGTGCATGATTTTTTTAGTCAGAAATTTGGATGGAGCATAGTAATGGTAATGGGAGATGTTTACCACAGCTCAACTGGATCATATACATGGGACCATTGTTCTGCCTGTGGTTGAGTTTCTCTGTTTCTGCATCTGCTGGGACTAGACTGTCCCTTATGTGACTGGTATTTGGGCCAGGATGGTCGAAAGTGTGGAGAAGCTGAGCATCTATCTTTCCATGAGGCTAGCTTGTGCTACCTTACAGCATGGCAGTCTCAGGGTAGTCAAACTTTCTATACTGTCTTTAGAGCAGGTGTTTCAGGAGACCCGGACAGAAGTTGCAAGGCTTCTTATGACCTCATCTTAGAAGTCCTGGAATGCCACTTCTGTTGCATTTTTATTATTTAAGGAATTCACTAAGTTCAGTCCAGATACAAGGCAGGGGGTAAAGAGGAAGAGACATAGACACTAATTCTCTTGAGGGAAATGAAATGTACAAGCGGAAGGAAGAATTTGATGGTAGCCATCTTGGAAATAAGCTACCACGTCTGTGCAGGTTTAAACAAGATGCTCTCTCTTCTTTCCAATGCCCAACCCCTCCATGATAGGTTTCAACACTCCTCCCAAGTTTGTAGCAGCTGGATAGCTGGAAGTGGACAACAGAAGACAGATGATCCATCCAGATTCCTAGAATATTTCTTCACATTGGAAAACATTTCTTTTCCCCACCTCTGCCATCTATCATTGACAGAATTTGGGGTCTTACCATAAAGGCATCCCATTTGGGGGGAGGCATCTAAGAGCATTTGTAGTTTTATTTTGGGTTTTGGGGGATATTTTTTAGGAAATAACGTTTATTATCCTAGGGGGCAGAGAAAGTTGATTAAAATTTTCCTCCCAGAAGAGTCCAGGCATGATTTTTACCTTGTCATAAACATAAACCATAAATATTCATGAATCTTGAGAGTAGTTTGTGGGGAGAGGGTATAGGAAGAGACAGGCCTGGGTATACATCCCAACTCTACCTTTGTGGGGCCTAGGATGAGTTCCTTAATTTTCTGACCTTCTTTTTCCTTCTTTGGAAAGTGAGTAAAATCTGCTAACCATGAAGGTTTTTTATTAGTATTGATTGTTGGGACACAATCCTCTGCAGGTCTCATGTGTTTTCACATCTTGGACACATTGACTACATTTTCTCCAGATTATCTTTCCAAGGTTGATTGTATAGCAGACAGACACGGAGGACAGCGACTCCCTGTGGGACAAAAGGCAAGTTTGTTTCCCGACCAGGATAATAAGACACCGTCTTCCTATGAGTCAAAGGTCAGAGAGGCTCAGGAAAATTCCATTATAAAAGATTCAGGTTTCCTAAATTCAAAGTTTCTTTTTATAATGTGATCAACTACATATGCAGGAGTGAGGTGTTACTCTTCCTGTCACCCTATGAAGACTGAGGCTTGAGGAACTTATACAAATGCTGATACTGGATACCATTATTACTATGATTAATGAAGTCCTTAGTTTTGACCAGGAGCCTGTGCTTGGAAGCTGGGTGCTGGAGGCAGGGAGGGTATCAGCAGCCTTGATATTTCTCCTACTCACTCTGCTCTATTCTGTCTATTGCACTTCCTAATCAATCAGACCTAGAATGAGTTTGTTTTCTCAGGCTTCCTCTTCCAGTGTTGATGGGATCTCCCTTGCACAAAACACCATGACTAGGATTACCAATCTTGGCTCTTTAAGTCAGAAGATAAAAACGTTTTGCTCTCTTTTTCTAAAAGAAAAAAAAAGTTGCTTCATTTTGGTGTCAAAAGCTGACACCAATCATGTTAACATCTTCCTTAAGAAAATTCGTTGGCAGAATGGAAGCAAGATGAGAATAAGAAAATGCAAAACCAAAAATCGCATAAATATTTTTAAAAAGTGCTTATTATTACTAACTCTCAAGAACTACTATGATTCCCATCTCTCACAAACATTTGGAATCATTCAGTATATGGTGGTTAAGTTTGGTAGCATCCCCTTCACCTAGAATGTTTCTTTGAGGTAGTTGGCTATTTCAAATCTTTCATTTCTACCCCTTTAGAAATCTAAGTGTCCTCCATGCCCGATAAAAGAACTGAACACATAGAAACCTATTAAACAAAACCAAGGCATTTCTATATGTGTTTCAACATACATTGCTCTCTCCAGCCAATTTCTGAGAGCTGAATTATAAATCTTACTCAAATTCTCTCAATGCCATTGTCAGTTCCCCTAAGCCCAGCTCAGCTTGGTTGTAAAACAGCTGAAGGAGGGAAGACTGTGTCTAGCAATGATAAGGCACATTTTACTTCTATTTTGAGAAGTGTGTCAATGCAGATTTTCACTAAGAAGACGTTGGATAATTCTTGCCATTTATTTGTAATATTCAAATTAGAACTCATATCACCTGGGGGTGAGCTTTATTTATAGACTCTAAACTACATTCTTTTCCTTGACCTAAAGCAAATCAATTCATTTTTCACAAGATGAAGATAGGAGAGGTCAATATGCCCACCAATAACATTGAATCACCTTCTCCATTCTCATCTCAGGTTCCTACTGAAAGTCATTTGAGTACTTATTGTTCTCAATTTATCTCAATTCAAAATATTGATCATTTACTAGGCAATTAGCATGGGGCTGAGCATTGTGTGGAATATTAAATAAGCACCTGGAGCTTATAACCTTGTTAGGTCAACTCAACACTTGAATGAAAAATAATATAAGGCAAAATAAAAATTGTGCCAAATATATATAGTAAACCAAAAGTAAAGGAAGTATGTATCCATTCATATAAAGACTTGTACGAGTATACAAATATTTATAGCAATTTTACTTGCAATATCCCCAAACCTGAAACAATATATATTAGTTTCCTATTGTTGTTTAACACAGTATCTCAAAATAAACTGACTTAAAGCAATATTTATAATTTCAAAATTTCTATGGATCAGGAATTTGGGAGCAGTTTAGCCTGGTAGTTCTGGTTCCAGGTCTCCCATGAGGCTGCCGTCAAGCTATCAAGGGGACACAGTCATCTGAAGTCTGGAATGAAATGGAAAGATTTGCTTCCAACATGGCTCACTCGCATGACTATTGACAGGAGACAGCAATTTCTCATCATATGAGCTTCCCCTCAGAGCTGCTTCTGTTTCCTTACACCATGGTATCTGATTTCCCCCAAAGTGGATGATCCAAGAGAGGGCAAGGAAGTCCAAAATCTTTATGTGACTTAGTTTCAAAAGTTGCATGCCATTACTTTCACTGTATTCTATCCATTAGAAATGAGTCAGTAAGTTTAGCCACAATGGAAAGGAGAAGGAAATTAAGCTCCATTTCTTGAAGGGCGTAGTACCAAAGAATTTAAACCACCACACAACCTAAACGTCTATCAACAGAAGAACCCATAAAGAAATTGGTTGCATATCATGCAATGAAATACTGCTGACCAATAAAAAGGAATGAAATTCTGATACAGGAAACATGGACGGGTCTCAAAATAATTATGCTAAGTGAATGCAGTCAGACAAAAACAAAAAACACACATGCTGTGAAATTTCATATATATAAAATTCTAAAAACAACACACTAAGCTATATATAGAGAAAGGAGATCAGTGGTTGCTTGGGGACTGGGTTTGAGAGGGGATGGAGTGATAAAGGGAAAGAGGGAGGGATTTAAAAAGAACACAAAGGAACTTTTGGAGGTGATGAATGTACTCACCTGTTGGGGTGACAATTTTAGAGATGTGTAAATATGTCTAAACTTATCAAATTGTAGGTTTGAAATATGTGCAACTTACTGTATGGCAATTATACTTTAATAAGGCTGAAAAAAATTAATGGTAAAGACAAGAAAGTTTTCAGTTCATATACCAATTGTGTTTTCCAGAACTCTACTTTTTAGCTCTGTCTCTTTAGTCACCAAATATAATTAATTAGTCAGCATGGAAGGAATGTTATTAACCTCTTTTAACTTAAAGTAACACTTTTGGGACTCTGGGTTCTTACTTAGTTAACTCACTTACTTCAGGTTATTTTTATTTTAAAAATACTCCTTGAAGAATTTTAATATATAAACTAACAAAGTCTATTTTGTTTTATGTGTTCGTCAAAAATCAAACTAATTTTTTCCTCCACAAATATGCTTCTTTATCTCAATTTATGAAATTCCCATTCACCCAGCACCATGATTTAGAAACATCTCTTTCTTCTCCTTCATTGACATCTGCACAATTCATTTATTAATTCAATAAATATCCATTGAGCAACTACCATATGCCAGATACTATACTAGTTTTAAGGTGTACAGTGGGGAGCAAATGTACTTGATTTCTGCTCTTGTACATCTTATTTTTTTTTAGTGGAGAATATATTCTCCAAGTCTGGTTAATTCTATACCTGAAATGCCTTTTATTCCATTCTCCTCCATTCCCATTGCTACTGATTCCATTTAAATACTCATCATCCCTGGTCTAAAGTCATTTTCTAATTGGTCTCTGGCTTTTTTTTCCCCCTCAAACTAGTTTGTTCTCCATATAGCTGTCAAAATCTTTCTTTTAAAACTTAGATCTGATTATTTTATATTTTTATTTAGATAATTTTTGATAGGTCCACATTACCAGATGAAAGAAGTCCAAGTTCTCTTCATGACTTGACCACTACCTACTGACTTAGCCTCGGTTTCACTGATTCACTTCCTTCATTTATTCTAGCATGTTGTACTACTACTCAAAGTTCCCCATTATGCTCTGTGTGCTCACATCTGCTTATGCACTTTGCTTTGACTTGGAAATGACCTTTGACCTCTCCTTTACCCATAAATTCCTGTGCATTACTCACAGCATTCACACAAACCTTTCTAAAGAACACCTGTTTGCAAGCAGAATTTATCAGTCTCTCAAACTCCCACAACATTTGTGTATTCTTGTAATTCAGCACTTATCAAGGTAGCATAACCCAGTATGAGGAAGAAAAAGTAGCCCGTACCTCTCAGCTAGGCCATGGTGTTATCCTGCTGAGCATAACATTTTTCACAGGATATCCAAATCATACCAGGTTACTCTGTGGCTAACCCACTTTAATGGATTAAATCACAGACAGGACTCTCCATATCTGAGCGCAGACAAAAACAAGAACACTGAGTTAACTGCAAAAATAGCTACACATCCCCCTTTCCCAGCTAACGTGAGTGGCTGCTGCTTCTTTTTACCAATATTAGGTTCCCATTCCTCCCTCCTCCTAGATAAAAATAATTAAGATGCCCAAATATAAAAGCGCTCCCACTTTCTGACAGTAACTTAATCCAAAGCAAACCCCTGCATTTTTGAACCTTCTCCAATATCTAACATCAACCCACATCCTATTACGAGTCTCCCCAGTGCCCTCTGAGATTCCCCTTTGTTCCTTATGGTGTGAGGTCTCCTTTGTTGCAGCAAGTAATAAACCTACTTTTGAGTGAATGTATGTTTCTGGTGGTATTTTGCTATTGGGCATCAAAGCATGTACATTTTTGATCTTCCTACTAGGCTATGAAGGCTTTGAGATCGGGGGCATTCATTCATTCATTCATTCATTTTGGTACTCGCTGTACCACAGTGCCTGACTAGACACAGAGTATATGTTTGTAGGATAAAGAATGAATATGTATTTTATGATTGAAAGCACACACTTTAACAAATAGAAGAAGCTGCTTTCATGAAACGTTATTTTTCATCAGAGTACTCTGCCCATCTGCTTCTGACTGAGTTTGCTTTTACATGTGAAGGTGCTCCTGCGGTTTTGATGTTATTGCCTTTGGCCAGTCCCCATCATCAGCAGAGCTTACATCTTCATTTTTGAAGTGGCAATGAATGTATTGTACCTCCACAGTCATCATGATACTTACCATTCCCAGCATGCATAGCTACATAGCCCACCAGGCATGAATGTGCTGTTATCCCAACTATACATTATTGGAAATAAGTCACAGTAGGAAAGCAGATTAGGACAGTTTAAAGTATTGGGGAAAAGAAGCTACAAAAAACTAGGAAGAAAATTGATTTCTAATGGCAGTTAGACCTCATACTTGTTTTGACTTTATGGATGATTCAAGATACAGTATAGTTGTCCTTTCTCACCAGGATTTATTTCTCTCTGTAGATTTCCCGAGCCCTCTCAATTTTAATCTTATGGATCTTCCTGTTTTGTGCTTTAGCAACGTATTATTCATTGTGTGATAAAAAGTGCTAGTTCTGTTTAAGGCACTTATCCCATTTTTGTCTAGTATAGCAAAGTGGTTAAGAACTAAGTTCTTTGCATGAGAAAGACATGGACTGGACTCCAGGATCACCAACCTTCTCAATCTTAATTTCCTCATCTGTAATATAGAGATATCAATAATAAATGCCATATAGAGTTGTGGTAAGAATTAAATGAGATAGCATGTAAAAATGTTCCTTGGCACATAAATTATAGTTGTTATTAATGTAATCAACTCCCTATTTTTCATTAGCAGAAATTACGTTTACAAATTCAGGGTAGATGTGAGATACTGTACACTACAACATTATATTTTATAATATAGTATTTTATGTGCTATGATTACATATTATGTATATTATAGTATATAAACTAAAATAAAATGGTTTATATGAGGGCTCTCTTGAAAATATTCAGCCACAAATGCCTCTTATTTTTCATATTGCATGGCTGGATACTTTGTGGACAGCCCTCATATTACAGGATTTAGTCAAATTAGTCATTTCAGTGATAAAAACTGTGCAAAACTGGATCATGTATATTATATCTTGCCTGAAATAAACTTCTAAATTTGAAAAATAAATTTTTTATAATACCTATCACAGTGGGCATTTTAGTGATTAAACTGGATGATTTTCAAGGTTCCCTGTTGTCAGAAAGAGAACAGTAAATTTGATAAACAGCAGGACAGACTAAACCAAGTGGGAAAAGAAGCAGAATCTAGATTTGCCCTTGGGAGGGGTGGTAAGCATGATTATCATATGCAGCTGCAGATGACAAAAGGCAGTTCAGTCAAACTGGAAGTGTTAATGAGAATGATAGTAATTGGTGGTCTAAGAAGTCAGGAGCTGAGAATTCAGAAAGACATGGAACACAGCTGAACAACTAGGTGAAATATGCATATAAGATATATTAGCATTATTAGTAGCTAATATTAATGAGTTCTTTTTATATTTCAAGGGTTGTTCTGAGTTGCACTTGTTAGCTCATTTAATCCTCTTTAATACTCCGAGTACAGGATATAGAAGTCCTAGTAAGCATAGAATTCCTACACTTACTGTTCCTGCTTTTTCACCCTTCCATTCTGTGTTCTTGGACTTACTTGGCTCTAGAAATCACTGTCACATTGACCATTGGTCCCACTGTACTGTCTACCGTGTACTAAGGACTCTTCTTGTTTCTGAGCTTCAGAACTGGTTACTTTAATGAAGAGGCCTTGAGTGGCTTTATACAACTTATAAAAATCTCTCTCTGTGGTACTTGGAAATTTATTGCATTAAAAAACAATAAAATATTATTTAACTCATCTAACCATAATTATTTATTGCTTATTACCTATCAGTCACTGCTCTGTACTAAGGATTCAGATATGGGCAGAATCTCTCTACCAGTATTTCAATAGTATCATTGGTCTTAGAAGTTTGGTAGAAAGATCATTTAAAATATAGGGGAGGCTGCATCCAAGGCAAGGGTGACAGGAGACACAAATTGGGGTAACTTAACAACAGTTCTTGGTTCCTATAGTGGCTGAGCTTGCTCTGTCTGCCATCTTATTTAGTCATGATATCTCTGCCTGAAATTTTAAATGTGAGCATAGATAGAAAGCTATCGGTAATAAGTTACCTTGGGGTGGGACTCTGGAGAGATCCCAAGGCTCTGGCTGGACGGGTCCCTGTAGCTCTTCTGGTTTCCATTCTCCTCAAGGCTGAGTTGTTCTGTTCTTTCTGCAGTTTGTGGTAGGCATCCAGGATTTCCCAAGAAATTTTCTGTTTCCATTCTTTAGGCAAAATCCATTTCTGTGCCTTACAACCCATGAAATTCATCAAGTGCTAGAGATTTTAAAACAGAGGCAGCATGTATGCTGAGGCTTGAATGATAAAGATGAATTTTCTAGATAGACTTCAAGGCAGAGAATACAGATTTTTTATTTGCATGTTGGCTATTTGTCAAAGCCTGCATTATTTTCCTCCAGGGTAGTCCTTTGGAATCTGACTGGTCAGGGTAAACAACAAGAACAAACATTTAAAGGACCTGAGGAAGACTGTATTAGAAATATGTCTCTTTTCTTGAGCAATCCATGTACTTCAAGTTTTTGAGCTGATACCAACTAGAAAGGTATGTCTTTGGTGTTGTCAGTCTGAAACTAGTTATATCTTGCCAAGAGAAGTTCATGCACAGAAACTATATACTTATTAAAAACTACAAATGGAGAAATTTAAATCATTAAACTGGAGTACTCACAACAATCATTCTTTTCAAGCATGACCAGGAAACTCAATAGCATCCAGTAGTCTATTAAATGTAACCACTATAGAATGCTTAGGGAAATACTTTGATTCTAGTAAAGCTTATAAAGTATTAATTGAATTAAGTTTTCATTCGTTTATTACAGAGATTAGGTTAGCAGGTAACCAAATCCATCAGTTGAGTTACTTGCCTTAATCAAATAAGAAGTCAATAAAGTTGAAGGGGGAAAAAGTCATATAGATAAAAAAAAAAATAAAATCAGTGTTGGATTAAAGAAAAGTTTCTTTTTGAGAGCAATTGGGTTGGCATAACAAAAAAGAGCTGAAGGGTTGGAGGAAAAAAGATGAAAAGTTTTTATTCTCAAAAACTTCGGGCCAATTCCTTGGTCTGGTCATTCCACCCACAGGGCAACTGCAGGGGCTTCTGGGGTTGGGTAGGCCCAGGGGAGTGGAAAGCAGTCAGCAATTTTGAGTTTCTCCAGGGACATAATGTAGCATGTGTGGACTTGTTCTCCCCAGGAATGTAGCCTCCTGACAGGAACTTGCCAAGCTAATCTAATTTTGCCATGTAATTCCCAGATTTAAACACATGACCTCTCTTCACACCCTCCAAATAACCTAAAGGATTTACAGCTTTTTCTGTCTGACGGATTTGGAGTGTTTTCTGACCTAAATTCCTAGTCTATTGAAGATGACTTTGACAATTTCTTAAATTTAGGATTTGTGTGTCTAAAAATCCCTAAGACTTGAAGGAGCCAACAAGTCCTCCGGAGCCTCTTAACTGTGCAGTGCCCAAGGGCTCCACGAACAAACAGAACCAGTAGCTGTAGAAATCTTACATTGGAATCCTGGCATAGAAACGCAATAAAACCAGGTGACATTAAATGAGACATCAACTATATATACTCAAATAGATTATGCTAATGGAATCAACAATAACATTTTGTCCTTAAATATTTAGAATTTTGTCTGTGTAGACATAAACCAAAGGAATCTGTCAACATGCCTTGTCTTCAGAACTGTAATAAATAAATAAAGCCCATGTTAGTGAGATAGGTATCCAAAGATAGGGATAGCATTTCATTTTTAAATTTTGTCACTTTTAAAAGGTTTAGTTAGGAAGTTAAAAAAAAAATCAATATATGCAGATGGTTGAAAAATCAAAAAGTACCAATAAGCTTAAAATGAAAAGTCCCTGACTAACCTTAATGTCTTGCTACTCAAATAATAATTTTCTGACTTTTTAAGCTGCATCTTCTATTCTTAAGTTTGTATTTCTAAATGACAAATGGGTACTACAATTTCTTCACGTTATTAATTTTAGGTATTCTGTTATGACAGATGTTATACACCTTACCCCTTCTTCTACCCATCTCTTATCATATACTACTATTTTTAAGTAAATCAATACTTAGTGTAAAATCTTTACAACCTAGTAAACACTTTTCATTATAGAGCTAAAGCATATGTTATACCTTTTCCCTTTTTACAACAGTTTTTTACCTTGTCAGATTTACTTGTAGCACTTGCTATCCATGTGCCCAACCAAAATGCTCTATAAAATAAAGTGAACTACTGAATAATTTTTTTTTTCTGGAAGATATCTGATTCAGGCCTCTCTGTTCTTTCATTTCAATATGGGTTGCACAGCCAATTACCCCAGAGTCCTACTTGACCTGGTCCCATTTTTCTCACATTACATATTTTCTTTTTAATTTTCTTCCCTGATTTTGCTGGAGTCCATTCTTCAGTGGCTCCTTTTGAAAGAATGCATGGAAGGAAAATATCTCATCCTCTGCATACCTGAATATGTCTTTATGCTCATCTTTGAATGATGATTTTGAGAATAAAAATTATTTTGCTTCATCATATTGAAGGTGTTGATCCAGTGTCTTTTAATTTACAACATTTCTTAAGAAATCAATGCTATTCTCAGCCCCAATCTCTTTTATGTGACCTAAAGTTTTTATATTGGAAACTTATCATATCTTTTCTATTCCTTATGCATTGTTGTGGGTCTTTTTCCATTTAATGTGCCTCTTTTAATGGATTTGAGGCCTCTTTTAATCTGGAGCCATATATTCTTTCATTGAATGAAATATTGTCAGGTTGTTTCTTTGACTATTTCTCCCCCACCATTTCCTCTGATTTCTCTTTCTGAAATTCATCTCAGTTGGATGTAGAACTTTCTAAATTAAACCTCTATGTCTATCTTTTTTTTCATATGTTTTCTACCTTTTTATTATTTTATTTTTTTTGGTTAACTTTCTGAGAGTATTCAATGACTTTATCTTCCACTACCTTGAATTTAGATAATATTTTTAATTTCCAATATTCTTTCCTTTGTTTCCTTTTTCATATAATTTTTTCTTGTTTTATTCATGCATTGATTTTTTTTTCTTTTTGAGAATTCTGATTACAGGTTTTGTTTTCTTTTTATCATTCTCTTTTATGTCATACACACACTGTTTTCCTTATATAGCTTTCTTTTAATGTCTGTTTTAAATTTTTTAAAATTTATTTTGGAGATGTCTTAATCATCTGGTAATCTTTTAGTGTCTATTCATACTTAAGAATGAAATATTACCAAATCTGATTAAAGTGTTCCATAAATGTGGGCTTTATATCTTGGCAAGTTTTATTTTATTGAGTTTGGGAAGTGATCCAGCCATTTTACTGGGGAACCTCAAAGTACTATTTTCTTTCATAGAGAAACCAGAGTTTCTATGGTTTCTCTCGTAGAAGCCTCTGATCTCCTTCTTAGGATTGGATATTCAAGTTGCCAGTATTCTTTACAAAGATGTAATGGGGAGGGGAGTTGGGGGACCCACATACAGCCTTCTAAATAACCACACTTTCTATCTGCCCCAAGTTCATGTGGCTCTATTGGGATCACCAATCATAAGAGGCTTCTACCTGACCACAGAGGTGAGCACAGAGCTCAGGGCTGGTTAGCTATAGACACTATGCAATTGCCATGTGACTTCTTTGGTGGTGTCGATATGACCCAGGAAGGGATAATCAGAAGCCATGGAGCTGAAGGAATCATAACCTTTCTTCCAATGATCACAGAAATTTTATTTGCATGCAATTCTGAAACTGTCAATGGTCACATTATCCCCACATGGTGAAAATCTGTCTGAGGCAAGAGAAAATGCTATCAAGCTGAAATTAGGGATTAATAGAGAATTAGTGTGGTGAAGAGAGTGTTTGAATTCTGGGACCCGTCATGCCCAAGCTTGCTTTACTTCTGAAACCTCACAGAGATGAGCAAATAATGAGAAAAACTCTTTCAATTTAGACAAAATTGAAAGTTGGTTTCCATTCCTTATAATCTAAAGTGTCCTGACTCATACAGTGTTGTTCTATGGGACGTATTTAGGATTTTGGTAGTAATAACTTGTATTTTTCAGACTGGAACGAAAATATTTTAAAACAAAATAAGGTATTGGAGCTCTTATTTTTATACAAAGTAAAATGATTCAAACTGATTTAAGCAAATCATTACTTTTATAGAAATAAAAAGTTAAGATATTGATTAAGCACAACTGGATCTACATGTTCCAAAAAAATATTTAGAATCTCTCTTGCTCTTTGCTCTGCTTTCTGTGGCTGCATTGTCCTCAGACACTCTCCTCCTATGTGGTAGTAAGATTCCATCAGCTCTTATTTAATATTCTATCTAAATCCCATCACTCTAGAAAGAGAACACTTTTACTAGACTGACTCAGCCTAAATCCTGTATCTATCCCTGGACCAATTGCAGTGATTGAGACTGAGAGGTGGTAGCTGTAAAGTCAGATCTGCCCGAACCACATGGACACAGTCAGATAGGATTTTGAATGTAGTTTGAAAAAAGCACAAGCTGAATCTGACATAAGAGAATTAGACATGGAAAAAAACTTAAGGGTAATCTGATGAAGGGTTTTATGGAAAGGATATCAAGAAAGTGATGAGAAAGTAGTAGAAACAACAAAGCAATGGCAAAATAGAAAATAGGAGAAAGCAGAAATGCTAAGCTGAGGTAACTCCTATGTTTAAGTTATAAGAAAGCAAAAAAAAAAATTGTGTAGAGAATAAGATAGATCATTTTTGCTTGGACATGTATTTAGGCCATATATTGAATATAGAAAATATTTTTATTTTTATTGAGATTAATTTCTTGTATAAGATGCTTCTTCGCATCTACACAGAAATAGCTAGTGAAGGAAATTTATAATTATGTTTGCTGATCTATCCAAGAAGCATACATATGAATGATGGCCAACTGGGGAAATTATGAACTAAATTATAATTTATATGTAATAGAGTAGGGAAATACACTCATTGAGAGAAGGGTAGATATTTTCTGTGCTCTGGAAATAGAGTTCTAATTAATTTATGGATTTAAAAGGCCATTCTGAATCAGCCTCATAATTTGAGTAATAAAACTCTTTTAATGGCTTTACAACAGATTTATAAAATAAATGAGCAAACTTAATCAAACCACAGTGCTTGGCCAATACAAACGTTTCTGTTGTCAGCAATTTACTCTATCATTTGACAGATGTATGTGAATATAGGTGGCTACAAGCATCATAGTCCATGAATATATTAACTAGACCTTCATAAATGCATCCTTACAGTTAATTAAGAAAGGTGTATTCTTAGCAATCAGCTAAAGAAAAAATAATGAACAATTTTTTTTGAAGTTCCATAGAGATACATAGTAAATGAAAAATTTTAAAGAATCTCTGGGATATTATATTTAAAGGAGCTAGTGATTCACCATTTACTATCATTGCAGTTGACTGGAACATATAGATGAAAGGTGTCCATTTATTAGCTATTTTATGTATCAGTGACTTAAACTTGGAAATACTTACAAAGGCAGCAAGGTTATTGATTCATAATTTGTATTTTAAAATTATAGGCCAGAAAGACAATTTGATTGTAGTCTATAGTCTGTAGTTGTTTCCTTGAAGAAGCAGACCCAGGTCATGCAAAAGGGCTGTCTCCAGCATTAGGGAGACACCAAGGAACCTCTCTTGTTACTCAGGCTTGGGCTGGGGGTGGTGACCTCATCTGTATGTACCTGAAATTCATTCTATAAAGTAAAATGTTCTTATACATTACTATGAGGTTATGGACTTGAGAATCTGATAGATGTCACAGTCCTTTCCCTTGGCAAAATGCACAGATGCATGTACACATACAATGTATATAATTTCTGAAAATTAACTATGAACAAAGGAATGGATATTTCCTTTGGAATATGTGTTGGAATGAACATGTGAAACAAGACATAGATTAACCTATTGATTTAACTTGGGAAGTCACTTGTGTAAAGACTTGAAGAATTTTATCACAAGAGAATTTCCTTTAATAATAAAAGCTAAGAAGGAGAAAAAAGACTGCGATTACTAAGTAGTTGAAACACTTCCATTGAGTCAAAGGAAAATGGCAGGTGGTAGAGCCAACCAAGTACTCCTGCTGCCCTAGAGGGTTTAGTCTGTGGGAGAAAGAAAGGTGGAGGATGGTGATAAGATTGTGTGGAGATTTAGGGGTCGGGACTTGAAAGAAAGAGATTTGGTGCAAAGTCTGCAATCTATGTGGAAGGTAATGAGAGGGAAGCAAAGGAAAGAGTGAATTTGTAAGGTGTTTACTGTGCATAAAGGAGGCACTACCTATAAATTTTATATGACAACTCTGAATAAATTTGTTGATTTGCAGTAAAGCTAAAAATGCTAATAGTATAGAAACTCTCTGCACACACAGAGAGAAATGTTGATATCAGCATTGTCAATAACACCAAAAGTTTGGAAATACAAATAGTCATTAATATGAGAAAGGATAAATAGTGAAATGATCACAAAAAGGAACATTACACATCAGTGAAAATTTATAAACTAGAGCTTTTTCTATATTAACATGATGCAATCTGAAAACATAATGTTAAGTAAAAGAAAGCAATTTAACATATACACACATGAAAAGTTTAAAATATGGATAAATAAGCCATGAGAGATGTTTAAGTATATAGTAAAGATCAAAGAAATACATGGGAGCAATGAACGCCAAATTCATGGAAAGGATTACTTCTGGGCGGGAGGGAAGGGTAATCCATCAGAGATGAGTACACGGGTGGCTTCAACTCTCTTAGTACTTTTTTCTTAAGATGGTTAGTGGGTATGTTTGTGTTTGTCATGTTAGTCTTTATTCCCCCATGTATGGATTAATTACTTTACAACAAAAATGAAAGATGACCACAGTCAAGTTAATTAACAAATTTCTCACCTCACATAGTTACCATTGTGTTGTGTGTGTGTGTGTGTGTGTGTGTGTGTGTGTGTGTGCAGTGCATAAAAGTAAGATCTACTAAAGTGGGTTTTTCTTTAATGATAAAGAAACATTTTGACAAGAAGTTAAAAAATGTCTAAGGCTGTATGCACCTAACAATACCTCTCCACTTTGGTATAAGTTTTATAAATTTAATGAAGATTTAGTATGTTTAATTACTTTTTTCTCATATATTCATATATATATATATATATATATTTTTTTCAATTGTTAGACTTACTGGGGTGACATTGGTTAACAAGAATTACATAGGTTCCAGGTGTACAATTCCGCATCATCTATGTGTTGTGTTATGTGTTCACCACCCAGTGTCAGTTCTCTATCACTACATATTTGGATCCCCCTCCCTCTTCTCCCATCCCTCTCTTGCCCCCAGGTAACCACTACTTAATTATTTTATATTTGCTGACTACTTATTTGAATGAGACATTGCATCATGGTTGCTTTTCATTGGGCTTCTTGATTTATTTGTAGTAAAATTTACAAGTTCTCATCTGAGATTTTGGACTTAGGCAGCCCTTTGGATTAAAATCATTATCTAGTTTCAAGCCCACAGTAAAATTTTACCAATTCTATTTTAATCACCTTTCACATTCAGATCTTTAATTCATTTTAATGGATTTTTGTGTGCACTGTGAAGTAGAGCTGAAATTTCTTCTATTTTAAAGTGGATATCTAGTCATCCCAGTATCAAATTACTGAATGGTTTATTCTTTTCCCAATCACCTGCAATACTAACTCTGTCACATAATTTCCAAATAGGCTATAGGTCTGTTTCTGAGTTCTCTTCTGTGTTACACTACCTATGTGCCAGTCATTCTTTGACTTTACAATAAATCTCTTTTTTCATTACAGTTGACATAAAATATTATATTAGTTTTGGGTATACAACAAAGTGGTTAGACATATAATTTACAAAGTGATCACCCCAGTAAGTCTAGTACTCATCTGACATCATACATATTTATTACAATATTATTGATTATATTCCCTATGCTGTACTTTACATTCCCGTGACTGTTTTTATAACTGGCATTTGTTGTAATAAAACTTGATAGAACACATTTTCTTCTACTGTCTCCCTCTTTCCTCATCCCCTCTCTGGGAACAACTTGGCAATTCTTGACTTTGGCCTTTCCATAGTAATTTTAACATTTGTAGAAGTCCTAGGAAAAACCCTTAGGAAAATTTTATTGTAATTCATGAAATCTATACATTCACTTAGAGTTAGGACTTTTAAGATTTGAATTTTCCCATCCACTAAGGTATCCTCTTTATTTATTTAAATATTCTCTAATGGCTTACAACAGAATTTTGCAATTTTCTTTATGAAAGTTTTAAACATATTATATTAGATTAATTTCTAGGTACTTTATGTTTTTGTTGCTACAGAAATTAACCTTTTTTAATGAAGAATGCTGTCTAACTTTTTGTTTTTTACTGGCATACAGAAATACAATTGATTTTTGAATATTGATTTTATCTCCAGTCACTTTGCTACAAATGATACTAATTTGAATAGTTAAATTTTATATTTTAATATCGTCCATGAATAAATAGAATTTGGTTTCTTTCTTTTCAATTATTATATCTTTTTATTTATTTTCTTCTTTCACTGTGCTAACTAGGAAAAGAAAATATAGGTGGGCTAGGATGAGGTATCTCAATGTGGGAACAGAAGTACCATGTTGAATACTGTGGTTATAGTAGTTATCTTTCTCAATATTAATTTTTAAGAAACTTTCCCTAGTAAGGATGATATTATAGCAATTTTTAGTAGATAGCCTTTATCAGATAAGGGAGTACATTGTTTACATGAATTTTCCAGTATCTGATTGTATTCTAGAAGGAAGTGGGGAGCTTTGGCCAAAAGTCTTGGAAATTCATTTTTTATTACCCAAACACCATGCACACCTAGTTCTTAAGAAATGGGTATTATTCCTGGAAGGGAAAGGTCAATGATTGATCTGCTCTGATAATTCGAAGTTTCCTTGCTGGGTACTGGAAATCTTAGCTGCTTACTGAATGAGTAATTGCTACTTAGAATCTTTTTTTTTTTCTTCAAGCGGTAGCATGCCAGGAACTAGAGAAATGGGCTGTCAGGGCAATAGAAACATCAATAATAAACAGTGGTAGAAGACAGTGATGACTGAGAACTACTGACAGCTAAATGAGAGCGTAAACTTCTACGATTATGGCCAGTTACTGAGATTCCCATTCTCAAATTATTTAATAACCAATCATGGAGAAATACTCCACCTAAGTGTTCAGCATGGGAACGCTATTGCGTCATGTCAACCACCAGGGGGCAATAACGTAATGCTTGGAGCCCTGAAGTCCCTGAATGCTGGTGCTGTGAAGTGAAGTTGGGATCCATGCAACAGTGCCATCTGGAGCACAAGTAAGGCAGGTCTTCTCCTCTGCTTGAGGGAGGGCCCCCATGTAAACAGCCTCTGTCCCCGTTCAGGCTGACAGTGGGGCAGGATGTGTCAATGTGGGAACATAAATTTCCTCACAACTCATTCAGGGGCATCTTTCAAATTCTTATATGGGTGGAATAGATTCTTTAATCAATCTCAGGTTGCACACAAGTTTGGAAGTGGTAACTGAGGTGGAAAACAGCCCCAAGTTTGTCTTAATTATGAACATGAACTACAACTACCCAATCATTTTCTAGATGGGACTTGTAAGGCACCAAGATTGTGGATCCTCATGAATGTTGCCTGGTAAGTTCCTGTTTTGCCAGCTCCAAAGTTTGTGAGTAGGGTAGGTGTAGCTGAGAACAATCCTGCTCACCCAAGAAGGAAAAAGGAGAGGAGAACAAACAGGTATAGTCAACTTCCCTCTTTGAAAAGAACCAGAGATATTTAACTGGGTCACAGAGAATTTCATTCACAAGATGTTAGAATTTTAATCTGAGAGTGAAAGTCAGTTCTCTGTTAAGTTCTACACCAAGTTTTGGTGTCCTGAGGCAGAACAGGAAGATACAGATGGTGTGGGTGGAATGTCACAACCCAGAGAAACAGAAGCACCATTTACTTCCTTTTCTAGTGTGTAGTGAGTATGCGATCAGAGGGTCTGTTCACATCCTTTCCCCAGTCATCTGCAATACTAACTCTGTGACACAGTTTACAAATGTGTTGTGAATAACACTTAAATTTCAATTTGAAGGCATTTATCCTACTCAATTTAAAAAACTTAGCATGTCAGCATTAATTTTGTGTTCTAAATTAATGCTTACCCATTTCTCTTGGTTGTTCTTCCTTCTGCCTTTTTAAATTCCTCAGTAACAAGGTGAAGCTTGGTGATTGCAGAAGACTAGAAAGGTCTGAGTTGGTAAGTAAATAAGGAAAACACTTTTGTCACAGTTAGGATAGCAAACTATATGTTTTATGAGGCTTAGTGCAACATGAAAATGTAGGCCCCTTGTTCAAAAAGCAGGAAAGGGGTACCATTAAAACTACTATTATACAGAGCTTTTCCCTCTAAAACTACTTTGTTTTGTAAGATATAGTAGAGATAATTGTCATTCTAAGTAAATAAAAATTAAAAATTTGAATTATCAGCATGAATTTTACCACTCATCTTTGTATTGTGCAGTGCCAATTTTAATAGGTATTTCACTTATATGTGGAATCACCAGTATTTTACTGTTTATATCTACATATGTATTTTATTTTTGTGTGAACCATTGAAATCATAGCTGTTTTATTCATTTCTTGTTACTCTAACACTCTAGCAACACTCTTTATCTTTGGCTTACTGATGAGAAAAAAAAGAACTGAAATTAAAAGAGGCTATGCATGGGTCATCTTATTTTTCCCTTTTCTTTAATGTTGTAATTTTTAGCATAAATTTTAGCTATGTATTATGAATAAGAGAGAATATGTTAGAGTTTTTTGGATATTTATGTTTTTAGACTACTAGTACTTTCTGCATGTCCCTATGGGGTTGTCAGGGTCCCCACTTAGTCTTAGATGTGTTGACACAGAATGAGCATAGAACTTGGTGGACCCACAATGCATGGGAGTTCAGTGAGACCCAAAGCTAGTACAAGTTAAATTTGTTACGGAAGCTGCATACAATTATTAATACCATATGGACATGGTTGGCAAGGTACTACAAACATGCTCATGTGTCTCTCCTCTGCTCCATGTCTCATCAAACTTCACTGACAAAACGCACGTTCAGAGCTAAAAGTACAGTAGATTCTCAGTTAACCAGAACTCAAACAACTGGTACTCTCAACCAGAACACAAAATCTTTGACTGTTTTTGTTAGTTGCTTGAGAGTTTTTCTGGTTGCCTAAGAGTGCCGATTGGCATCTACCAATCCCCATGGGTACCAGTTAACTGAAAGTCTAGTGTATTAAGAATTCAAAGTGACAACAGCAGAGTTTTTAAAGTTTTTAAAGTGCACAACACTTCTGAAAGTGGGGCTTTGTGCAACTGTATTTGCTGAATACATATTCAACTTTTTGTTTTTATCATTTGATAGCCGTTATGCACATCTATTCTTTGCATCTCCTAGATAAGGATCAGACTCTTTCTGGTGGAGATACCACCTGTGTTCTGCCTCCTCTAGGCATCTTTCTTCTACGGTCTTTCCCTGATTCTCTATTGGAATGTGGGCTCTGGAGCTGGCTTCGATAGTTTTGGCTGTTTACTTCCTAATTACATGTTTTGGTGCTTGCAATAGTTATGTTGTAGGCATGGATTATATATGAGTGGTTTTATTTCCTTTCCTTGTTGATTTTTGGAGGATATGCAGAGAGATTTGGATTTGGGTGGCACTTACAATATAATGTTCTCTTCTAGGTGAGCATTAGTTCATCTAATCTACCTTCCACCTACCAAAAACACCCACAACTCTTTCTTGCATTCAATTTCTTCCTTTTGAATTTTCTTCTTTTCTGAAATACATCAGTGAAGGTTCATGTGTTAGTCAGGGTAGGCAAGGTTATGGTGAAGTAATTCCCACATGGACTTAATAGAACAAAAATTTGCTTTTTGGTAGCACCTGTGTTCAACAGAAGTCATTCAGAGACAAAGGCTGATGAAGGCTCTCTCTCAACATACTCTTTCACAGTAATGGAGGCAAAACAGTTGTACATAGGCTTCTTAAAATTCCAGTTGAAAATTACATTTATCACTTTTTTCCCCATAATTTATTTATAAATACACAAACCTCAAGAGATTTGGAGGAATGAATAAGGATAGTTGGGGACAGTCCCAGTGACTATCCTTATCTGGACTTCAGTGAGTACATCATTAACTAGAGTTCAATATTTGTTTATATTTTTTAGGTAATAATTGCATACAGTGAAATAAAAAAATAGAAATAAAAAATTAGTAACTCTTATTCAACTGTGTCTAATTTGTTGTTTAACCTATCCATTGAGTTTTCTTTTGTTTTGAGTCCTTTCCCTCCTTTTTTAATTCTAAAACCTATCTTTTAAAGTATATTTATTTTTAAGTCTCTACCCATCCTAACATTTGTTTTATCTGCTGAATCTCACTCAGAGTCAGTTTTTTTTTTGTTTTGTCTTTTTTGTTGTTGTTTATAAATTTGGGTCTCAATCTAATCATCAGAAAATCTTACCTGTTGAAATTCTATATAGTTTGGTTTGTTTACTATTCCTTCCATAGAGGTTTTTAAATTTTTATGCTTGATTTCCCAGATGTCATTTAATAGGGACAACTTTTTATTTTAGTTCCATGTCCTGGGATCTCTGGACATTACAGGGAGTATGTACTTCACTCCAAGCTCATATTAGGGGTGGCTGAAGTTAAAAATTTTGGGGAAGAGATTGTATTCCCCACAGAGCCTAGGAAAAGACAGTAAACATGCTTTGTCATCCTCCTGGGTTGGTGTTCTTCCAGTCTACCCTCTGAGCACTCTCATAAAGAATCATGGCTTCCTGTGGGATCTTACTTGCAACTCCCTACCTCATGGAACCCAAACATCATCTCTTCTGTCCATGTTGTCATTAGATCCTGGCTCCATGTTGCTGGGACAGAGTATTCTCCTTTCCCAATGGCAGTCACACAATCATTACACTAATTTTCAATTCATTTTTGGCCTCTAGGTTTTTCAGTACTTTGTTGGGAGCTTAGCTCTCCATTAAAATAGATTTTTTAAATTATGTCTTACTCTGTATTTCTAGGTGTTTATGGTAATAGGAGGCTTTAAAAAATGTTATTGTGGGAGGGAGGGCAAGATGGCAACTGGAGAGGAGGTCCCTAAAGCCCCTCCCAGAAAACACAATTGAATGGCCACCCAGGAGCCAAGAAAGAGGACCCTGAGTGACACAATGGCAGCTGAGAAATCCACGGATCACAAGTAATCACCTGAAGGTTGGAGAGAAAGGGGCGAGCAGGAGAGAGGGGAGGGAGCAGAGACAGATTGCAACAGGACCTGATTGCTGCTGACTATCTGGGAGCAACACAGTGCACAGGAGGCGGAGGCCAAGAGGTGACAAGAGTAAAAGCCAGCAAAGCGGCAGAATGGTGGGAGACCATGGGGGAGTTGGACTTTGGAGTGGCATGTTGGGGATGGAGCTTGGGAGCCAGCCTCTGGAACTTTTGAGTGGTAGGAGGGCTGAGCGAGGACTCTGAAGAGCAGAGACGACACCTTGGCTCCCCGCGCCCTTGCGACCCACAGCACAGGTGTGCATGGCTCCTTCACAGAGCTGCAGTTCTTGTTCCCAGCCCACTGTGGAGGCGAGCCAGCTGCCTCAGGTCAGGCCCACAGCTCTGGACTTGTGGTGCATGTGCCTGCTCGCATGTCCCTGGGTCCTACAAGCAGTGTGAGTCCGCAGACTCTGCACCAACGGCTGGATAATGAAGCAGGCCCAGGAAGAAAGGCAGATTTGATAGCATTCGTGCCAGCCAGCATGAGCAGCCTTGGCCCGCATCACTCAGCTTCCCTAGCATAGGGAAGAAGGTGGAGCTGCCCTGGAGTGCCTTTTGTTGGCCTCTCCCCACTCCTATAGCCTCCCCAACCAACTAACTAACTGCAGGAAGCAGAGGGACGCCGGATAGATGTGCACTGCCTCCAAACATAGCAGGAGACCAGAAATAAGAAATAAACAACCCCCCTCTCTCCCAAAACTTGACCCCCAGTGCCACCTAATGTCAGCCCTACAACAGGACACCACAAAATTACTAATCTGGGCTCCTGGGCTCTGCTGAACATAACGCCCTCATGTCAAAGAGGAAGAACCCAGCAGACAGGATGAATTACTTAAAAACTAAAACTGCTCAAAAAGAACATGAAGTTTATCCAGAAGATAGCTTCTTAGACCTAGAAGTTTCTGAACTAATTGACAGAATTTAAAGTAGCCATTCTAAAGGCTCTGAGAGAAATAAAAACATACTGGCAGAACACCATAGCTGAGATGAATGACATAAAAAAGGAGATGAATGACATAAAAAAGGAACTCTGTGAGCAAAAGGAACAATTTAACAAAGAAATTCAAGACATAAGGAAGATCAAGATGGAAATGTGAGAGATAAATAATACAATAAAAGAAGTGAGAAATGAAGTAACTGCCATAGGAAACAGGGCCAACCAGATGGAGGAAAGAATTAGTGATATCGAAGATCAGAGCATGGAAACAGCTCAGAAAGAGGAAGAAAGGGAATATAGAACCAAAAAGATTGAAAGAACTCTGCAAGAACTATCTGACTCCATGAGACAAAACAACATCAGGATAATAGGATTAGAAGAATGGGCAGAGCATTCTACAGAGAGCATACTCAAACAAATAGTAGATGAGAAGTTCCCAAATTCAAGAAGAAAACAGGTCTCCTAGATACCTGGGCCCTAACATATCTTCTCCAAGACACATGGTACTAAAGATGTCCAAAACTAAAGACAAAGAGACAATTCTCAAGGCAGCTAGGGAAAAAAGAACTATAACCTTTAGAGGAAAACCTATCAGGCTGGCATCAGATTTCCCAGCAGAAACTTTGCAAACCAGGAGGGAGTGGAATCCAATATTCAAAAATTTAAAAGAGAGGAACTTACGGACAAGAATAAATTATCCAGCAAAATTATCTTTCAGATATGAAGGTGGAATAAAGACCTTCTCAGACACACAGAAGCCAAGGGAATTTGCCAGCACAAGGCCAGCACTTCAAGAAATACTGAAGGAGGCTCTTCAACCTGAAACAAAACATCAGGAAAAATGGAACAAAGGTGGGGCAACAAGAAAGAAACAAAAATAAAACAAAAACAAACAAAGAAATAAGTAATGGCCACAGGAAATCCTCACATATCAATCATCACTCTAAATGTTAATGAACTCAACTCACCAATAAAAAGACACAGAGTAGCAGACTAGATTAAAAAACAGAATCCATATGCTGTCTCTAAGAGACACACCTTAGCTATAAGGACAAACACAGACTCAGAGTGAAAGGATGGGAAACAATACTCCAAGCCAATGGTAACCAGAGAAAAGCAGGAGTTGCCATACTGATATCTGATGAAATAAACTTCAAACTTTTTGAAGTTTATTTCATCAGATATTGGTATGGTTAAAAAAGATAGTAAAAGACAAAGATGGACATTACATAATGATAAAAGGCACAATACAACAACAAGAAGATTTGACACTGACTAATATATATGCTCCCAACCAGAATGCACCAAAATATACAAAGAAACTACTAATAGATTTGAAAGGAGAAACTGGCAAAAACATGATCATTGTGGAAGACTTAAACATCCCACTAATAGCCATGGACAGATCATCCAAATAGAAAATAAATAAGGAAATATCAGTTCTAAATGACACATTACAGCAATTGGACATAATTGACCACAATGAGATACCACCTCACACCTGTGAGAATGGCTGTTATCAACAAGACAAGGAATAACAAGTGCTGGAGAGGATGTAAAGAAAAAGGAACTCTCGCACACTGTTGGTGGGAATGCAAATTGGTACAACCGCTATGGAAGACAGTGTGGAGGTTCCTCAGAAAATTGGGAATGGAGTTACCATTTGACCCAGCAATCCCCCTTCTGGGGATCTACCCAAAAAACTTGAAAACCTTTGTCCGCAAAGACTTATGTACTCCAATGTTTATTGCAGCACTGTTCACAGTGGCCAAAACATGGAAACAACCAAAGTTCCCTGTGACAGATGACTGGATAAAAAAGCTGTGGTACATATATACAATGGAATATTACTCAGCTGTAAGAAAAGATGAAATATTGCCATTTGCAACAAAATGGATGGACCTGGAGATCATCATGCTAAGCGAAATAAGCCAGACAGAAAAAACAAGGAACTGTATGATTTCACTTATATGTGAAATATAAAACTGTAAGCAACAAAGAAAAAAGAAATGAACAAACAAACAAATAACCCATGGACACAGTCAATAGTTTAATGTTTATTTGGGGACAAGTGGGTTAGGAAGGGGAAAAAGGAGAGAGGGTGGGAGAGGAGGGAGGGGGAGCTAAATATAAGGTGATGGAAAGAGAAATCACATTAGGTGGTGAACTTATTATACAACAAGTTGACAATGCACTGTAGAATTGTATCCTGAAACCTATGTAATCCTTGCTAACAGATGTCATCCCAGTAAGTCTAACAATAAAAATGAATTTTAAAAAATGTTATTGTGGCTTCCAAACATAGCAATCTACAGTCACTCTCCTTCTTATATGCTCATGAGACTCCACCCACCAAGAAGCCAAGTATTTTTCCTCCCCTTGAGTATTTCCAATAGGATGTGATGGGAATAATGTTTTGGGACTTTTGAGCCAAGGTCTTAACAGTTCTGGCAACTTCTGCTTTTCTTTCTCTTGGAGCCTAGCAACCATGTGATAAGGAAATCTAGGCTAGACTAATACATGACCGATAGGGAGAGAAGCCCTGGGGGATCGGTGGGCTTCTTTAGATGTTCCATCCGTAGCCCAACTGCCAGCTAAATGCAGGTACATTAGTTGTTCTAACTGACATAACATGAAGCAGAACAAACCAGCTGGGCCATGCCAAATTCTGACTCATAGGATCAGAAGAAATAACAAATTGTTTTAAGTCATTAAATTTTAAGGTGGTTTGTTTCACAACAAGAGATAATGAGAGTGCTACTTGCCAGAAAACATGAAGGATCTTTTTAACATGCAAATCTAACAAATTAAGTCTTTGATGCATCATATAACACAATGTAGTGGAAAAACATGGACACATGTAGTTTAAATATGATTCAGATGTACCCCAATGTTCATTGCAGCGCTGTTCACAGTGGCCAAAACATGGAAACAACCAAAGTGCCCTGTGACAGATGACTGGATAAAGAAGTTGTGGTACATATACA
>PVJL010000925.1:258257-321344 GCA_004026885.1 Lyroderma lyra
AAAGATGAAATATTGCCATTTGCAACAAAATGGATGGACCTGGAGATCATCATGCTTAGTGAAATAAGCCAGACAGAAAAAACAAAGAACTGTATGACTTCACTCATATGCGGAATATAAAACTGAAAGCAAAGAAAAAAGAAATGAAGAAACAAATAACCCATGGACACAATCAATAGTTTAATGTTTATTTGGGGACGAGTGGGATAGGGAGGGGAGAAAGGGGAGGGGGTGGGAGAGGAGGGGGGAAGCTTAATATAAGGTGATGGAAAGAGAAGTCACATTAGGTGGTGAACTTATTATACATCAAGTTGACAACGCACCGTAGAATTGTATGCCTGAAACCTATGTAATCCTTGCTAACAGATGTCACCCCAATAAGTCTAATAATAAAAATGAATTTAAAAAAATATGATTCAGTAAATGATATAATAAAACCATGGACAACAATGCTATGACAACAAGCCCTGGTGGAAGGACAACAAAGGGGTCAGTCACATGTAGAGTTATTCATAGTTTTGTGTTTAATTACCTCTCCTGTTCCTCTTGGCCAAGTGACTATGTCTCATCATTTTTGGATGTCCATGGCCTAGTATGCTTTTTGGGTACACAGTTGGGATGTAATTGATGAATAAACATAATGTGTCTAATTTGGAAAGACATGTAAACCATTGTTCCTAATCTCAGTTAACTAAGGGTAGACAATTGCTGTAGCATTAATGTAAATTTTTCATGATTCATGGCTTGCCTACCAAAACTGAATAGTGACATGGTGTGATTTCAAGTGCCTTATGAAATAAAATCCCTAGTATTCTTTCTCTTCCTCTGGCTGGAGTTTCAAATTTCAGAGTAAGTATGCTATTACTTTAGCTAAGGGCTTTGAGGCTAGCCAAAATATACCTCTTCCCAGGAGGAGAGTGTCACTTTAAGCTATGATGAGTTAGTTATTTCACCCTAATATAGATGGCTTTCATAGCATTTTATAGAGCTTGTTTGAATGGAAAAGGAGGCAGAGGAAATCTTAGAGTGTAAAGGGAGCTTTTGAAGAATTGCCTATTACACTTTAGCTGAGGGACTGGTACTGATACACTTGTTAAAAATGAAACAAAAGATGATAGAAAGACAGTATATATTGTCATACTCTGTGTATGTTTGCACATGTGTGTTCATTTCTCCTAGATTTTAAGATCTGTTATTTTGTTAAAAAGTACTATTTTAGAAAGGATATCTAGCTCTTTTTGGTATGTTGGTTTCTTAAAAAAAATAATTTCAAATGAATTAATTAATTTTTGGAAATTATGGTAAAATACATAACAAAATTTACCATTTTAACAATTTTAAGTATACAGTTAAGTGACATTCACTACATTCACATTATTGTGCAACCATCAACATTATCCATCTCCAGAAGCTTTTTCATCTTGCAAAACTGGAAGTCTATACCCATTTACAATAATTCCCCATGTCCCTTCCTTGAGCCCCTCCCAAGCACCATTCTACTTTCTGTCTCCACAAATTTGACTACTGAAGGTACCTCATATGAGTGGAATTATATCATATTTGTTCTTTGTGACTATTTCACTTAGCATATTGTCTTCAAGATTCATTCATGTTGTAGCACGTGTCAGAATTCTCTTCAGTTTTAAGGCTGAATAATATTTCATTGTATGTATATACCACATTTTATTTATCTAACCATCCAGTGGTGGCCTTTTGGGTTGTTTCAACCTTTTGGCTATTGTGAACAATGCTGCTTTAAGGATGGGTATATTCATATCTGCTCAAGTCCCTGTTTTCAATTCTTCTGGTTATATACCCAGAAATGTAATTGCTGGATCATACAGAAATTCTATTTTTAATTTTGAGGAAAAGACAAACTATTTTCTATAGTGGCTGTACCATTTTGCATTTCGATCTGCAGTGGATATGGGGTCCAGTTTCTTCACATCCTTGTCAACACTTGTTATTTTCTGTTTTTCGATTATAGCTGTCATGACAATATGAAGTGGTATCTTATTATAATCTTAATTTGCATTTTCCTGGTATGTTGGTTTTTATGACCTTCTTTCAATGTTTGTTATTGCTTCTTCTAAAAGAGTCAGCTATTTTAAGACAAAGAAAGTTAAGGAGCATAGAAAGGTAACCCTTCTATATCAGAAAAATCAAAGTGGATGTTGGTGTCTGATGGTGAAAACTTGAAGTATATACCTTTTTATTATTAAATTCACTGGGGTGACATTGGTTAGTGAAAATTACATAGGTTTCAGGTGTACAATTCTACAGTGCTTCATCTGTGTGTTACAATATGTGTTCACTACCCAGAGTCAGTTCTCTTTCCATCACCATATATTTGACTCCACCACCCTCACTCTCCCACCCCCTCCTCCCTTACCCTCAGGTAACCACTAAACTATTGACTGTGTTCATGAGTTTGTTTCTTTCTTGATTTTAGTTTTATATTCCACATATGAATGAAATCATATGGTTCTTGTTTTTCTGTCTGGCTTGTTTTGCTTAGCATGATGATCTCAAGGTCCATCCATTTTGTTGCAAATGGCAGTATTTCATCTTTTCTTATAGCTGAGTAATATTCCATTGTGTGTATGTACCACAGCTTCTTTATCCAGTCATCTATCAAAGGGCATTTTGGTTGTGTCCATGACTTGGCCACTGTGAACAGCACTATGGTGAACATTGAGGTACATAGTCTTTGTGAACTAAGGTTTTCAAATTTTGAGGGTTCCTTGGTAGTGTAGTGGCTAGGCTTCAGCACTCTCAACACTGCGGCCTGGGTTCAATTCCCAGTCAGGGAACCAACAAAAAAAAATAAAGTTTTCAAATTTGTGGGTTAGATCCCCAGAAGGGGGATTGCTGGGTCATATGGTAACTCCATTTCCAATTTTCTGAGGCACCTCCACACTGTCCTCCACAGCGGTTATGAGGCATACACTTTTTAACTTTAACACCTGTAAGAGTGAGGTTCTCAATTTTCCTTTATAGCCCTTCAGAGACCAGAGTTTCTTGCATGATGAGGACCTGTGCTGGCAGCCTCCAGGGAGCACCAGGCTCTGGGTTTGCTTGTCTCAGGCCCTGGCCTGAAGACCTTGATACTAGGTTTAGGAATAGCAGGTTCCCCGGGTCATGTTTGCAGTCCCATTGATTCTCATCACTGCATAGAATTCTTAGCTGGGGAATTTGAGGGAGGAAATACTCAAGGTTTCCTATTAATTCTGCCAGGAGGCCTGGGGAGCAGTAAGCAAAATTATAACTCTTATATCCTATGAACTCAGCTTAACCCTCGAGAGAATGACCTGAAAAACTGAGGGCTCTAAGGTCACACCAAGTTTGTAGGATTTTTCACCACAGGGGCACAGGAGAGGAAATATTTATTATGTGCTAGGCATTGGATTAGATACTTTTCACATAGTAGCTTATGAGTTATAAATCACTTAGTTTTACTAAAAAAAGAATAATAAAACTTAGTAACATGTCAAGGTCACATAGCAAATAGGTGTCAGAAACAGAACTAAAATCCAATTCTAAACCATGCTACCTCTGGAAATGTCTATTATGTGTTGGGCATAATTATGGTTGTTTTTATTATATTCACTTTAATGATTGAAAGGAGATCATTTTTGCAATTTTTGGTATCCTTGCAAGTATTATGGAATTTTGAAATACTCTAAAAACAATTCAGTTGAAAAAGGATGCTTATTCTGTTTTGATGCCTATTAAAAAAGTGAATTTCTACGATTTACTTACAAATGCTTGAGCTTCTCCAAATCACTGAAGTAGACTTGGCATGGCCTTATCAGAACTAGATTCCAGAAATGTAAACCTCAGAAAAATTAGGACTTTTTATCTTCCAAACTCTGTGCAGTGAGTTGAATATAGCAAGGCAGTGCAAGCCAACAGGTAATTATGCTACTGTTTATGAGTTTCCGTTCTGACAACACTTTGTTTACCTCACCCCACATGTTGACCAAAAAAACATTTAAAACATATTAAAAATATAAAACCTGCCCTATAATAACACCCAATTGCCTGTCATGTGATAACAATGCTCAGGGGCACCTTTTATCTAAGGATTTCACAGTACTTTATATGCTCATTAACTCACAACCCATCTGTTTTGCTCCATTTTATAGCAGGGAAATGGAAGCACCATGGAAATCACACAATATGTTGGTGCAGTAGCTTAATAGGGAATTCTTCAAATTCTAAACATTCAGTCTGTTCATTCCTGACTTAATATGAATTCACCAGATATGAGGAGCAACGAATATAATAGCTAATATTATTGAGAGTTTATTAAACTCTAGACTCTGTTCTAAATCTTTTATATGTATTAGCTCATTTAGACCTTTAAGAATTCTATGTGTGCTTGCTTCAGCAGCACATTAAAAAAAAGAAAAAAGAATTCTATGAGGTAGGAGCTATTATTATCAGATGGAACACTGAGGACTGGAAAGTTTAAGTTACTTGCTGTCAATTTACAGTAAGTGATAGAGCCAGAATCCAAACCAGGCAGAGCCCATGTTCTTACTCATCATATAACATTCCTCTCATCATAATAGAAGGTCTTGTATCTTTAAACACATTGGAGCTTGGTGGTCACAGAGATAGCAGTCATTTTGCTCTGAAATGTATAAAACTTTTGATCGGTGTATTAGGGTTCTCTAGAGTAATAGAACCAACAAGATGTGTGTGAATATAAATATATATAAATATAGATAACATAAATATACAAATATATAAATATATGTACATACATATATGTGTGTGTGTGTGTGTGTGTGTGTGTGTGTGTGTGTATATATATATATATATATATATATATATATACATATGAGAGAGAGAGATTGATTTTAAGGAATTGGCTTATATGATTATGGAGGCTTTCAGTCTTTGGTTAAGTCCAAAATATTCAGAGGAGGCTGGCCAGCTGGAGATCAAAGAAAGAGTTGCAGTCCAAATTCAAGTCCAACAACAGTCTTTGACAAAATTCCTTCTTGCTCAGGCGAGGTCAGTCTTTGTTTTATTAAGGCCTTCAACTAATTGGACAAGGCCCACCTACATTATGGAGAGTAATCTGCTTTAATCAACGTCTACCAATTTAGTTGTTGGTCTCATCCAAAGAACACATACACAGAAACATTCAGAATAATGTTTAACCAAGTATCTGGGCACCATGGCTCAGTTAAATTGACCCATAAAATTAACCATTATGATCAGACAATAATAGAGGGCAATTTTCCTGATGATTAATAAGCTGTTGTCTGATCCTCTGGTGAAAATGGGGCAGAAATTCCAGTTTTTATGTGTCAGTTAGTACTTAGAGCCTTGTCTTTTAAACCTCCTGTGCTGTATGAGATACAGGGCTGGTCCCTGAATAAATTGTCTGATATTGGCTTTATCTATATTGAGTGCACTGCTAGGAATCTGACCCTGCATGGGGGTTCATCTTCCCTCAACTAATCTTTTATCACAGGTCTGGGTTATTGAGGACCTTCACTGTCGATTATCTAAGTCATCTGAATCATGTTTTGGTAGCTTCCTCCATTTGACCTCTCCTCTGAAACTCACTGGATTTTGGTTTCCTATCCTCTTTACTGGTTGGTTCTATTTCTCAAGGTGAGTAATCCAAGAAATCTAGAAATTATAAACACAATTCTTAGCTTCCAAAGGAACAAAGGAAGCACAACTGTATTAACTTTTAAGTTTAGGTCTTCTGTTTTAAAACCCCTGGATACCACACTGGGCTGCTTTTTGTTGCTCAGCAAACTGATGAGTATGTTTATAATTTTGACTAACTCTTTCAGCTTCTCTGTTTCCTCATCTATAAAATTATGATTATATTACCTGATTCTTTAAGTGATTGGGAAGTACACATGAAAGCTTTCACATTAAAATGGCTTGAAAAATAAATGTATACACTTGACTGTTAAACCATGTGGGTTTGAACTCTGTGGGTCCTCTTATGTCCATTTCTTTCAATTTACCTGTGTTTTTCAAAGGTCAGCTGGTGGTTGGGATTCCATGTATGCAGAGGGCAGAGTTAAATTCTGTGTGGGAACCCCTAACCTCCCCCTCTCCCATGTTGTTCAAGGGTCAACAGTATGTGTGTGATGTCTGTACTTTCTAGAAGCAGTTCCTTCACTATGACTCCAAAGCAGTGATATGTACCTTAGTCACCACAACAGTCACAGTGGATGTTTCAGATAAGTAAAAGGAAACCCTGACGCTGGTGGGAGGATGAGGAGGTTAGAGGGAGATACTTGTGGCAGGCAGTGCCCCTTAAATGTCACTTTGTCGGTGCTCGGCAGTTTAACCTTGCTCCATGAAAGAGTGGTCTGTTTCCTGTATGTGCTTGTGTGTTGACCTATTGGTTGGATTCTACTTAGGAGCAAAATAAACTACTAAGAAATTATGGACATTGCCTGGTACAAATGGGAAAAAAAAGTACTTATAAGTGTCAGCTTCCAAGAGCATCTCTTAGCCTACAGCTAAAGGATGGACTGAAGTTGGCCATGACAAACTCACATTTATTAGATTAACCATTTAAAATAGTTCCACAAGAGATAAAGTAGAGCCAAAGGGGAAAAAATGATGTGTAAGAAAATAGCAAAGGAGAGAAATGATGAAACGAAAAATTAAAAGGAGGCACTGATCCATGTAGAGATTAAATTAAAAAATAAATACTGAGAAGTTTTATGCTGTACCAGATATGGTTCTAAGCTGAACATGACGACTTCTTTAATGCTCATAGAAATCATATGAGGAGGGAATTATTATTTCCATTTTATTGGTGAGGAAACTGAGGCACAGAGAGGTTAATACTTTGCTCTAATTCACACAGTTAGTAAGAGGTAGAGCCAGAGGTTGAACCCAGGTGGGTGTTCTGACTCCAGAGTCTGAGTTCTTTCCCAGTAGGCTAGATTAAATGAGAGAAAGGGATCTGTGAATACCAAAAAAAATCCATACAAAATCAAGATGTTATGGTTAAGATGATGATTAGAAGGTACATTAATCTATCAGAAGATCCCATACCTTGCATCTAAGTGAACAGTACTGGCTAACCGACCTGCTCAAGTTCACAGGTAAACTCAGAATCTACATTTGCTGTATCTTAGGTTTCGATATTATCAGCAACCTGCACCACCTCCCCCCAGTACTTTGAGAGCGTAGATTCTAATAACAATGGTGTTGCAATTCTGTCTCTTGCCGTCATAATTCAGTGCATTGAAAGAAAGTGCTGGTAAACTGGAGAAGAGAGTTACATAAGTGAATATAGTAGCTAAAAGACAACGATCTCTCAATTACGGAGTCTGCTTCTCGTGGCAGATTTATTCCTCAGATTCAGCAAGTCTGTGTGGCTTCCTGACATCGTGGGCTTGGGTGAACCTCTGCACATTAAATAGCTGTCTCCACCCTCGCTGACCTACTCACATACACACCCAGCCCCTGGCGGAGCTCTTGTACGAGAAACACATCTCCTCACCTGGCCACACGCCTTTCTAAGGCTTGCTGTGTTCAGAGATGTCGACTTTAAGGCCTTCAGAATTAATTTAACCACCATGACAATATTAGAGAGCAGCTAAAAAATAAATTAGTTCTATAAGTGGAAGTTTTGAAAGCCTCTCCCCTCTTTTCTCCAGAGATGCCTCTGTATCTTAGACTAATATTTCCAGTACCGAATCCCAAATGATTTAAAGAATGTAATTGTTAGGTCTGATTTGAATGTCCTTGGGCCTGTCCAACCTCAGGGAACAAATGAGATCGCCGAAGTGTTTATAGCCACTTTTTTCTGGTGTGGTGCTGGTGCCCTTGCTTGGTCGGGTCCCCAGCTACCACGGCTTTGGTGGGCTCTACCATGAGTATTCCACATATGTGGTACTTTTGTGACTTCTGTGCTCAGCTGGGCAGATGTCCAGTGCTGCTGGCTGTTCTTCAAGCACCTGGGGTGGAGTAATGAGACTACATTTTCTCTTAAAATGAAATCCAGACACAGGATGCCAAATCAAGGTCATTTGGTGGCCAGCGTGTTATAGCACTGAGTACAGCGGCCTCCTCTCTGCTCAGGGCCAGGCCTGCGTCCAGGGCACCGGGGAGGGGTGCCGTGCTGTTTGCAGTCGATTCTCAAGAAGCAGGAACCTTAAGGAAAGTGCTTCCCCAAGTCCACGAAACCGTGGGTGGTGATCCATGGGTGGGCTTCCAGGAAGTCGGGGAATGCCCCTGGGACTGTATTGAAAACTGAGTGTTGTCAGTGCATGTATGCATTTGTCTGTGGGGCGGGTCTAGTACTTTTTGCAGATTCTGATAGAGGTCTTTGAGCCAAAAAGATGAACTGTCTCCCTCTGAAGGCATGACCATCACCTCATAGCTCTGTCCTCCTTCCCTGGAGGCTCTTTAACCCCCTTCTACTTGGATCAAGCTGCAGTGAGAGAATTCTGTAGTGCGAGAAGTCTGTTTGCTCTGTTCTGCAAATAGACTTCTCACTGCTGTCCTCCCCCAAAGCTCTCCAAATATGCTCAAATATGCCTGCACCCCATAGAAGACTATGGCTTCAAAAGACAGCCTTGCTGCAAGAGTTTAATTAAATTTAGAAAAGGTAAGTTTGCACATTTTACTGCCAGTCGTCCTGCATTTGTCATAGAGGTTGTATTACCATTTTAAAACAGCCTTGGGGGGGGGGGGAATCCTCTTTCTTAGAGAGAATGACAACTTATTTCAGGAAAATAGAAGCAGTGGTAATGGAGACTGCTGATTTAATTAATTTTACTGACTATCTTCATCACCTGGGAACAGGTAAAATAACCAAATAAAATGATAACATTTCATCTTCATGACCCCCACCCTCAAGTCAGGAGGAATTTACTAAATTGTGGAAGCCACTGTGCAAGGCGCCGTTCAAAGAATATATGAATGAGATTTTGAGGACCCGGGCTCAGAGGCACACCTACAATGGGAACTCTGAAAGCGAGCTCCGGGGGGGACTGTGGGAACTGGGAAAGGCCCTCCATTGGAAGAGGGGACCCCACATTAAAGGTGGTGTGGGAGGAGGAGAGAGGGAAGGGCAAACTTTGGGAGGAGCCTCATACCTCTGTAATTTGTATTGATTCATACTTAATGCCATCCTTTTCCTATTTCATTTTCTTTTCTTTTCTGCTCCAAAGTGGTTCAATTAATTAACAAACGGCCTGTTTGTCTTTCCCTAGAACATCCCATTTCCTTCCAAGCATCTTTGGGGACAGCAGAAAACTGTTACCTACTTACCTGTGGGGGCAGCAAAACCACGGGCTTTCTTCTTCCTTCGGCAGCTTTTGTTGTTATGGCTCCCGCTCGCTCCCCGGAGAAGGCAACACAATCTGCCCGGCCTGCCCCTCGTGCTGGGTCGGGGTCCCCCACCGCAGGTGGTAACAGCCGTGCATGTCTGCAGTCACTCCGGAGCCTTCCCTTTACTTCTGCAGCTAAAGCAGTGCCCACTCGTCAAAAGTCATTTCTGGTCTCATTTCTGGTCTTCCTAAATGCCGGGTTGCTCCTGCCCCTCAGGGTTTTGACTCATCCCAAATCGTCAAGTTCCAGCATAACCGAAGAGCTGAGCTCCACGACCTGTATTTGCTTGTGCCAAGCATGATTTTACCTACTTTTTGGGATAGTGGGAGTGGGAGAGCAGGCCCTGGGAATCAAACACTGAGTGGGAAGACCTGCAGACGATTGCCTTAGGGCTCGGTCCCTGGGAAGCCAGGCCCACAGCTGCAGCTCCCTGTGCCCTGGGCACGAGGCATTTATATCCACTGGCTTTATTAGTGTGTGCAAATCCTGCTCACCTCCTCCACATGCCCACACTCACACATGACAGGGCTTAGCTTCCAGGTGTGAGGGAATAAAAACACTTGCAGGGGCCCTTCCATTACCTGTTGGTTTTTCTCTGCAGTGGCTAATTTGGGCAGAACTCCATAATGGGAGAGTCCTTGGTGAACGTGATTGCTTTTCTGCCCATAATGCATGTTTTTCAGCTGTGCTTTTGTAAGTGTTGTACCAGATGCAGAAAAGCAAGTCACCCTAATTTACTCTGAGATATTCATGGTCAGAGTATGGGATATTAGTCATGAGTGGCACCCCTAAATGAAAAAGCCCTTTGTCAAAGGATTTGTATTTGGCTACCAAAATGGGGCAAAATTCAAAAGAAAAGAGAAAAAAATCTGATTTTTCTCTTGCATAAAATATGACTCTGGTTATGCTATTATCTCCAAAACTAGCAAGTGCATGTGGCTCTGTGTGAGGTTTTCCCTGTGGCTCACTTTATAGAATCTGATGATAATGCCATGAGGTCTCACAGGGAATCAAATGACATTGTCACATGCAGGCTGGCAAAATTCACACTCAGCGCAGATAAAGAACATTTATAACCTGCTTGAGACAGCCCAACATATGTGTATGTCATGGTTTAGAAGCACCCAGACTTTCTTAGCATTAGTATCTGTAAGTATTATTTATTATTATTATTTATTAAGCATGTGGGATCATCTTTCCCTAACCTCATTATTGTCATGATACAGCAAACACGTCAATGCACCCAAATACCTCATTAGATCTGAAAACTAACCTGACTTGAATTTAATACATGAGAATTTCCCATGGTGATTCTTGGGGGTCAACCATACAGGAATTTGTGTAGACTGTGGGAAGTTAAATAATTAAAATGATTTTGCTCTAGCATCAATGGCCTAACAGGTTACTTGGTGTCAATTTCAGAATTTCATATTTAAATATATAATTTTAGGAGTTTACTTCCAGAACCTATTGTTTTTCCATCAGGATTTTAGTAATAAATGACAACCTTCTTTCCTCGGCTCTCCATGAACATAGTGCCAGATGACAGTTCAAACGGTTTGCAGGTCCACGTGTGGGTGGATTGGACCATGGTTTGATTGAGGGGAAGACACTATTTAACTAAAATGTCATCCCTCCCCCACAGCTCACACATCTAGAAAGCTGCTGGTTTGTTTGTTTTATTCCTGGGGCTGGGGAGATTTATCCTGCCCTCAAATAATAGTGATCAGCAGCACCAAACTCCTCTTGTCTTCTTATTTGTGGCCCCTTTCAGCTCTAAATGATTAGTGGACCTCCCACCTCGTGAAGGTCACCTGAACAGGTCTGTCTTTAGTTTTCCTGTCAGCGCCAGGAACTCACTGTACGAAATTTGGGTTCAGCTGCCACAAGGCTGAGGCAGTGGCTCATCAGGTGATCCTCCGCCAGGTTTAAATCCTCTGGATTAACATCATCTCAGCATGATCAGAAACAAAATAAATTGATTAAAATGAAAACAAACAGACACATGTCAAAGGGAACCTACTACTGAGACTTCACCTTCTTTGAAGGTCTTAATGATAATCTTCATGACCAGGTGAGAGTTTCACTTATTTTGGTGTTCTGCACACAGTGTCTGGCTTGTCATGGTTTGTAGAATAAATTAGGAAAATGACAATTTATTCTTATGGTACAACAGTGGTTCATAACATATGTCCAGAAGTCATTTGTATTTTATCTTTAACTTGCAAACACTATAGAACACCTACAAGTCAGAAAGAAAACATAAGTTGCTGCTGAGCAGCTAAAATAGATGTCAAAAAGACAAGGAATGACTCTAGGGTACGTTATTCCTGGGAGCGTCCCTCAGGCTCCTCCAGGAGCTCTGCTCTTACTTTGCGCACAGTTCTAACGGTCTTGCTGCTCTGGCTTTTCCATTCACAGAGACATAGAGGGAGGAGCGTCAGCTTTGCAATGGGACACTAAGGAACGTGATACACCCAAAAAGTCCATAGTGGAACTCAAAGATGATTTGGGATGAGGGCAAAAGTTCTACACACCCAGCACCTCTGACCTCGACCCATCATTCATTCATTCGTGTTGGGGTTCACTAGTGCTAAGAACCACACAGGGTTCACAGGGATTACAAAGGTGAACTCTTTCAAAGAGCATCGAGGGAGCCTCCTACTCCTATTCCTTCTCTTGAACTGTTGGGAGTGCTGCTGCCCACACCATGCCGGGGCTCTTGGGTGGGTTTCGTACAGTCGCTTTTGCTGTTGAGAGCATCTCATCGTTGCCGAGGCCCTAGGTGGCCTCCTTGTGGCCCTACGTGGCATCCTTGTGGCCTCCTGTCTTCAATTGTTCCTTTTTATTTCTACCCAAAAGATCTCCCTCGATGCAAATCTGATCATGTTGCTCCCAATTAAAATTGTCTACTGAGGACTTAGGAGGGTCTTCATGACGGACCCCCATCGACCTCCCAGCCAACTCTGACCCGCCTGCTTCTCATTTGGAGCTCCACGAACTAACTGCTCACGGTCCCCTCTGTCCTCTGCAGGTCGTACTTCCGTGCCTTTGCTCATGCCATTCCCTCTCTTTGGAATGCGTTTTCTCCTTGCCTTTTTAGCTGTCCTGTTCTCCAGGAAGTTTTCCTCGGCATGTACTCCTTATGCGCATGTGCCACCCCTCCAGTCTTTGCTTTGCTTATTATAGACTGAAATAATGTTCATATGTAGGTGTTGTCTTCACAGCCACTTCCTCTTGGTACTGCTCCCCTCCCCCTACTTCCCACCATTTTCACAACCTGAAGGCAGGGACCATTCTGAGCCACTTACTGTTTCCAGGGTCTGACCTCAACGGCTATGGCTGTGAAAGGTATTCACTGAAAGAGCTTTCCCATTCGTTTCTCCATTTTTATTACTCAGATGTCAGGTCTCGGCAGGAACCTCTGTAAGTAGTTCACAAGCTCTGTGTGTCCACAAATGGGTCCCAGGATCCGATGCTCTCGCAGTAGTAGTTCAGCAGTCATGGGGGGCATGGGAGCCGGCAGGAGGCTGTCTGGAAGAAATTTGTCTCTGTCATGCCAATAATGTGATCGCCAAAAGTTTAACGAGCCCTTCTAATTGTTTTTATTTGATCCTGTGGACACAGTTTGGTATATGTGGGGCAAGTATCATCACCCTCATTTGACAAATGAGGATATTGAGTCTCAAACTTGCTTAAGCTAACATGTTCAATAAGTGTGGGCTCTGGGGACCGAAATTTGGGAATTCTGATTTTTGGTCCATTGCTCTTTGCATAATTATTTGACATCTTTACACATGTGCCACAAATGATGGTTTAGTGATGGATTTGAATCATCCAAAAAAGGTGATAGCTGGTATAGTATATTTAAGAAGGCAGGACAATAAGTAATAACTTTTAGAAAGGGTTCTGCTCAAAAGTTTAAATAAAACCAAGAGAAATGTTCTCAAGGGACTAAGATTCATATATGTGAAAAATTATATTGACACCTTTCTCTCCTTAAATTAAAAGTCATTTGGTTCCTCTATTTGTCTTGAATCACTAGGTCCTCTTCCATATTACAAACTATTTCTGGATTTTCTTTTCGTTTGATTTATTGTTTTGTTTTGCCTGTAACTAAGAGATGTAGGTAAGAATTTTGTTTGCAAGGGGGAGAACAGGTGTATTTATTCCTAGGATACTTTAAAAAACTTTATTTCTTGCCTAGAAGAATTTGGATATAGACCTCCTTCAAGTCTTAGTCTGAAGTCTGGTCTACTCAACACAATCTTTGGAAATGTTTATTGCTTTAATCTGAACTTGATATGCAGCCTACACCCACTGCCTAGACCCAGGAGTCACACAGGCATCCTGAGGCCAATAAAGCTTTCCTAAGTGTCACGGGTCAGACTGTTACACAGGGTGTGTGGCGAGAGGTGGTGGTGGGGAAATCGTTAAGATGCAGATTTCTGGGCATCACTCCAGCCCTCCTACGTAATTAATCGTCTCTGGCAGTAGGACCCAGGAATATGCATTTCAATTAACTTTCCAGATGATTCTTTTACACACTTATGTTTGAGAATCCGTGGTTGTACTTGGCACCTTAGTGAAGATAGCAATCAGTTCAAGTTTTTTTGCCTGAAGCCAAGCAAACAACCCTATTAGGAAACTGTGCTTTCTGGCTTGAGACCAGTGGCATTTTTCCATGTTTGCTTGGTGTTCTGTTTTCAAACCAATTTTGGGGGCATTACTGCTTAGTACAGTGATTTAAAATGGTCTCAGCCATGTTGCGAGTTGTGAGAGTAAAAAGCTAGCCTTTTGTCTTAATAAAGGCATGAACTTGACTACCAGCTATATAATGATACTGCATTGTAGGACAGCTTCCTATTACCTGACACTATAAGGAGGAGCCTGTGTTCTTGATCATGGAGAGTCAGAGATCAAAGTGCAAAAAGGTTTCTTCACTACAGTGATTTCCTATTTATCATGTAAGCTTCAATTTTAATGTTCAGTTTCATACATGCCATGTTTTTTACATTTAGTGGAACGTGAAACCATTATTGGCAACCAAATAACAAATTCTCTTAGGGAGAATGTCTGTCTGGATGGTATTCTGACTCTTTGACAGGAAAGAGAGCTTGTGTTTTGCATCATCCTTTTATCATTAGAAACTTCTGGGCCTTGTAGGTTAAATGCTGTTGGCTGCTCTTCAAGGAAGTGTTACTAGCTATTATATTTGCACCTATATAGCCTGTGCTCTTTTCCCATATAACTCTTCCCCAGCACCTAAACTGCAGAGAATAAAACATCAGACAAATACGTCTGCGATGATGATCATCTCAGAGGGAAACAGGAGAGCCGCCTTTCCTTTCAGTTGGTGGTCTAATCATCAAACTGCATTTTGCAGTAAAAATGTACTTCCAATTAACAATGCAAGACTCATGTATTTTGATTTTATAACAATGTTATTTCTAGAACAAACAGGCACAATTTGTCAGTTAAAAAATGCAGCCCTCTGTCTCTGTGCCCTACTGATGCAGTCCCCACAGAACTGGTGTTTAGCCGTAGAAAGCACAGGATTGGCTGAGCAATGGAAGAGCCCAGCACACAGGAGAGAGGTGCTGTTTTTGTTAGATGAAATAGAAGACATGAAATTCAAACGTATTGGTGATATGCAAACATTTTACATTTACTCTGGCTCTATTATCTTAGTTTTACTTTTATTTGAATTATACCTTTGAGAATAGGAACATAAACTTACAGCTAATGAATATACTATTTCTTCTCCATTACAGATGTATTTTTCTCTAACTTTAGGTAAATGCTAAAGAATCAAAATTGGCTAATTTGGGAGAATCTCACTTAAAATTTAGAAATTTAAAAATGAGAAAAATCAATTTGATTTTTTTCCATTTACTATGAAAACGTATAGCAAGCTATAAATTACAGAAACATTTTACATGTTTAATTTTATTTGCTTCTCAGAACCACCCTATGATTTGGATATCATTATATACGTTTTTTATATATATGTAAAACCAAGGCTCAGGGGATATTACATAGAATCATTTTCTGATGTAAAATCACAAAATTAATGAGTGTATGACATGATCGGGATTTAAATTCAGGTCTTTTGAGGGCAAATTATGTGTTAGTCATATTTAATTCTCCTCCATCCTAATTTTACTTTTTCACTATAATAACAATGAAAACCAGGTGCTCAATGACAAGCTTGTCCAATCACCTGTATACACATGACTTCTTATAATGAACAATATGACATCAAGATATTTTCACTAAACCCACAGAAGGGATTCCATTTGACAACCAGAGGTTTGTTGTCGTTTTAGCACCTAGTAAGAAGAATACATTTCACTGTCCCTCCAGCTTTAGAAATTTCGGCCAAAGAAATCAGGGCAATTTCCTATGGTCACACAACACAACCGCTGAGAACATGCATGACGTCCCTTTAAAGTTCCCTGTGGAACTAATTACTCAGAGGAAGAGGGGGGCAAAAATGAGCATCCCCTGTGGAATGTGCTCTGGCCCTACACAGCTTCTCCAAGGGACCAGAAACTGGCATTTTTCCAAAGAGGCCAAGTCACCTCTGATATCATTGAAGGGCATCATATTATTAATAACAAAACGGGTCCGGAGGAAGGAACATTGTAAAGAGAGGCTAGAAGCCACACTGCGGACTACAGAGGTGAGACGGAACCCTTCCGCCTGGTACCTCGAGATGCTTCTGCTTACCAAGGGTGTATATCTGGTGCTAACTTAATCTTTATCAGAGAGTTCCTGGCCATCGCTCCCATCCTGCCATGATCCCGCTCCTCACTGACACCCCAGGCAGTGGGCGCCCATTTCTTAAAACATCCCCAAACTCAGTTTTCTCAGTGAATCTCTTTGGACCTCTAAAGGGAGTCTCTGCACAACATGACTTCCACCTGATGCTCTATCAGCTCCTTCTCCTTTGTTTTTTTTTTTTGTTTGTTTGTTTTTTTTTGTTTTTTTTTTTTACCCCAGTGGAATCCCTTGGTTCTCTTTCTCAGCTCCATTAACTGTAGTGTTGGTTTTCCTTAAAGCACTTCTTGAGAGAAAGATTCTACATGACCATAACCATTTCTGCTCTAGAAAGTAAGAATTACCTCAGAGAATGAAAGGAGCAAATCAGAGACGATGTGTTTGGTACCTAATACAAATGAACACTTTGTTTTTTTGTTATTATAGTAGTTTAATAAGAGGTCTCAGTAGTTACATTTCCCCCTGTCCTGGTCCTATTCCATGTTGATATATGATTGACTTTTGCTTATGCCATATTTCTTTCTCTGCCTATTTATAAGTGCATTTCACAATATGTCTTTAAAAACTCATTATTTAGTTTTTAATACCCAAGAGGTTGCTTCTTTCCTGAAGAATAATGGTACATGAGATGAAGAGGAATGCTCCTGAGATAAGGGCTGCCAGATTTAGCAAGTAAAAATCCACTTAAATTTAAATTTCAGACAGACATCAAGTTTTTAAAAATATAAATATGTCTCAAATATTGCATAGTTATTTATGGGACATATTTATGCTTTGTGCAATATCATACTAAATATTATTAGAATATTATACTAAAGTTTATTCATTGTTTACCTAAAATTCAAGTTTAACTGGATGTTTTATGTCTTATCTGGCAATCCTACCTGAGAGTGGTTTTCAGATTCTGCAGAGATCGGAGCTGGACTCCGTAAGAGTAAGCAGCACATGTTTTATCTTTCCCAGTAAGTGGAGTGGGTACCGTGGTAGTCTTTTGCCATAAGAAATGGCATAGTAAGGGGTATTAGTTCAAATATATATATCCTCTCAGGGTTGACCCACTCTGCCCCTCATAATCAGGGTGGATGATAAGATATATATTTGTTTAATAGTGTTTTACAAATCATTGTTTAAACCTGCTCAAGGCTTTTTTTGTAGGCATTCATTTTAATTAATTGTTATCCTTTTGTGCTTTCCTCCTGAGGTGATTTAAAAAAAATTAAACTCCATAACTATAATGTAAATTCCTGAGTCTATTTAAATATTGACATTAAAAAAATTTAGAGAGGTGGTGAACTTATTATACAAGTTGACAATGCACTGTAGAATTGTATGCCTGAAACCTATGTAATTCTTGCTAACAGATGTCACCCCAATAAGTCTAACAATAAAAATAAATTTTAAAAAATTTTCCAATAAGATAAAAATTTGAGGATTGTAGTAAGTATTAATGGGATAGAGGATGATACACGTGAAATGAAATACAGTTGCCATTGGAGTCAATAAAAATACAAATGAACAAAACACAAACAAACAATACTTCTCCAAAGTGTTAAATAAATGTAATTCCTTCAGAATGTGATGTCTGTATGCCATATCTGAAAGTTTAACCAAGGTTTAGTGTAACTAGTATTGGTTAGAGTTCAAATGAGTCATATTAAACAAACAAACAAACAAACAAACAAATGAAAAATTCTGACTGTCAGACTAGAATCCTAATAGACTCTAAAAGTAACCTGATTATAAGTCTAGAATATTAAGGTCAACAATTTTCAAATAGATAGATAAGCTCTTTGAAAGAGCAAATCTATTGCAATGTATCACAATGTATCACAGCTGCATTGACACATACCGGCCTTAATTTTTTTAGAAATGAGAATTTAGGTACTAACCCCCCCCCCCCCCAATTCTTCTCATTCTAAAAACTGACATGGTTTGGGCTTAAGGTGGGGGCAAGGGGGATCTATAACAGTTTTGTTACCACTTACCTCTAAGTTCTATAACAGAATGGTAAATTAAAGATGGCTACAAATTCTTTGTTCTTTTTCACATGAAACAGTGAGTAACTTCCTTCCCCTTGAATCTGGATTGACTTTAATGACTTCCTTGCTCAAAAGAATGAATTATAAGTGACATGCTGGGAATTTTCAGACTTCCTCCCAGGCCTCTTGATATGCCCTGAAGGATTACCTGAGGTCACCTGTAGGCCCTCTCATAGACTACTGCAGTAGAGTTCAGCCTTCCAGTCATCTCCATCCAAGCAGACATATGGGTGACGCCACCTTGGGCCTTCAGAGCAGCTCCCTACTAGCTGGATACTACCAGCAACTTCTTATTGATGCCTCAGAAAACGGAAGAAAGCCCAGCCCAGCCCTGATGGATTCCCTGACCCTTGGAATTGTAGTATAATAAAATGGTTGTTATTTTAAGCCACTAAGTTTTGGAGTAGTTCATTGATCAGCAATGGATAATCAGAACAGTGATGTATTTCTTTACACTTAAGAAGAGAATGAGGTAGAAGAAAAGAAGGGTGGGCTGATTAGAGAAAGTGAAAGGGAAAGAATGGAATAAAATTCTCTAAAAATGGAAATGAATAAAAGATGGGCTAAAGATTTAGAAGACTCGTAGCAAGTTCTTAAAAATCAGAGTCACAAATTTTTGGCAAGCTGCTACTGTGATTTTGGGCCACACTGACAACTTTGGCCCAATTTCTTAGAGATTCAGAGGAAAAACAGCAATAAAGTCTCGCCTCATGCAGACGCTATGAACTGTAATGAATAAACATGACAAATAAATATGCAGCAAATAAGAGCTGAAAATGCTAAATATGTAAAAAGCAATTTTAGCACCTACTGAAAATCTTTCATTAGATGATTTCAAATTGAAGGTGTCTCAGGAGAAAGTAACTTTGCAAATACAAACAGATTTTTATTTTTTGCACTTTTATTGAAAAGGTACATTTAAAAAAATACACAGACATTTTACCATTTACAGATTGCAGATACGGATGCTCAAAAAGAGTTCACTCTATTTTGTTGTGTTATGATACTTCTTGCCCCTGATATCACAAACATTCCAGTCTTGTGGATATCAACTTAGAAAGGGGGGCATGGGAGCATGACCTGCAACATGTTCAGTGAACAGAAAGACAAATTGTTCAATTATAAATGTTTTATCTTCTGTACATTATTGCATTAGGGAGCCACAAAATTATGTAGCATCATTACAAATGAAAACAGGTTAAAAATGAAGAAGATAATTATGTAAAAATACATGGATTCATTGTCTTCTTGCAGAATGCACAAGAGGTGCAAAATGTGCAATTTAGGAAGCTCTTTCCTGTTTGTATACATTTGCTTAGCAACTCAAACTGGTGAGGAAGCTACAAAATAAGTTAAATAAAAATAGCAAACAGGTAGTAATTATAGCTATGTTATATGGCTTTCTATTTCATTTAAATATCACCAAATAAAATGGGAAATAAAGAAAATACATTATCTTTTGTTCTCTTAAAGAGAAAATTCAAAGCTACTTTGCTTCCTAACATTTACACAGCAACTAAAAATGTTGAACTCAGACGAGAGATACAAATCTAGTACTACACAGGATACAAGAGTACTTGGGTCTAAAACAGTACACAATCCCTGTCAACAATAGTACACCAAAAAGGAAACATTGTAATTTGTTGGTAAAACAGCATCCACAAGTAAGCACTTGCTTTCATCTATTTTTGTTCCACACTAGAATGTGCCCAGTTGGATTCCAGAGTTATTTACACATGTGAGGAAGACCCTAGTTTTCAAGTCTGCCAGGAAAAAATTCCATACTGTTTCTAAGCCAGATCACATCCGTGGAAAAATAGTCAGAGAATGATATCTGCATATATATATTTTTTCTGACCAATAATACATTTGCAAGAAACCAAATATCTCGGATACACAAAGTGCATGGGGTAGGGCAGAGGGCGGGCACAGGGAAATATACAGCCTGTGTTGCTCAGATTCCTAAATGACAGGAGGGCCCCTGAAAGCACTCTTGAATCCAGTGATTTGTTATTCTTTGGAGTCAGGCTCCGGTGGTAGGCTGCATTTTGTGGCTGGGTCGGGGGCACGGTAACACAAAATCCTTTTGGCTTTCCTTCTCCACCTTCCTCAGCCGACTCGGAGCTTGCGGACGTTAGTAGGGAGCGAAGAGGATGGAGGCAGGCGTGGCGCGGATGGGCCCGTGGCCCGGCCTCAGGAGCGCGGGAGGTATGGCTGGAGCCTGGAAGAGCGAGGCCGAAGGCCTGGGCGGCAGCGACAGTGCGGAGGACACCGCGGCCGCCGCCGCCAGGGGTGAGGACAGGAAGGCGGGGGCCAAAGGCTTCATCATATCTTTCTGGAATGCAAGTTTCGCCTAATAGAGGAAGAAAACCAGGAATGGAGAGGGGATGTTGTTTTGAATAAGCACCGCAGGTATATTTGCGTAAGTAAAACACCAGCATTCAGTGGTCAAATGCAAACAAGTCTTTACTCTCAGAAGTCAAGAAGCGATTATTTTCACAAAGCTGGTTTCAAAAGCTCTTGGCAGAACTTCACTTTGACTTGTTTCCATTTCAACTCCTTTTTGGTGGTCTTTGCCCTGGCGCTGGGACACAGGAAAGCCTCTCTGCATAGACAGCACTAAAGCTATTTTAGACTGCTGTTCAGAAGGAAGAAACAAACACCCCCAGAAGGTTTCCGGCATGGACAATTGGAGCTCAGTTCAAAACATACTTCTCTGTAACTACAGTGCAGCCCTGAGAGAGGCTGTATTTGATTTTGTTTTATTATTTATTTATTTATTTACACTATGCATGACCCTTCACTTTACTCCTCTTCAAAAAGCCACACTGGGACAGGTGATCTGGGGTTCAGGACATTAGGGACCCAGGAAGAGTCGTGAAAACAAAGTCAGTTTACACCCCCTGGCCACTTTAGAGTAGCCTCGAAAGACGGCAGCTAACTGAAATTTCTGTCATTGGGAAGGACTGCAAGTGAGCTGGCAACTCTCTCTAGTTACAGGATCCCAGGATGGAATCCTCCTGTGAAGGAAGGAATCAATCCCTCCTTTCTCTCTTCTGCAAGCAGGAAGAGTTCTGCAAGCTGGTTTTGCTTACTGCAGGCCGGTTACACTGTTTGTAGTATCCGAGGAGGCGTTAGAGAAGCTGGAACGTAATCTCAGCATGGCCCCCAGCTGGCCACCCCCAACGTCAGCCTCAGACTAATGCTACACTGGGTCCCAGGGAGATTACAAGGTCTATCCATCTGGGCATTTATTTGACACCAATTTCCGGAGCCTGGGGTATTTTTGCAAAGAAAATGAGAAGAACACATACTGAGAGCTGTAAGACAGGCTGATTACCAACATGCCTTCTAGACAAGGAAACAGACCAACACACATACCCACTTGACTTTCTGGAGAGAGAGAGGGAGAGAGAGAGAGAGAGAGATTGAGAGAGAGAGAGAGAGAGAGAGAGAGAGAGAGAGAGAGAGAGAGAGAGAGAGAGAGAGAGAGAGAGAGAGGGGGAGAGAGAGAGAGGAGAGAGAGAGAGAGAGAGAGAGATTGAGGATATTAAATGAATGGATTTGTGTTTTCCAAAAACAATCCTTTCCCCGGGCTCAGCAGTCATCACTTGTCCTTGTTCCTGAGCCTTTACTTTTCTTAATACACTAAAGAAAAGTGTTTTCAAAAGGTCCTAATAAAGGGTAATGTATTAGCTTTTAAAGAGATTCAGGTTAAGAAAGTTTCTTCAAGGTGTCCTACAGCACGGACTAAAGCATTTCATTCGGAAGCATCGGTCTATGAGGGCTATTTAAGTTCCAGACCTTTCAGGGCCAATCAGTCCCCAGACTGTCCTCACCCACAGTCTCTGCCCAAGCCAGCAAGGCCGCCCCACACAGCAGGTGAGCAGGTGAGGGGAACTTACCGCTAAAATGCTCGGGCTCCGCTGGAGTTTGTTGTAAGGGCTGTATTTCGGCTTCAGTGGTTTCCCGGCAACTCGATCCTTATGCCTTCGGCTAGAAATGTGCTGAAAAAAGTTGGACGCATTAGCTGAATCTAAATGTGAGTTTTATTTCATGTAAAATATATTTCCTAGATAGAGGTAGCTGATTTCACCATGCCCAGTTCTGGGTCCATAGTTACTAGGTGGTGTGGGTAAAATCAGCCTAAGTTAAGACTTGCCCCTCACTTAATTGTATGTCTCTCCCTTTCCTGTTTCTCTGCAGCTCCTACCGGACTTGGCCTGGCATTACCACCATTACTGATGAGTCTGTCTCCCTAACCAGATTTTGCATCCTTGAAAAAGAGGCTCAGCATCTCATTTACCTTCCAGAAGTTCCTGCTTGACCATAAGCTCCCGGTGACTGCTGTGCTCATCAGTCTCTCACACCTAGTCTGGAATTTGACATGCAGTGGTAGTAGGGGTACAAATATTTGCTACTGACTTTTTCATCTACAGAGCACCAGTATTTTGTATACTGTATGCATCCTGTAAACGTTAGAAAATTTAACTGTGAGCACAGTAAGAACCATTATATATTAATAAATTAGGAGATGCACAGTCAAGTGGTGACTCCAAACAACAGTGACTACTAATTCAGGATACATTACCTGTTTGAGTTGAATTTCTGAATTAACATGAACATCACAGATTTCACAATGAAATGTCTTGTTCTGTAGTCCTGATCCCTTACTGCCATTCTGCATCTTTAATCTTGATCCAGGTCTAGGATAGGACTTAATGGGACCAGCCCCATTACGAGCTTCAACCATGGTCTTGTGTTTAGATCCTAAAACAGAAAGAGACATATATTAAATGGTTACTTAAGAACTATATGAAGTTCTTCGTTTTCCTATCCTTGAGAAGTATCTTCAGGCAGAATTTCCCAATGGTTTTATTTTTAATGACCATTTTAATTCTTACACATTTAAGACATTTTCATTATAAAAATGGGAAAACAGAAGAGTATATAAAAATATGGGAAATACAGAGAAGCATAAGAAAATAAACATTTCCCATATTTTCACCAGCCAGAGATAACCACAGTTATCATTTTAGTGTATGTCTCTTCAGATTCTTTCTTTTAGTATATAAGAAAGAAATATAGTCAATAATGAGAGAAATTTGCATGGTGCAAGATTCTTAGAATTAGTGGGGTGATTGCATTATAAGGTATAAAAATGTCAAATCTCTATGTTGTATAGCTGAAACTAATATAACTAATAATATTGCCTACCAACTAAAATTTTTAAAAATCAGCATTAAAATGCAGTTTTTCAAAATTGGGATCATACTAATGAAATATCCTGAAGTTTTCACATATCAAATTGTATACATTTTTTAATAATTAAATTTTAATGACTGAGTAATAAATTCTACCACAGTACGTTACTATAATTTATTTAACATTTCCCTACTGAGGAACTTTAAGTTGTTTCCATTTTTTTTTCTCTTATAAGTGTATTTCAGTCATCATTGTATATAAATAATTGTTTTCATCCCTGACACTTCCTTACAGTGAGTTTCGGGAAGTATTAGATACTTTTGAGAAAATAAAGAACAGAACAAATTTTATCTCCAACTTGCTTTTGCCTTGCTGTTTCTAAAGTCATATGATCGTCCTTTTCTCAAAATCTCACCTTTGAATAAAAAATGTAGAGAAGACATTGAACAAACCTAATGTGTTAACAACAAAAGATAATGTATTCTGATGGGAAAAGTTGGATTTTATTATAAATATTATTTAAATTCCAACAGTAGCTGCTAACCTGTGTTGTGTGCCTCTAGCTGTGACAGGGAGTTCACAGCCACTTTGCATAGTGAACAATAAAGCAATTTTTTGGCCTTTTCTTCTTCTGATTCAGAAAGAGAACCAGGAGCGCCATTTGTGCTCTTGGAGAGAGAAGTGTCTGCTCCAGGTGGCAGTGGTGTTGAACCAGATTTGAGAAGAAACAAGCCACCTTCAGAGCTTGATGGTTGACTGGAGCTGTTGACTTTTAGCTTCCCTTTGTCTTCTAGGGGAGAACAGAGAAATGGTATTAAAGCCTCATACATTATACATGTGGATAAATTGACATAAAAGAATTAAAAATAGAAAGTTGATTTCTATATGTAGCTTTTAACCCAGCATAGATTTCAGTTTATTGAGCTTGATTAAAACAGGACTCTGGGCCATCAGTTCCCATATCAGGTCATCCCCAAATTATGATGACTTACAAAAAGTGACTTCATTGTCCCACTTGGAGCAGGTAACTTTCTATCTGATATCTCAAAGTTGTAAATTTTGGTTCAGGAAAGTCTTTAATATGTAGGAAACCCAGCTACCCTCCAATCAGATTCTATGATATTATAGTAAAATGAAATAAGTCATCAGTCAATGATAGCTTCATTCAACTACTCGTGTTTTAATTAGGACAAGAATATGGAGTTAACATGCAATTTTTACACCAAGTTAAAAATTTTAACTTTGTGGTGTGGTATGGAGAGGAAGGAAGAAACATGGTTTATTTTGGTAATGATTAGTTAAGATTTTGCTGCTCTTTGAATGGAAATGAAATTTATCTAAAATATAAGGTTCTATTATACTTCTTAATTACTACCAGTCTAAATCATTAATGTTAAATTATGACATTAACCATAAGTGCAATATGAGGTTTAACCAAATAATTTACAGACATCTTTGTGTTTTGATCATGTAGCTACTAAATGCTTATAATCCTCAAGGCCCATTTGCAGGACATAAGAGGGGCCAGAGTGACTTTAACTCTTTGGGGTTCATTTGCTATTCAAGACTGGTTCTGTTCAGTGGTTCCTTTGGGAAAGAAAACAGAAGTTCTTAGGCAACAGCAAAATCCATCACACACTTAATCCTACTAGAGCTGGTGCTCTTAGAAAATGTCTATAGATACACTAATAAACTCTCACTAAAAGAGAAAAGAAATTAAAATGGGAATGTATTTATTCATTGCCCTAGCTAATTTGGAACTGTGTGCCATGGTCTGGATGACCAAGAGGGCAGGAATGATTAGGGGACTAGCACATGGTAGGGTGTCTCTTCTGAATATGAGACAAACCAAAGCTTTCACACACATTGAAAATGAAAGATCATGTTTCCACTTAGTTGAAGTAGGGATCAGCAGTGGATTTCCATTCCTTTTCCTGCATTGGATCCATCTAGCTCAGGACTAGATAGACATAACAGTGATTCTACACATTAATTTCAGGTCTGGGTGGTGTTTAGAATAAGAAAACGCTCAGATCGCTTTTTATCCTTAGGTTCTATAATCTATATTTCTTTTCAGCAATTTTATTAAAACTTCAGGATGCCCTGAAGTATGGTGAAAAAGATCTTAGATATTTAATAAACTGACCTCAACAGTGGAAGGAAATAAAATAATCCTTCCTAAATAGTAATAGTAAGTAAATTAGATTGAAGATTAATTTACTTACTGGAACTCTCTCATCTATAAGGATCCCGCAGATTCAATTTACAATTTCAAAGAATGAACAAAGTGAAATAATTCAGTCATCTTAACATTTGCTTCTATGGAATTACTGTTTCTCATGATGGAAACAATTTATTGCACAGCAAAACCTTTCTTTGCTTCAAGCATTTCATAAGATGCTATTTCATACCATCTTGATCTATGGAATCTGACCTGTTTTATTAATGTAGTCACTCATTCTTTCTCTTAGTCATATTACTATTTGAATGTCCTTTATATAGATCTCCCTAATATAGTCTTACATTTATAAAGAATTTTACAATTTGCAAAGTGCTATCACTTACATTATCTCTCACAACAAACTTATGAAATAGGTAAGCTGAAAATGATTATTCCTATCTTAAAATGAGGAAACTGAGGCTCATCAAAATTAAATAATATCTCACAGGTTAGTAGGTGGCATAAATGAGCATAATATTTTCTCTAGCACTTCACTGCTTAGTGAATTAATCTTACTGCAAAAAGGGGGGTCTTCATGTAACATTAGCATTATAAAAGGCATACGATGGTTACCTGGAGATGTGTGAAAGCTGTTGCTTTGTTTTTTATAATTACAGTTTAGTTTTAAATCATATGAAAATATGACTTAAATGAAAATATCTATTCTATTCAACAATTATCTGATTCAGGTTACATTGAGAAGGTAGATAAAATTATATCTTTTTCTCTATATCCCTATTTCTTTAAAAAATTAAACATTTTCTTTTCATATCTCTTTTCCAAAAGAGGTCACCTATTCATTAACAAATGAATATTAATTAACAATATGCTAATTCTGACAATGTGCTAGACATTGAAGAAAACAGTAAAGTAGGTATTGACTTTAAGAAAGTAACAGTTCAGCAGAGAAAATTGTCATGCAGAGATCTTTAATTTATGATGGAAACTGGTGAGAGGCAGTAAGAACATAGAGGAAAATGATTGTTTCTGGCTAGAGAAAAAGAGACATTTTTTTATAAAGGGAGGGTTTTTTGGCTGGGTTTTGAAGGTCAGATTTAGATAAGTGTAGAATGGGGCAAAAATGAGTGAAAAGTGGAAACATGAGGAAATGCTATGGTGTTAGAAAGTTTGGGGTTTGCTTGGTGAATGAATACCTGGTAGTTGAGCATAGATGGTGGCAACAGGTGTAAAGGGAGATGGAATTATGAAGGTGGATTGAGTCAGAAGGCAGAGACTACCTTAAAACTATTAAAAAAAGATACTGAAATGGCCATTTCCCATGTAAAACATTAAGAAGTATGGTTTATATAACAATACCATAATCTAACATTTAGATAAATTATGTTTTTGTTTTTATCCCCTAGATAGGCCAAAATCTTAATCTTTGAGAACATTAGGGATATATTTTGACTTTGAAAATGTGTAAGTGGTTCCATTATATTCAGGGAATTCTGCCATTATTAGATTGCTACTAACTAGTCAATTAGATCCTAAAATCAGGAAAGTCAGTTATGCAGTAATAAATTTAAATTGTGGCATTCTTTCTGTACATGTAAACTGACAAGCTTCAAAGCCTAAAATGTACTATTTCTCATTTTAATTGTTTGATATTTTTGGCAAAATTCATTATAGTATTTCTCTTTCCTTACTGGCATTTTAAAAAGCCTCCTTATTTTGTGTATTAGAAAGTTTAATTAATGTACTGTTTACTTCTGTTTCTTTTAATAAAGATGCATGTCATCTGGAACTTCTGGTTAATACGAATTCCACTTTCAAGTATTCCCTCACCTAATGTTAATTAGCAGAGTTTCTGACTGTCTTAATTATTTCCTGATTACTCAAACACTTTTTAAAAGGTTTTATCCTTCAGGATTTTGAAGCAAAATTTGCTTAGCTACATCAGAATTGCCCTTTGTAACAGATATCCATAATTTATGCGGCCAAATAAATTTAGTTCTTCAAAGTAGCCTCCTTGGGAGGTTCCACATTAATTCACGTATTTTCCAAAGATCTAAACATTTTAAAAACCTCTTTTCGGGGGAACTGTTTTCATATCCCATTGATAAACCATGTGAAGATGATCAGTCTTCAATAGACACTTGTCACCCTTATTTTTTTACTTCAAAAACTTCACTCAAATCAGCCCACCTAGTTCCTCAAAGGTAGCACTCACTATATTGCTCAAATACGGTCCCAAAGGACTAATATGCTAATATAGAAGAGGAAAAGAACATGATATTAGTCCTAAAACATTACACATCGGGCCTATCTGATGCTGGTGAGCCCTTTACATTCAATGCTATGTCATGCCTCATGCTAAATTCCAGAAACTCTGTTTCTTCAAGCATGGTTGATCACTGTGAAGCTTGATAATTTCTAATTAACTATGTTTATATCTAATTTTCATATCTTGGCTTTTAGACTAATCCTCAAAGCAGGGAAAATTGTCTATAAATTAAAGTGACTCTTCACTGAATCAGAGTCTGTATGTCCTTACCTTAAAAAGAAAATAAAAAGCTTATTTATTTTAAGTAACTTAAGACCCATGAAAGTCAGATGATGAATTTTCTAAGTTCAAAACATGTCCTGAACTGTAATTTTCTCCCAGGCTCCGATCCTGACTTAGGATCCCTGTGCTTTCCATTTGAAAGCTGTCAATTGGGTTCTGGCCATTGGGCCACACTCTGCGGTGGTTTTGTGGTCCATTGGTATGACAGCCATTGCCCACCTTATCTGAGATCTGCATGACAACTGCCCCATTGTCCCTTGTGCCAATTGGTTGGGGAGCAGAAGTTGTCAGTCTCACACCCAGGTAAAACAGTGGCACCTCCAGAGATCTCCATGTTGAAAGCTGGCAGCCTACACTCTATTATTAATAAGCTGGCACTTAACGTTCGTGAACTTGTCACTTTTCTAAGAAAGCACAAAAGAGGGCTTGTTTGTGAGAGTTTGATTCTAATGAAGAGCTTTCTTCTAGTCTATGTAGTTTTCTAGCCATTTGACTTGTACAATAGAAAAATCATATTTCAACTTCTTCAGGTTGAAAAATTGACCCTTTTCTGATTTGTCACTAAGAGATGAGGCGGCTTTATTATAGAAAATAAAATATGTCACTCAAATCAAGTTTCTCAGGGAGTAGGTCCAGTAACAATTCAAAAGCCAGGGATAAGATTAAAAACTAATTTTCTTGGTGGAATGAGGAGCAGGTTCTTTCTCTTCTGACTGAATGGCTTTCTACAAACGAAAGGCAGACTCACAAGGTACAAAGAAAACATTTGAATTCTGCTCCCCCCACCTCCTTCCTCTCCAGAGGAAGAGTTTAGGGTTTATATAGCTTTGATTACTCCAGGCAGAGTGAAATGCACACTGACAATGGAACCATCATCCTGACAGGTGTTAAGGAAGCTGAGTTTCTCTTCATCTAAAAAAATGTATTATTGTTTAATGGAGAAAAGAAAATATTTACTGTCAGCAAATAAGCTTCTTGCCTCAGGTTGTTCCAGCGACTTAGGTGTCAGCTCTCACGCTTTATGGACCTAACTGGGTACGGCCTGCCCTAAGGAGGCTGTACAAGATCAGGGGGTAGACTGCCCAGGTGTGAGAAAGCTACCATTCCTTTAAAAATATATTGCTGAAAGCCAACCACATTTCAAATCTGGCTTTTGTGCCTAAATTCAATCTGCTGCTTTATTACAAAGTTTTCAAAGCCAGCTTTACATTGAAGATCTGTAGGTGCAGGAGAAAGTCTATTGGCCATAGAAAGTAATATTAATTTAAGAGACCTGGGCCCTCAAAGGGGTTTATCTGGGGTTTCTCATCATGCTAGGTCCCTTAGGGATTTTGTGACATGGGGACTAATGACCATAAGAGAAGTGAATAAGGAAGATACAGGGTATCACATTATAGGCTGTCAACCTTCCAAATATAATAATACAAAGCAAATGGCTAAGAGGTTCTTTCCCATCCCACCTGTGCTCCAAGATATATAAACCTCATCTAACCATTAGAAAAAGTTATTATGCAAATAATACAGCATATGGAGAATAGAGGGGGAAAAAAACCAACCACAAGTTTTTAACCTGGGGTCTGTGGACTTTTACGGGGCACATGAGTTCACAAGATCCATGAACTTGGATGACAAATGTATTCTTATTTTGATTGATTTCTAATGGAAACTTAGCATTTCTTTCCATTTTAAATGAAGCCAACAAACTATAGCAGTCTTAGCAGTACCTGTAACTTTGTTGCCAGTAGAAATCAGATATTTTCATCAGATGTTACAGTTGTCATAAAAAGCTTGAAATAGCATTTATGCTTATCACTACTTTAGAATTATGGTATATATTAGACCTGTTGCTAAATCTCAATTAATTCATTACTTTTATATTACTGTATTATAACAAGAAACAGACAGTTGTATTTCAATATATATTGGTTTTCTTTGTAAAACTTTAAGTTTCATTTTATGGATTTAAAAACATCATTCTAAGAATAGACTAAACTTAGAGGCCACAAGAAGAGGTTAAGAACCTGTGTTTATGCCCATCACTTCATTCTGCCTGCATTTCTGTCCTTAGCCATCATTTCAACCACTGTCTTGCCACCCTCCTAAATTCCCTTCCTTGTCTGCAAGTGTCCTTTCCTTACTTGAATTATTTCAACAGGGCCTTCTTTCACATGTTAAGTCCTATAGAGTGCTGGTCCCTCTGACAAAAATTCTCTAAACCAACACCAGGTTCCTTCTTTGCCTGGCTAACTTTTCCTCACCCACCAGGCATAGAGAGCTTAAATCCTTTGCCCAGGCTTTCCTTTCCTTCCCAGACTAGGTCAGCATGCCTTTTTCACTCATCGGGCTTCTCAACACGTGTTCAGTATCAATCCTTTCAGACATGCTCTCACAAGGGCATGGCCCAAGTCTGCTTGAGTCATAGCATGGTGCTGGGTATTCAGTGGGGACTCAATAAATATATGCAGACACACACACGGATAAACCATTTTTAACTTTTGATTTAATATATTGTATACATTTTTTATTTAATGTATTACATGCATTTTCATGTTGCTACTTTTATTTACTTTAAGGCTGTATAATATTCTATTGGATACAAGTATTTTGTTTAAATAATTGCCCTAATACTGATTATCTTGTTTTAAGTTTTCATTAATACAAATAATGCTACAATGGGCACCTTCAAACATAATGTTTTATTTTTCTTGCTTGGTATTTGATTATTTTCTTGCTATTAGTTACAGAAAGAAGAGTTAACTGGTCTAATGGAATGAACATTTTTTTAGCTTTTGATATCTTATGACATTGATTTCCAAAAGGGTTCTCTCAATTTGAAATACTGTAAGTAATCTAAGCAGAACATCTACTAGCGATAAAAAACAAAACAAAACAAAACTTTTACTGGATATCAATCACTAGATCTTATGAACTAGTTAAATGATTGGGTAAAATTTTGGTTGCAAAGAGTAAACTAAATAACTTTTCCCAAACTCAAAATATGATATACTAATTAATTTTCACATTGAGTAAAAACATTCTATTTGTTAACAGAGAACTAAGAACAAAGATATTGTGCTAGGAAAGACCAATTATTTTAACATAAATATAGCCATTTTACTAGTTAAATAGGCAAAAATCATCATAAGACTCTGATAGAAGTGCAAATATTGGAAAGCAAGGAGTAAAATAATTTCTGTGGTGGTAAGAAATTCTAATATTTATGTCATTTCATATTTGAAAATAAACAAAGCACATATTTTTTAGAGGTTAAGTAAATAATAGCATACAAAAAAATACCAAAAAATTGTACACTAAGAAAAAATTTTTCAGGCAGCTTCTTAAAATGTATGAGCTGACAAGTTACTTCTATTTACTGACATAAATGCCAGCAGGAACTTGCCAGGCAGGGCCAATTTCTTATTCTTATTATACCCTCCCCACTACTCCTTTGATGTTAGCAGCCAACCTTGGCTCTGGGAGTTTGGCTTCTCCATGCAAAGCACCCAATTTTCTCCCTCAGCAAATGAAGATGTATTGGAATATCCCTTATTTTATTACAGTAGTGGTATATAGAGCAGATTGTTGACCTTGGAGGTGGGGGAATCTATCTCATTGAATAGAAAGAAAAAGAGCTAAGCAGTGTGTTTTGCCCTGTTATATTCTAGGGAGGGCATCAAAGCCTCCCCCATGAAAGTCTACTTAATGCTATTAATTTAATGCATGTAAGCTACCTATATGAATACCAAGTACAGGACGAAGTACCAGGAGCTACTGGGGACATAATGGGTGAGATACATCAATCAGTGGGAGAATGTGAGGAAGACCAAGAAGGTACATGCACATCTTAAGGTGTCCCAGTGGAAGAGTCAGGGTCATCAGGTCTTAACATCTTGGGATGAAAACACAGGGACAATAATTACTATGAGATAATAAAACAAGAACATGAAGAGGAATGTAAGTGCAGATCACTGTTGCATGGCACGATATAATTGTAGAGTCAAGATAAGGATGGGTCTGGAAATTTCCTTGAAGAAATGGCTGCTTTTTATGGCTACAATTTATTGAGTATCTGTTAAGTGAGAGGCATGGAACCATGCACATTTATTAGTTCATTAATCCTGACAACAAACCTGGGAGGTAAGTGTTAGCCCTCCCATTCTGTAAGTAAGAAAATAGAAGGTCAGTGAACATGACTTATTCAAGGTTATAAGGTCAGTGAGAAGCTTGAAGTGACTTCAAGCTCATGGTCTTTTTATTATGCTGTATGTGCCAAGTAGGTAAATGGCACTCAAAAATTATACATTGGTTAATATGTGTATATTCATATTCAAAACCACTCAAAGCTTTTTTAAAACAACAAAGCCAAGTTGTGAAATAGGTATGGAAAAAGATAACATACCTTTGTGAGACATCAGACTTCTAGAAGTATTACCTAGTAAAAAATAATCTTGAACAACCTTCATTGCAGTTAAGTCCATGAACCTTCACCCAAAAGTAGCATATCATGGTAGTGAATTTAAGGGGCTTTCCCAGTGAGACTCTGGCCTTGAAATTACTTTCTATATGAATGACTCTGGGCCATTACAAGGTCTGACAATTAAATTCATGAACTTGCCACCATGCGCTTACATTGGCAGCAATGTACAAACAACTTGATAAGGTTTCATAACCTTGTTATATCTGTGTCTCACAGCTGTGTTCTTGCTGATGTGTGGTGGTGTCTTGCTGAGTGGCTTTCATTATTGTTGTTGCATGTTTTTGTGTGCCATTGTGAGAATGTCGGAGCTTTAATTAGAGCAATGAACAAACATTAAATTTCTTGTCAAATTGGCAACAGTGGAAGGGAAATCAGGACATGTTAATCCAAGTTTATGGGGACAATGCCTTGAAGAAAATGGCAGTGTACAAATGAATTAAACATTTTTCTGAGGGAAGAGAAAGTGTCACTCATGATGAAAGGTCAGGGCAGCCAGTAATGAGCAGAACTGACAAAAATATTGCAAAAATTTATTGAATTGTGAGTCAAAATTGTCAGCTGACTATGATAAGCATAGCAGACCAAGTAAACATTGATGGAGAAACAGTTAGGAAAATCTTAACTGAAAATCTTGGCATGAGAAAGGGGTGTGCAAAATAGTCCTGAAGGAGCTCACCAATGAACAAAAGCAAAGGAGAGTGGAAGTTTACCAAGACCTTTTGGAGAGGTAAGATGATGTTTTGGGCCATGTTATCACTGGTGATGAAACATGGGTGTACCAATATAACCCTGAAACAAAGTGTCAAAGGGCACAATGGAAGTCAGGCAATTCTCTATGACCAAAAATGTTTTGTCAGTCCAAATCAAGAGTCAAACTGATGTTGCTAACCTTTTTTGATCTCAGAGGGATTGTTCATTATGAATTTGTACCAACTGGACAAACAGTCAACCAAGTTTATTATTTGGAAGTGTTGAAAAGGCTACATGACAAAGACAAAAATGACCTGAACTTTTCACCAACAACTCATGGTTTTTGCATCAGGACAATGTACCAGTTCACATAGCACTGTCCATGAGGGAGTCTTTAGCCAGTACACAAATAATTGTATTGGTACACCTTCCTTACTCACCTGGTCTGGACCCCAGCGACTTTTTTTTAATGCAAAGATAAAGGAAATATCAAAAGGAAGACATTTTGATGACATTTAGGACATTTTGATGACATTTAGGACATCGAGGGTCATATAGCAACAGCTCTGATGTCCATTCCAGAAAAAAGTTCCAAAATTGCTTTGAAGGGTGGACTAGGCACTGGCATTGGTGCATAGCTTCCCAAGGGGAGTACTTTGAAGGTGACCATAGTGATATTCAGCAATGAGGTATGTAGCATACCTCATTTTTTAAGGGTAAGTTCATGAACTTGTATTTCCCCTCTCTAGATCTCACTTTCTAGTATCCATCAGAGAATTGTCATAATTATTAAATTTATATAATATGTTTAGCATATTAGTATCAGGCACATAATGATCATTTGGTTAACAGTAATTATTAGTACTGTTTTTAAAATTATTCTTTGCATGTATATCAGATAAGGTTGGATCTGATTTTTTAGAGAGGTTATATCAGGTACAGCATAATGAAAGATGATGATAGCTGACTACCTTTTATGGATAACAGCTGAAATAAGATACCACAGAAGGACCAACAAAACAAAACAAACAAAACAAAACAAAAGCAACCAACTAATCAACCAACCAAACAACAACATAAAACACAAAACCTGAAAACTAATTACATCAACAATAGGCATTTTTATATGCTTTATATTTTGCAAAGCTCTTTCAAAATCATTTTACTTGGTCCATCCAATATTGCTGTGATGTATGGAGGGCATTATTCCCAACTCACAGATGAAGAAAAGAGATACTCAGAGAATTTAAGGCCTTTTTTGGTGACATAGCTAATCAAAAGGGCAAAGAGTACCACTGTCTGTCCATGTACTGTCTAATACAGTAGCCCTGTGTGTCTATTTAAAATAAAATATTCAGTTCCTCAGTAGCACAAGCTACATTTCACATACTGAATAGCTATGTGTGGCTAATGGCACTCATGTTGCACAATATAGATTATAGACCATTTTTTATCACCACAGAATGTTTTATTAGAGAGTGCTATCTATAGAAATGAGAGCACCAGACCATTACTGCATAATACTATGCCCAATTCCATAACAATAAACCTGATCCTGAAAGAAAGAATTCAGGGAAGAGGAAAATACTATAGAAATGTTTCTATGCAAAATACTTAAAGCTTACACTATAAAGCTAAATTCGTATGGAACTAGACTGTAAGAATAATCAGAATCGGGCCCAGAATCCCCACTGGTGCCTAGTACCAGGGCTCTGAACACAGAATCTACAAATATTGATTGAGTAGTTCTATTTGATCATCCACTGATTTCAAAAAAACATGTCACTGTAAGAGAATTCTTCCTGAAGCAAATAAGAAGAATGTCATAAAAATGTATGTAATAACCTTTGCAAAAATCTCAAGGGCATTTATAATGGTGCATTTACAAAATCATTCAGTGCACATACAAAATCCTTTTATATTCCAATATCTTTTAAATGTAGAAAAGTTTTAATGGTGATAGAAGCCTCAAGGAGATATCCAAGGTTTTGCTTTTGAGAAAGGTTTATAACCTACCCCTAGTAAATCCTAAGTTAATAGACCCTCAGTAAATCATAAGTCGGTCTCAACTTTTGGTTCATTTTCTCACAGCAACACAAGAAATAGCTTTTAGAAGTAGAGAACCTAACAACAAATGTTCAGTATTATTGGAAGCAAAAAAAAAAAAAGCTCAAAAGTTTCAGACATTCGGTTCCAGAGTGTGACACACATTCAACTTTCTAAGGATCTTCCGCCTTGCCTGGCGGGTAGCTGTTGTCAAATTCAAGGAACACGGGCAAAGATGAAGGTGGGTTCATTTTTTAAATTGACTTTGAATGTCTTAATGATATATGTACATTTCATGAAAATATGAGCCTTAGTATAATAGTCTGTCCTCTTTAGACAGATGGGACTCAATTTATGTTCTACATGATTATACCCCAGAATTTCAGACTTAAGATATTTGTCATAAATATAGTTAATCTATTATGTTAGGAGGGATACTAAATCTTGGCCTCCTGGATTTGGATACATGTATGCCAAATTTATGACGGCGCTTGTCTGTGAATGACAGATGCTGCCAAAGCAGAAAACTATCATATTCTACTCAGCAGCACAAGGTCCTCCTGGAGACAGAAAGGGAGGGAAGAGGCAGTTTCAGGATCTTGCTAGCTAATCAATGAAGTCCTGCGGCAGTAATGGAAATGAGAAGTTGTCATTAGGAAAAGTTGGCCCCATTTGTAACAACACATAAAAACTGTAAACACACAGGGAAACCCATAAAAATGACCAGGAGAGGGTCTGTATTTGTATCTTGGCAGAAAAACTCTCAGACAAAATTGAAAATGCTCTTTCAAAGGCAACAGGGTAGCCATAAAAAGCTGAACTGCAGCCTTTCTAGGCAAATCAAACCGATCCACTAGTTTATAACTGCTGTGGGTTCACACCCAAAAACTGCCACCATGCAAAAGTACAACATACTGAAAACTAAAATGAGCTGTTTTGAGGTATCCTATCATCTTTCCTTCCTTCTTCAGTCTTTTCTTACACCGTTATCTCGCAAGTTCCACAATATGATCCAAGGATAAATAAAACAATCTCTATGTCCCCATTTGGAATAATTTAGATGGAATGATTTAAAATGCTACTGAAAATGTGCAGTTCAGGACAACCTAACTGCACTCTTTAGGAGGCTGTTCAAGGCTCCTGCCGTATTGGTGATGCCCTCTCCAGTGTTAACCTCAATCTCAGTCAGGATATTTGGCTTTGACACATGAAGGCTACTATTGTCAAGCTGCAGGTTTGAGAACATTTGTTATTTACCTGAAATGAGTATTTTCATTCAAATTTGCCCTTGAGAAAATGTGTAACTTCTAAAGCTTTGTTCTATTAAGGTTAAGTGCTATAGACAACATACTGCATAGGAACTAAGGATTATCAATAAAACAAAACCTTAATAGTCCTTTCAATGCCATAGCTCCTACCGAAAAATATCAATAGCCATCAAAGCCATTTAAAAGTAATACATGGTCCTACTCACTAATTCTTTAAAAAGTGTTTTAGTGACCTGAGTTTGCCCATTGGGATACTTGTATTTCCTCCCCCAAGTCAGAGAAGTTTAGAAGTAATGGAATTATGGAATATGCATGGAAGAAGAAGCCCTGAGTTCCTGCTATGAACCTCATACAAGCCATTTAACCCTTCCAAGACTCAGTTTCTTTGTTGTTACCATATTTTTGGGAGCAGCTTACAGGTGGTAACTCTATATTATTTTTCTTCATAGTCTCAATATCCAACACAATAAAAAAATATGCTAGGTTGGAAATTCTTTGAAGGCAAGGAAATGTCTTCCTGTTAATTGTTGTACCCCAGCATCTGGCAAAATATACAGATATACTATACTGTTTAGTATAGTAATGTATATTTTTGAGTGAATAAATGAATAGAAAGTTTATTGAATGAATCAATGAAAGATGAATACTAATTTGAGCTCTACCAGTTACAGGGTCATTGAGACAGTCATATGAAAACATATATGTGACTGGACTTTGTAAACTGAACAAATCTAAGGTGTTCCTATTGTTATCTTTCAAGCAGAAAATTTTGGTTCCATCATCTTTGCTCTTACTTGCATTTGTAAAAATATCTAAAGGTTTTAAATTGCTCCATCTGCTTTCATCTGTTTAGCTAGCAACTGATTAAAGGCTGTTCAGCTCTAAATAGCTTTATATACTTTAAAGAACTAGAAATGTATTTTTCCCCATCTTGATATTTAATTAATTTTTAAGGAACATCTACTGCTAAAGACTAGATATATGGACCATTAGGCTGACTATCCCAAGATTTTATCATTTGGTTGATTATCACAATATTTTTTTATTTTCAAGAAATAAGGTTTTTCAAAGACTCTGCTTTTCTTTTCTTTCCTTCTTTCTTTTTTTTTTTTTTTGTTATGAGTGGTTAAATGTTGTCACAAAAGAACATTCAATTTGATGCATGGGACATATCACAGGGAGGTGTACTGTCATATGGCATTATGACATTTGAACTCTAGGGAGAAATCTAGGTAGAGTGTCTGGCCAATATGTTTTCACCAACTTCTTGAAGCTGCCTAATTCTTGCTGTGCTTTGACCCCAATTCTCCCAAAGCACACTTCTCCTCCCTCTTGCCATGTTTTGAACTCCCATTAACGCATCATTAAAAATTGGATTGCTCCTAGGAGACCATAAAGCCATTTCTTTGGATTTTATATTTAATTCTACTCCAACTTCTAAAAAGTGAAGAGGACAACTATAAGTATTCTTACTTAACTGCCTTTAATGAAATATATTTGGTTTTTTTCTTAATCAAGTGCATAATTCAAGTAATAAAATCTTTGACAGAGTATTGTTTCATAGAAGCCACAATACTCTGTAGAAAATTAAACCAAGCAGAAAGTCAGGAGATGATGGATTCTGTTTTTCTAAACACGGGGTAAACTTCAGCAACTAACTGTCACAATGGGACCTTGCTTTTGTTTGCTACTCTGTAAGCTGGAGATAGTATTTGGTTCTAAAATCTGATAGATCTGCATTAAAAATAAATTGGATAATATATGAAAAAAGGCATTGTTCTTTAGAAGGGTAGAGTGCAATATAATAATCCAATATTTATTATATATTTATTAGATCACATGATTGAATGATTCTCTCACACAAAGAACTAAAAATATTATCAAATTTGGGTTAGCTCACTCCTTCTAGGCTGCAGAGCTTTTGGGACCAGCATTTATAGGACCTAATTAATAAGGGTTCCTTCCCACATAGTCTCTTTGTTCAACTAGGCTTTTCTGAACCTTCCTCTTACAATAATGGATTTGTTCTCCGAAGGTCCTAGGAAGCCACAGGAAAGCATTATAAGGTGTTCCTCAAATTCTACAATGATTTGAAGAGCTGATGAGAAGCAGAAGAGAGGTGTGTGTGATTCCGAGAAAGAGGTCTCTAAAGAGAGAGTCGAACAGAGAAAGGGAGATATTCTCCAATCTCTTTCAATAGACACTGGTCCTCAGCTAGTCCCTAAAACAAGATGACTCATTCATCTTGGGACCATCGTGGCAGATGTGAGTGTGTGAAAGCCTATTAAACATTCAATTTCATGGTACACATGTTAGAAAAATGATTTTTTCTCTTCTCTCTGAGTCATTTAGTTTGAACCTACTCAGAAGAAGTGCTGATTCACTGGGACTGTGATATATGAACTCTTAAAAGACACTTCCACTAGCAGCCCACTTCCAATTATATAAAGTTCTTCTGTTAATCAATTCATAACTTTGTAAATAGTTTCCTTAAGATCCTCGAGTTCATTTGTAACCCCAAAGGGACCACCACAAAGATTTTCAAAAATCAAAATCTTTTATTATTGAACACATTTTCAGATTCATTTAATAATGCCACTTTCAGAAAACTTCACCGTTTTGCCCCTTTATTCCTCCTCACTGCAGTGAAAAAATATAAAGAAAGCCTATTAGTAAACAAATTTAAGAATTCCTTCACTGAAAAAGTTTATAGTAAAAGCCAAACATAAAATGAATAGAAAAGAATAATAAACTTAGTATTTTAAATCCATTTCTTGATTTTTGTCTAAACACATTGTGACCAAGTAGCCTCTACTTATCTTCATGCATACACCTGTATATATATATATATTTACACACACACACACATATATACTTAAATGTATATATTTAACGACATGAAATGATAACATATCAAATACATAGATTCCGTGCAAACACATAACCTCCTGTGAAGGAAAAATGTTAATATCATAAAAACAAATCATGGAGAAAACATGCAACAGCTGAGCAGGGGAGAGTGGGGGTTGGGGCAGGGTGCCAGGAGGAACACAAAGAATGTAAAGAACAAAAAGTGTCATTGACCTGATTTGTCAGAGCTGTTGCCTGTGATTGGAGTGATGGAGCAGCTGGGATTAGCCTTTGCGCTGTCCTTGGAAGAAACCATTTTGGGTTTATTTTTCGTTGCCTCTAGTGCTTTGACCTTCTTGGCATGTTTACTTCCTTTGTAGTGGGCCTCGGCCTGGCTCTACAAAGGAGAACAAATCAGGCTCATTTTTTGCTACTTACAAACACCACAATGGATGGTCATGCAGGAAAATATACATTCAATCGTAGGTACCACAGACATTACAACTCAGCATTCAACTACGTTTTGGCATTTAGTGAAGTGGTTGACCATATCTAAGAGGGTCTTGCGTATTGAAACCCTCTGTACAACACAGAGGATCTATGTTTTTAAAACCAGACGTTACATGAGTGGACAACAGGGCCAGGGCAAAACTGTGACGAAGGTAATCTGTGTCATCCGTGCCCTCCACCACTGTCCTTTGGGGTTACTTTTCAAACATTTGGCTGGCAGCAAGACTCTTTAAGTGTCCTACCTGGACATGTCCTCCCATAACCATTATCATTAGCTGAAACCATTTTGTTTCCCTTCAGCTAAAAACCTGTTTTTCCTGCATCTGCTTACTTCTGGACTCTGCTCTGAGAGCAAGGGACACGACAAGGCAACTTGCTAGTGAGTGGAGGTGACACTACATTTTGGAGTCCTTTTTGTGGGTTTCATGCACCATTTTGATGATTGCAGTTCCAACAATAGATGATATTAGCCACAAAGTGGGGTAAGGACAGTCCTTGTCTCTGGTCTCAGATGTGATCTGAAGTCAAAGCACTTAGTGTTATATTATTTATATATATAAAGCTGAGTGGAACTGTGACTTCAATACTAGATCGAAGGAAGAAAAGAGATCAAGATAAGTGACCACTGAAACTCTTCAAAAGACAAAAAACAAATTACAATAAAACAAAACAAAACAAAACAAAAAAACCATTTAGCCAACTTACTGACATTGGGGAAATTCCCCTCTGCCTAAAGAGTAAGGATTTTATCTTTTTTGGCATCAAGTACTAATGCACATATTAACAAAAGAACAAGTATTATATTCACTTTAATTTCATTTTGAATTGACTCTGAAAATATAAACATACATGTGGCAAAAACCAAACCAAACCAAACCAAAAACATGTATTATATGACATATTAGCTTACTTATAAAAGTGAAATGGATGATAAATCTATCATACAAAATGAGTTTCTGTGAGATGATTTCTAAAATAATAATTTTTTAACATCAGTACTCCTTTATACCTGTATATGTACCAAGGTTTTCACTAATTCATTTTCCTCAGCAATAAGAACATAAGTGGTGTGTGTGTGTATGTGTGTGAGTGTGTGTGTGTGAGTGTATGTGTGTGTGTGTGTGTGTGAGAGAGCGAGTGTGTGTGTATGTGTGTGAGTGTGTGTGTGTGAGTGTGTGTGTAGGTAGGTAGATAGGTAGAAGTGACAATGGACAGAATGAACCAGATTATAATCCATCATTTCAACAAAAGATATATAAGTGATTTTCTTAGCATATGACCCTGATCACCCAAGGTCAATGACCTTGTAGTAACTGTACAGAGTCCCTGGCTTCCTGAGTATCTTTTCCTAAGTATCATTTTAGATTATCATTGACTTATCACTGCTCTTAGCTGGTTTGCTCTCATTATGTTCTCTCAAGTTGAAAAAAAAAAATTCCAAGGGAGAAGAAATGTGTAACATTATTTGAAGTCTCTTATTTATTACCAACAAAGAATGCTGAAATCCAGCTAAATAGATATACATTTAGAAAATATATAAATAAAAAATTTAAATTTGATAATGTGAAGTAGTAACAATAGTGACTAATATTATTAAGCCTCTGCCAAACATAGTTGTAATGTATTACATGTATTAGCTCATTTAATCCTCATAATATCCTGTCAGATAGGATTATTAGTCAGTACTTTACAAATAAAACACTTATTGAAGTCACACAGGTTGGTATGTGGAGAAGCCATTTTGCCAATCTGAAATGTTTACATGTGTATCCCTATTTACACCACACAGACACACAGACAGACACACACACACACACACACACACACACACACACTCTCTCTCTCTCTCTCTCTCTCACACACACACACACACTCAGATAACACTGTAATATTATTAGAAGTGAAAAATTACACAAAAGGTAAGTACACAGCTTTTAATGACTCAGTGAAAGATTATATTTTAACTGAAGTTTCTATGAGTAGGAAACATCTGCTGAATTCATGGGAAATGTACTAGCATAATACATTAGACCCAATCCTTCTGGAGCAAGGAAGTCCCACTTTTTAGGTATATAACAATTTCTATAAGATATCAAGAGACCTCCTAGTGTTAGATCTTCTCCTGTTTCCAAGTAAACTATATAGTGTGATATTACTTTAGTGCCCTTTGGCTAAAGAAGCATCTGGTTCTCAAAATAAAAACTCCCAGCACAAGGTAAGCAGAGTGCTACATCCTCGCTACTATTTCCTGGCATCACTATAGAAAGATAACAGCATCGATTAGCACTTGGGATAAAGATCCAGCTAAGTGACACCTCACTGGATGCCAAGATGGAAAGCACTCTCTATAGCCATGATCCACTTTCCTTTTGAGTTCTGGGACATGAGGAGAAATACAACAAAGGTTCTTAGCTACTAGTGACCATTGTTTGGGAAAGATCATGGAATATAGGCAGTGACAGGCACCACTATCTCATATTTGGCACCCTTCCAATTCCCCTGTGTTAGTCTTGGTAGTAGCACTTTGCTATCCTCATCTCAGTACTGTATCTGAGGCAGTGTAATTGGCTTCTAAATCCTTGGCAAATCTTCAAGTGAAACTGAGACACTGTTAAATAATAACACGAACAACCTGACTTCATTGTTCAGGAATCTCCTTAATTGAGGAATGAAAGAAACAAGGGTAAGAGCAAGAAAATCTATGAACCAGGCAACACAATCAAGCTCAATCAACAATGGCTCTTTTATCACTTTTAAGACATTTAGTTGCCCAATCTGACTTAACTTTACAATTCAATGACTAATCAGCATACATGTATTAGTCTAGCAGCAATGACTGTTTTCTGCTTGCCCACCCAGAGTGCTGCTGTGCCCCCAACTCTGGTAATAAAAGAAATCTCTTGCCAAGAACTGCCAAAATTAGAAAGTTGCTTTTAAATCACCATACTGACCTCCACACAATAATTCATTGGTATCTAGGTTCTTCTCTCTGAGGTCACTGCACTAGCTACCTGACCACCCACTGGTTAAAGAACAGCTTTGATAGGAAACGACATCCTGCAATTCTTTCCTCCATTCGTCTCCATCTTTGTTGCTAAAGCTGTTCACTTTCCCAAATCCTCTATATCCCTAGGGACCTTACTGGCTCAAACAACAAAAAAACGTAAATAATGAGATAATGCATTGCTTTAAAAATAAAAATACTGTAATGAGAAACTCTAAAATTCACTGTACTCCCATTTCTGGATTTTACCTTATTTGTAATTTGTGCTTCAGAGAAGTGGCTAGGATCTTGAAACATGACACTAAACTATGCTCACTTTGTACAGAAAGAATAGCCAAACTCAAACTCACAAGGAGGCTGACAAGGACTCTCACTGGAGAGAGTCTTCAATCATTTATTTATCAATAAAAGCAAATTTTTTTTGCATTTAAAAAATGAATTAGATCTGATGCCTTAATTAAGGAAATTACATCTTTAAAAAACAACTATTGGCATTTCTTTTTCTGAGAGAGATTTCAATGCATTAAGCAGTGTTACATGGGACATAGTGAGAGGTCTGTTAATTTTCAGAAAAACTCCAGACACTAAAATGCTAAATAAAACAGATGTCAAATGAACTAACATAAAAGCAGCCTAAACTAACAAGCGGAAAACTTGAGTATTTAATCTACAAAGAATTATTTAGCACCTGCCATGTGCCAGGCATTGTGAAAGATGAAGAGCAAAGACCCCTACTTGCAAGAAGGGTAGCTGGAAGGGAAGACATGAATGCAGATAACCGTAATCCAAAGCAGAGAGTGGAACTGTACATTGGGAGGTAAAGAGCAGCAAAGACACACGGGTGTCAGAGGAGAGGTGACTCTCTTCGGATCGTAGAGGATCACGGAAGCTTCGAGGAAAACTGCTTTGAGAGATGGGCCATTTCAGAGGCAGGACTCTAAAGCGACAGTGTGGAAGCGGGTATCTCAGGCAAAGGGGACAGCACGTGCCGGGGCAGTGAAGTCCTGCGAACTGTGCGATGTTCCCTGGGCACATCAGCTTTTCAGCATCACGAGAACACAGAGGGTTAAAAGGAACAGGAGGGAAAGACTGCCAAGTTCTGCTGCCTCAAAAATTATTGTTTCCTATAAGATGGAAAGCCTGTAATAGAGCTCTAAAACTAAAGAAAACACGCAAGTGTTCTCTTCGTAGGAGTCTCGTATAGATGGTGTTGAAGGTGTCGCTTTTACATCACAGGTTTTATCTTGTGCTCCAAACTGTAACCCTATATTAAAAGGACAATTGAATTATTTATATTGAAGTTTAATAATTATTTGAGATAAAAGCATGGCGCTTAGAATACTATTACTTGAATCTTTGCTTAAACATACGACTATTTTAAAAATGCTCTTTGAATATATTATACTTGTTGCACTGACAAGATCACACACTCTCTGAGATGAAACTCCAACATCAGAAATACAAAATGCAAACAGGAGGAAGCCTTATTTAATCCAAAGACTGCTAGTAAGTCTGACTGTTGTTACTTGCAATCCGTAAGACCTGCAATACCAGAAATGACATACTACTGGCTTTGAAATTCACTTCATTCAGTCCTCATTTATTGGGATCAATTGAAGGCAAATTTGAAGAAAACTATAACCATGGTGAGATTTATAGCATAAAAAGATGCAATGTGTTTGTCAATTTCTTATTTTTGGGAGCGGGGCAGTTCCCTGGCTGGGACCAATTTCTTATTTATAACTACATGAAACACACCGGGTGGCTATGGCTTGTCCAGTCACTGCATTTTGTAGCTCCCAGGGTGGGGGGAGCCACTCACACGTAGTTCAGTGTGAGTGGTGTCCTCTGGACTCCTGAAAAGCCAGAGTTATGACTATGGCCTTTCATATTTACTGGCTTTGTAGTATATATGTAAAAACCCATTAACTCCAAATAGTTCTAGATTATTAAAGAGAAAAGCAGTTGCTTCTTGGAAGAAAATGATGTGCACTCTAGACTGCTAATTTACTTTGGGCCTAATTTAGATTCCATCAAATATCACAAGACAGGAGTCGAGTTCTTGAGTTGCAGGTGATTTAAAATGCCACTATTTAAATACGTGAGTATTACATTAAAATTGTTCACATTACAAAGAAGTTTCCATGCAGGTAGATGAACTCATTTCTTAAATTCTTTAAGTGGGCTTCAAGTTAATTTTTCCAATGCAGCCTATTAGTTAGCTAAGAGTCTTGATGCTCATGTTTCTGTTGCATAATTCATTGGTGAAATTACGTTACACATGAAAACATGGAGAAGCTATAAATGGACCCAACAACTACAACAGACTTTACATGATGAAATAGAAAAACACTAAAGTTTGAGTTTAAATCACCTGGAATACAACAAAAAAATGACTTTTTTCTCTTAAAAAGTACTTTTTAAAAATAAAAATATTTATTGTAGAGTTCTAAATGATCAAAAATTTGCCTCATTCCCCAGTGAGTTTTATATTTCAATTATGTGAAGGTGAATACTTAATTTTAGGTGATTTCTAGCAATCTAAGATTCTTTCCCTGGATAACCAAACATATACCCTATGTTTCCAGCTTAGGACTGCGCAGAGCAGGGCATAAAACAGATTTATTTGAACTTGGCTATATCAATTATGATGTGAGCCCCAAATTCTTACATTTGTTCAATTCTGCTCTCAACTCCTGTTCACTCCTCATTTTCAAATTAGGTCATAATTTAAAATTACATCATTTTAAAGACAAATTATAGGTATAGTTTATCCCAGAAGATTAATTTCTTAATTCTATTCATGAACACTACAAATTATAGAGATTATATTTTGAAAATGATTTTCCCCCTATCAACCTAATAGAAGTACGTTTACATAAATTTTGCAATGTAGATAATAGATCATGAGTTTTACTTAATACAATTTCTTTAACATCATCATAATTTAGTTAAGAATTCAGCAAAAAGTACTGACATGCTTATTCTAAGATAATAAGACTGCTTACATCTCCATTTTACATAACATTACAATTTTTGAAAGGTTTATTTACTTTGTCTTCTGGGTTGGGAGACAATGTAATGGTAAATATACAAGATACGTAGAGTCCTAGTTTGTGCACTAGAGATTAACTGAGGCAAAATGAAGTAAATGAACCCTAGAAAAGTATGCCCTTTGCCTTTCTCCTACACCATAAGGGGGAATAAATCATGAACCCCACAAAGAATGATCTGACAAGCTATTTTCTCTAAGTTATTATGTCCAAAGTGGGAAAATCAGTGCTCTGCTGCATACTAACATAACCTTGATTATGAAATAATGGGAACATTTATAATTTAAGAAACTATTTAATTTTTCAAATAATTTTGCATATGGGGACCTAACCTGTTAGGACTTCTAAATCTTAGAATTTTTATTTTATATATATATATATATATATATATATATATATATATATATATATATCATCTTTTATTTTTATAATACATTACAAAACATGAATAATTTGTTAGTAATTAATATTATTAAGTCATTTATTTTATGATTTCCCCAAAATTATTTAAAAGTAAAAATTATCTTCTTCTCTCAAATGAATTTCACATTTTATATTGAACTGGGAAATTTTAGTTGCTAATTCCTAATTACCTTGTAATATAAAGATATAAAATATCTCATTTGGTAGTGATTTCACAGTTACATCCCAAATTTCAAATGTGTTCCAGAGTGCTGTTACCTTTCAGTGGGGAAATGGATTGCCATTGCATGCTCTGTAAGAGTGATTTTTGTTACTCAATGATAAGAAATGCAATATAATTCAAGTCTACACATTAAAGCTGTGACTCTTCAGCTAACTAATTTGTCTTCAATGGTCTTTTAAATTAGGCTCCCAGGCTTCTCCAAATTAATTTTTAATCATCCTAGAAAGTGTTACGTTTACTTCCATTTCCATATTTTTAAAGTTTAGATAAATGATACAAAATAAATCTAAAATTAGAATTTGCACTGTCTCCTTATATTTAAGATCCATAATGTAGACCAAAGTAGCAAAGTAACTTTGAAAATGTAATGCTTAGAAAATTGGGTAAAGAATGGCTTTAGTAATATTTTATATATGTTTTATGTATTATTTATTCATCATTACTCATTTGAAAACCTCTTTTATAATAAAGAATTTTATAAACTCATCCCCCAAAGCCCTAAACCAATTTTTAAAACCCAGTAGATATGTTATAATCAAAATAAAATGAATTATGGAAATGTGAAAATTGATACCATATCTTTTCAAAACAAACAAATATAACTAAGAGAAAAATAAAGAAAAAATATTTTTACATAGCTAACCTGGGTCATGTTAATCCTGTCTCTGCATTAGAGTACTAGGTTAAACTAAAAGTTTTCATTCCACAATAATGCAGTAAACCTTCCTTACATATAAGAGATTGGTCTACTGGAGGCAATCTAAAATAAAAATGCCGGTATTTTTGATTCCTCCACAAATAATAAAATATTTCAGTATAATCAGTGAAATGCTAAGTGGACTTCTAGTATCTGATTTTGTGTGATATTATCTAAAATTTCTGTTAATAATAGTCACAAGAAAGGTTGTTAATATAACATAGAATATATCAATGTGATATATTCTTACTTATCTTTGAGTCTACCGAAGTACTTATTACATGGTACACACTTTAAAAGAGTTGTTGAATTGAATATAATACATATGGGATAGAGTAAAAACAATCTAAAAGTAGAAATTTAACATTAAGGGTCCATTTATTCTTTTATTCAACAAATATTTATTGAATATCTATTATGTTCCAGGCATCATTCTGAGTGTTGTGGGATACAGATCCTAGTGAAACTTATATTCTAGTATGGGGGCATAGATAGTAATATAAAAATTTATATATTTTTTATTTTTTAAAAATATTTTTATTAAAAATATCTAACATATTACATTAATTTCAAGAATACACCACAGTCATTCAACATTTATATACCTAAAGAAGTAATCACCCTGATAAATCCAGCAACCATGTGACACCGTACCATGCTATCTCAATATGAACATGATTGACTATATTCCCTATGCTATACATTATAGCCCCGTGACTTACTTGTTTTATACCTGGAAATTTGAACCTCTTTTTCTCCTTTACATTTTCCCCTTTAAAAATTTTTTCAATTGCAGTTGGCATTCAATATTATTTTACATTAATTTCAGGTACATAGCATAACGGTTAGACATTTATACAATTTAAGAAGTGATCCCCTGACTAGTCTAGTGCCCATCTGGCACTATACATATTATTGACTATATTCCCTATGCTTTACTTTACATCTCCACGACTATTTTGTAACTACCTATTTGGACTTCTTAATCTCTTCACCTGTCTCACTCATCCCCTGTACTAGGCTCTGATCTATCACCCTAATAAATCTAGTACCCATCTGACACCACACATAATTATTGCATTATTATTGACTATATTTCTTTTTTTATTGTTAAATTTATTGGGGTGACATTGATTAGTAAAAATTACATAGGTTCCAGGTGTACATTTGTACATTACATCTTTTGTGTGTTGTATTATGTGTTCATTACCCAGAGTCAGTTCTCTTTCCATCACCATATATTTGTGTCCCTGTACCTCTCCCCCACACACCCCCCTTACCCTCAAATAACTACTAAATTACTGACTGTGTCCATGAGTTTTGTTTCTTTGTTGCTTTCAATTTTATGTTTCACATATGAGTGGAATCATGTATTGACTACATTTCTTATGCTATACCCTACATCCCCATGACTACTGTGTAACAATTTGTATTTCTTAATCTTTTCCCTTTTTTCAACCATCCCCCAAACCTTCTCCCATCTGGCAACCATCTAAATAGTCTATGTATCTATGAATTTGTTGCTGTTTTGTTTATTTTGTCCTTTAGATTCCACATATAAGCAAAATTACATTGCATCTGTCTTTTTCTGTCTGACATACTCCACTCAGCACAATAGCCATTTCAGATGGTAAGTGTTCAGCAATATGTAGTACGTTTATAAATGTGTTAGGTGGTACTAACAAAAAAGTAAGAAAAGGTAAGGAGTATAGACTAAGATGGGGTGTGGTGCCATTTTGGGTATCAGGAGAAGTCTTCTTTCTGAGGGGGCATTTGCACAGAGACCTGAATAAAGTGAAGGAGTTAACTAAGTAGATATTTGCAAGAAGAGCCTTTCGGGTCCAGGGAAGGTGAAATGGCCATTGCAAGGATCTTGACTTCTATTCTGAGTAGATGGGAAATCCCAGCAGAGGAGTTACCTTGTTTGGCTTCTGTTTACAAAAGGACCACTCTGGTTACTGTGTGGAGAACAAGCTATGTGTATACGGTGGGGAGACTGGGATGAGGCAGAACAGAAGAGAGGCCATTATGATCATTCCCGATAAGAGATGTAAAGGGTTCAAAATCAAATCTCACTGTAGAATCAGAAAGTCTTCATGAAAATGATTTTCTTAACCATCAGTTATAATATTTGGCAGATCTATAATCTTTGGACTTGTATCATTAATGATTTCTGTAAAATTTTATTCATATAACCATTGTTAACTATGGTTAACCTTTGTGTTTTTGAAGCTTAAATTGTATTCTTTTTTTGTCTTGGTAACACAATCACACAGATTAAAAGTATGTTAAAAAATATACAGTGAAAAATCTACCTTTTAGACTTAGCAACTAGTTTGTCATTTTCTGTATTTCCTGCCAGAGATCATTTACATGCCTACCAAGCAAATATATACCTATGCTTGTATTTTTCCTTTCTTTCATTTTTAGGCAAATACTTACATATCACATATGTTGTTCTGCATTTTGCTTTTATAATTTAGCAATAGATCATAGAATTTTTTTAAAAAAGAGTAATCAAAAGTTTTCTGATTTTAAATGGCTGTGTATATTTATTTTATTATATGAATGAACCATAATTTATGTCAACACTACCTTATTGATGGATGTGTAGGTTGTTTCCAAAGTTGTACTGCCACTCATGATGCAAAATTAGGCATTAACTACTTCAAATTATTGTCTTTCTTCTTTTGCATCTAGAAATATTTTTAAGTACTTCAGTAGAATTAAAGCAAACTTTTTCCTAGTTTTTCTACACTAATTTGTAATTATGGATATACTGTAATTATATGTTCTCCTAAACATATTTCTTGGAATCAGTACACCCCTACCCAAGGCTTACTAATGTGATATGAAAATTGGAGAAAAATAAGGGCCTTGAGATGGACCTTCAGTAATTAAAAGATTTTCAAAGACAAGAAGTACATACTCTCAGTGAGGAGAAGACTATAATAATAATAAAAAATGTCTGAAAAAACCTATTTATGTTTAGAAAAATTAAATAATTCATTTTGAGTGAAATGTGGGTGTGTACAGAGTAGGAGAAAAAGAAAGGTTAGAAAGGCAAGTGCTAGATTATTTAGGCCTTAAATACTAGCTAGTGGGAAGGTAGTTAACAAGTATCATACTTGTTGGGTAGGTAATGAGAAGCCACTGGGGGGTTTTGTTCTGGAACAATGTAATAGCAGCAAAGACCTACTAGAAGGAATAAAAAGACAGGAGAATAACTAGAAAGTTCTTACCACAGAGAGTCGGAGAGTAATGGTGTTCTTAAATATACAAGTTTCAAATTTCAGGGGCATTATAAACCAAAAACCGGAGCTTTTATGAAAAAGGAGCTACTCCTCCTATCCATTAAGGCAAGTCTATCTAAATATGCTGTTCCTTTTTGCCCTACCCAGTGTCTATTGTCCCTTCTCCTTTTTCACATTTATATTCAACTCCGACCCTCCCAACACGTCCTTATCATCAGTGTTTAAACAAAATCAGATCTTCCCAACCCAAAATAAACCATTCCTCAATCTACATTCATCCCTGGCTTTTCACCCTATCATTGTGCTCCCCCTCAGTGACCAATGTGTTAAATTAATTGTATGCTTAGCTCCACGTTCTCTTCTCTAATCGTTCTATCTCAATCTGCTGGAGCAGACACCACCAAGACACCAACGCTCCAAATCCTAAAACCAAGAGCATCTTTTATGCCTCATCATTCTTGACCAATCAGGTTCACATGACCCTGGTGACCTCTTGCTTCTTTGGAAGGAACTGTTCCCTTGGTTCTTTTCTAGGTTGGTGTTTCCCACCTTCATGTTGTAATCATCTGCAGGCTCAGCCTTCCCTGCCTGTCATTGAACGTTGATATACTCCAAGGCTCAGTCTTAGGTCTTCCTGTTTTCTCACTCCAAGCTTTCCAGTCTGCTCCCTATTCTCACGCACACTACACCCACCTCCACACCAACAACTTACTGGCTTCTACCTCTCTAGTCCAGATTTCTCTTTGGAGCTCCAGACTTAGATATCTGTTTGGATATCTCAAAACACCTTAAACATAAGCTCAAAACCAAACTTGGCATCACTTGTCCCTGCTTTGCTGTAGTTCTTTCGCATTCCTTTTCTGCCAATGGCATCACTCTACATCTGCTACAAGAGCCAAATCCAGGAATTATCCTCATTGTCACACTCTTCCTATACCTCCACATTCCATCAGTCATGGCACCCTATCGATTCTACCCCCCAAATGGTTCTCTAATCAAGCCAATTCTTTACATCTCAAGCACAGTCACCTTGGTCCAAACTGCCACCGTCTTTGGCTGGACTGCTGCAATAAGCTTCTTTATTAATCACCCAAAGGTCCCTCTCCCTGCCCCTTACTCTCCTTCAATCTGTTCTTCTCACAGAGGCCAGAGTGGTATTTTCAAAATGCAAATCTGATCATGTCATTCCTCGGCTTAAAATTCTCAATGCTTTTTTCACTGTTTTTTCTTTAAAATCTAAAATCATCATACTCAAGACCTATATAGCCTACTCTGTACCTACCTCTAGTTTCATTTAGAAGCTGGCTCTCCATTTTTCTCTGAGAAACTGTGTGTGTGACTGGAAAAAAGTACAGTGCTATCATTTTACACACACCTAAACTACTGTGCCTTTTCTCTTTTCTCATTTAATTCCTGTTGATCCTTCAGAATCCAGCTCAAACATTACTTCTTTAAGAAACCTTCCATGATTCCCCAGACTAGGTCACAGCCTAATACTTTGGATTCTTTCCTTCATAGCATTTATCACCATTTGAAAAATTATTAATTTTTATAATAATGTGATGAATGTATATCTTCTCCATTAGACAACAGCCTTCATTAAATCTTATACCTATAAGATTATTTCTCTTCGCTGTACCTCTTGCACTTACTACACTGCCTGAAACATTCTAGGTGTTTGATAAATACTGATCACATGGATGAATGAATGAATAAATGAATGGAGAAAGAATCTTTATTACTTGAAAATAGAATTAAAGTAAGGATAAGAAAGACAAAAAGGGCATTTACTCTAAAAGTTTCAGGTCTAAATGACAGGGAAAATGATGAAACAATTAACAAAAATATGTAGTTACATGGGATGAGAAAATTTTGCAGAGGAAAATGAGAATTCAATTTGGGCTCAAGGGATACACAGTGAAGAAGTCCAATAAGCATGTGGAAATACATGTTTGGGAACCTCAGGATAAGATGATAAATAAAACCCTGGAGATATATGAGATTCCTGAGGAATTAAGTACAGAGAAGAGAAAACCTATTTGGAAGAAAGAATCTTGAGACATAGCTGTATTTAATAGGTTAAGGAGAGAAAGAAAAGTCAGCACAGGATACAGTAAGAGGTTACCAGAAAGCTAGATGTACGAGAGAATAATAAACTATAGAAGCCAAGGAAAGTGAAAATTCCAGAGGAAAAACAATGAAAAATACATACACAAACTATCAAAGAGGAACTTTGATAGTCTTACTGAAGTACAATAACATCTTAAACACTAAAATACTTTCCTATAATTTCAAAACAACCTCATAAAACAATTGGAAAATAATATGAGGTCTTTGTGTCCTGGAAGAATATTTGGTAGCGTTGCATAGAAAATGTAGTGGTATCCATGTTTGTGTGAAATAAGGAACCTATGTACAGCTATTGCTCCAAGGAAAATTATCGCGTCTCACCCATCCCCTCCAAACGCTGAGGAATGCAGAGCCTTAGAGAGAACACAGCAGCCAGAAAGACTGCAAACACAATGTCAGGTTACAGAAATTACTCCAAATTCAGTATTAAAAATAGTGACAAATAGTTAGCATTGATTGTTTGCTATGTACCAGGCACTGTGCTAAGTACTTTACAGACAGAATCTCATTTAATTCTCATAAACCCATGTGAGGCAAATATTATTAGCCCAAGTTTACAAAGACTCTGAAAAGTTAAGTAATGGTCCAATATCAGAAATGGAAGGCCTTGAATTCAAATCCAGGATTAAAAGATTAGGCTCTTAACCGCACCACTGAAGCAAGCCCAATGCCCAGGGTCCAAACAGCCTCCATGGGGGAAGATCTAAAACAGAATAGACTCTCTCTCGGCTCCTCTGCTAAAAGATGACTTTCATTTCCTTAGAGAAGATGATCTGGAGCTGAAAACAGGCCTGGGAATGTGACGTTTGGGTGATATGAGATATATTTTCACATAAAGAATAAATTCAGTAGTTCTCAACCAGTCCTTGGGTTGTCTTAAATTAAAGATATAAATAAATCCCCTTTAGGACCATTTATTCATTCAAGAAATATATAGTATGTACTGTGCTAGGCACCAGGGTGATAATAATGCACAAAACATACTCAGTCCCTGTCCTCATGGAGCCAACATCGTGCGTGAGCGCACATGCACATGTGTGTTGGAAACATATTAAACAAATAGTTACATAAATAAATACATTTTATAAACTCTGATACACTTCATAGAGAAAAATGACTGGGTGCTATAAAATTATTATTGGGAGTGGGGCTAGTTTAGACTAGGGAGGCTAAAGGAGCTCTTCTAAGCAAGCGACATTTAAGGTGAGACCTAAAAGAGAAGTGAGGACTAGACCACAAGTGGGAGGAGCAGAAGTAGCTTGGCAGATTTACAAAAATAAAAGAAAGCCACTGTGACTGAAGCTTGGCAAATAATGGGGTAAATGGCAAGAATTGGACTAGAGAATGCATAACTGGTTATAAACCTGAATTTTGAGGATGCTAGGTGGCTAACCGTGTAAATTGCGGTATCAAGAGTGACTATTACCGAACGAGTACCTCCTACTTCCTCTAGATTCTTGACTTGCTTCAGCCTGGGACTAGATGCAGTGGATTGAAGCAGGAGTCACCAGCAGGTATGATTTTGGGGGCCTGGAGCTTGATCGGTCTTAGTGTGGAATGAGCAGATGCGTAACAGACCAATTGCTCAAATATTGGAAAAGTACTTCTTAAATGCCATGGTTTACTCACTTGTCTATTCAGATAGCCCCAGGTCAGAACACAGAACCTGTGCTATATTGATCTTTCAGTTAATTTGATCAGTATAGATAATTAATGGGATAAATAATCCCTCCAAACAATATCTATTTGGCCTGTAATATAAATCCTATATATATCTAAGTTAAAACACTTGACTCAAAAGATTTTCAGAAACATTCTAACCAAGTCACAAATACATCATTCAGTTTTAAAAAGAGAATAGTATTAGATATTACTAAATGATTATAATTTCAGAAAAACCTCCTTAATGTAGACTAATTTGGGCGAAAGTCATAATGAAATGATAAAAAAAAGTTGAAAAAGTAGAACAGTTGTGAAGAAATTGCTGTTAGTTGGTAACTGTTAGGTACCAGAGATTCTTAGGTGATATATTAAAATATATGAGAATTATTTTAAATCATATCATTGCTTATATTTTAATGAGTGCCTTTGAAGTGCTTAAGAAAGCTTAAAAAATTTGGTTCTGTTGATGTCCTTAATCTCTATGCTTTAAACACTTTTGAAACATTCATCTGCATTTTCTTTGAAGAAAGAATTTGGACCAAACAAAAATTCAAATCAACCTATACCTGACTTAACACAAATCCCTAATTACTGTAGTCCAAATTAACAAGAATATACTGCATTTATGAAATAGAAATGTACACCAAAGACAACCATTGAATGTCTAGATCTTTAGAAAAGTAGCTTGAAGAGAATGTCTTTCAGATATTCAAAGTTTGTATTTTTAAATCTACATCTGCAAATTCAGTAATTCTTTTCTGGCATTTCACAAATATGGGCATCCATCATTTCTCAACATTTACAGAAGTTAATGAATACCCACTTCGATGACCATCTGTGTAAGTGTATAAATTAAATCTTAAAAGGAAACTGTTGTTATTTTTAGTTTAAAAGTGCATATAGGGCATTTTGTTGAATAAACATTTTAAATTATAGAACTGTAGCAAATAACCTAACTACCCCTTGAGTGAATACCCTTGTTTATTCTTCTCAAATGATACAAACCTGAAAAAGCTACTAAAATTCATAACATAAATAAATAATACATCACATTAAAGGATTCCATAGTTGTCTCTCAAATAATAGAGAATGTCAGGTCTTTGCAGAGCAAAAACCAGGTAATCACTATAAGAGATATGAAAGCTACATTTTAGGGAATGCTCAGTGGACATCATCAAAGGTAAAAAGGAACCTATTTGGTGGTTACCAGTGTAAGTCAGTGTTACACATCTCCCACACTGAATGTAACATATTAAGAAGAAATGAACAAAACGGAAAGAAACACATAGATACAGAAAACAGATGGCTGCCAGGTGGGAGAGGTTTGGGGACTTGGGTGAAAAAGGTGAAGGGAATAAAAAGTACAAGTTGGCAGTTACAAAAGTCATGGAGATGTAGAGTACAGCATAAGGAAGCTAGTCAATCATACAGTAGACTCTCCGTTAACCAGAGTTAACCATCTACCAATGCCCATGGGTGCTGGTTAACTGAGAGTGCACTTTAAATAACTATGTATAGTGTTGGGGGGGAGGATACTAGACATATTGGGGGCATCACTTTGTAAGTTATATAAATGTCTAACCACTATTCTGCACACCTGAAACTAATACAATATTGAATGTGAGCTGTAATTGAAAAATTTAAAAAAAAGTAGAACTAGCGTTCCATTAAAAATGCTAACAAACATCAGTGGTATACTGAAGGTGAGGCTGCCCACCTTCAGGAAATGAGGTTGCACTGTCTGCAGATAATTTAAAAGTACTAACAAAACTGACTAAAAATCAGTCTGCCTTTCATTATCACTATAATCTGGCAATTCTACACTTAGTAATACAATATTTCTCCCTGAAAAAAAAATGTTGGGCTAAGTCCTAAACAAATTTTGTTGTTAAATTTTAATAATAGATATGTAAACTTCAAATTAGCCCATTTTTGTTACTTATCTTTTAACTACATGAAAGTAAATGTAGACAACTTGCAATTATAGAATCAAAATCCCAATCCACCATGACTCTGTTATACCTATTTATTTTGAAAGAACATTCCCAATGGTTAAGAATCATTTAAGCTCATTTCAGACGCAGTTCAAGTTTGTAAACTCTGTGCCACTCAAAATGTAGCATTTCAATAGTTGATCTGAAATAAGCAACCACAGCATAGTGATTGTTGAGATAAAGAAAGAGAACTTGAGATATTTCAATTCTCTTATTTTATATGGCTACTTAGAATTTTTGTGTTTGAAATTTAAGACTGAGACAGTGACAACTGTGAAGTGTATTATTCTTGCTTGATAAATAAATTTTAATTCATACATGAGGATTGTCCTGAAAAAAATCTAGCCATAAACATCTCTATTTTTTATATTACATGGCCAGACATCTTCCCTCCTATAACATGTTTTTATTGACTTTGGCTCATATCTTTAAAATTGAAATCTATTCTTCTTTGTAAGCTATTAAGTGCTTTAAGACTAGGAACTAAAAAGAGTGGTATAATTTAGTAAGTAGGTAAATTGTATATTTTGCATAATTTTGATTTTATTAAAATTCACTTATTTGTTACTGTAATATTATTAGTCATTACTGCAATAGGATAATATGTAGGTTTAAGTTTTTTTCTCATTTAAAAATACATTAATGTAATAAAAAACATTTAGTCTTTACTTTTTTCCTTTTTTATACTATATCGTTTAGTGGTATAGTAATATATTCAAGTTTAATAAAAAGTATCTGAGTTTCTTTTCTGGCTATTACTATTATTCATATAATTTCACAACTATTTCTGAAAATGACTATTCTATAGAGGGGATGTTAAAAATGATCTATTCATAGAGTCAGGTATGTTAGGTATGTCATTGATACAGCAATTTAATTATTATTTATAAGATCTAAAATATACTTCTATCTGAAGAAAACACAAATTAATAAAAATAAAATCATATTCTCAGCCCCCCAAAATCAGAACCTTAACAAAGTGATGTATTCTTGGGAGTCCTTGTTCATCAGATCTGTTTTCTGAGAAGTGAATACAACATTTGCTCTCCATGTTCCCTAGAAGACAGAACTAAAGTGAGAAAAAAAAGTAGAACCAACCTCCCTTCCTTCCTTCCTCCCTCTTTCCCTCCCTCCCTCCTTCCTTCCCCTCTTTCCTTCTAAGATTTAGGTAAGATACAATGCTAGTTACTAAAAATGACTAAATCCTGCAACATGTTACCAGTAGAGACTGTGGAATATTCATTCCTGAAGACAGGAAGGTTCAATCAATTTTACCATAACCTTAAGAGATCATGGTTTTAGGTATGCAGACAGGCAAAATCTTGCATAATTTTAGGGGGTTCAAGGATACCCCCTGCAGCCTAGAAAACACCCTTAAGAAGTCCTATCTGTTTTAATTCTAGTGCTTTATAATTCTTCAGTTCTCTCTCCCTCAAATTCTTACCATCTCTCAAGCCTCCCTCACCGCCATGAACCTCTGAAAATACAGAGATAATATATGTGGGGAGCTGTCTAGTGTAGAGGCTGGCAGAAGAACAGGCATCCATCAAATGCTAGAGTTTTGCTCATGATTATTCCAGCTCCTATGCTGTCCCCTTCCTTAAATGTATTACATATTGCCCTATGGTTAACAGCATATAGTTTAGCAGTATTTTTAAGTGTATTACTTGTGTTTCCCTAGGCAGATAACAGGTCTACGATGGCAGGGAACGTGTCTTGTATTTCTTCAATCGTCCTTTCTTGACAGGAACGATTTTCACATGCTTCTCCCATCTCTGGTCAAGTTTACTGCTTCTTTATTCTCTTTGAAGAACTCACATTAACCAGAAACATTATTTTCCTACAAAGTCTTTCTAGCTTGAAATTTTAGAAATTGACTAAAGCGACTCTTCCTCATATGCTATCCTCACCCCCTACTCCCAACCGTGTATCACAAAGTTTCTTATGGCCAGTCAGGTTTTCCTCCCAAAACTGCTCTTTACATAGACCTCCAGCCCCCGACCCCCCACCCCCAACATACACACCATAGCTAAAGTTCTCTGGCCTCCACGGCCAATGCTGTCACTTTATTCCAAGAGATGCTTAAGAAATGAAAGTAACTAAAAGTTACTTCTTTTGCAGGCTGTTCTGAACTGTATTAAATCAGCAACTTGCTTGAAAGCAATGGAATAGAGATTCCTTTTTGTTGCATGCAGCTTTCTTTCGTTTTGCTTTTGTCTTATGTAAGTAATACCTTTCTTTCTTGCTGTAAAGCTTTTGAAAATTATAGTCAGTTGTGTACTTGAACATACAGAATAAAATGCAAGCAATGGAAAACCAAACACATCCTAAATAAAGCCCAAATATAAACTTTAAATCAGCACCTAATCATTTAGGAAACCTACAGGTGTTCAGCTTAAAAATTCTACCTGGTTTCTAATTATATGTTGAATACATTTTTAGCTAAAGAATCCTGAACAACAAAAATAGAATGAAATACTATCTTCTTATTAAGGATTCCACCACCATTCTTAACTGAAGCAATCCATACCAAGCAAAGAAGGAAAATGCACAAGCCTTCAAAAGTCTTCCTCTAACCTCCAGGTGGCAAGACCACTTTTAGATGACTGACGCACCAACCAAATGACTCGAAAATCATTTCAGAATCGTTTACTTTCTTCTACAAGAGTTAATACAAGAATTTTATACAGGAAAAAAAAAGACCCATAGTAATTATTAAAAGTGTTAATAATGTTTCATCAGCAAAGCAATATTGAATAAAAATGTACCAAAGCTTGCAGTAATGATGGTGGATCATAGATATTAATACCTATTGATTTTCTGTTAAGAACATATTCTGATATATGGGGATGGGTTTAGGTACTTTCTTTGTAGCATTCGTATTTCCTGTTCTTCAAAACATCGTCTTAGGCTGATTATCCTAACTTTAAATTTTATTGAACACTTAAAAAATAGTGAAGGTAACATGTCATGTGAGGCATCTATGTGTTTTAAGAGAAGCTAGAGATATATTGAATTAAGACTGTTACCTAATTTCCCCATTAGTTAAATACAGGATCTGATGAGTCTTTATAAGTCATAGTGTTCACTCTTTTAAAAACTTCACTTTCGTCGTAGTCTTCTCTTTGACCGATGAATTTAAAATTGGTCCTAAGTTATCCAAATACCCATTTCAAATAAGGCAGTGTGGAGAAAGACTACAATTTTTTTTTTTTGTTAATACTATAGTGCTGATTTGGAGGCAAGTTTTTATTTTTAATTTAATAAGTAACAAATACATGCTTCAGAAAAGGTGATTAAACTTTGTTAACAGCAGCTATCGAAGAAAACTTTTAGCATGGTATATCCCTTTTCCTTGTAGCCACACTATATTTCTGTCATATTGAAGCAAAAATTGTTCATCATTTTGTCAGTTCTGTCTGCAAAGCAGAGAATTACCTTCCCAAGCTCCTGAGATTTATGCTTTTAATTACCTCCTATCTGCTTCACTACCCTCCAAACCTAAGAATCAATATAAATAGTTTTATTTATGAGAAAAATGTAAAATGTTTGACAAAAGCAGACTCTCATTTTCTAGATTTCCATGTGATGCTATTGATTCCTTCTAGCTTCAGTTCCTTTTTTCTTAACTCAATCAGGTGGTTTTTCAAACTTATAAAATCATTTATTTACCTAAAAATTTGTACTGCTTAATAGCAGATGTGAACTTTACAAGAGCTTTTGAGTTCCCAAAATGAGATTGCTATCACTGTGGTATCTTCTTTATTTAATCATCAGCTGCAGAATTCAGTTTAACTGTGGTTTTCTCCAAACCCTCTTCATCACAAACTCATTTTTCCCTTAGGACCAGCTTTCATGCTTACTTCATTTCTGAAGGGGGGGGCCACTATTAGCATAGGTGAGACTTGGCAGGTTAGGCCCCAGTAGTCTTAAAACTCTGCCTCTGGCATTTTATCAGCACCAATTCTTAAACACACACACACACACACACACACACACACACACACACAACAAAACACCCAGCAAATGATATATACGAGGACCGTCTGGAATCCAGAAAGTACCCAACCATGTAATATGACAATGTTTTACTGACAATGGCTGGATTTTTTTCTGAACAGCCCTCATACATAGTTATACATAATTGTATACATACAATTTCTATATAAATACATAAATATAAATATATTATTAAATTAATAGAGCTGCTGTTATAGGAGGTATCTCAAGGGCTTCAGGAGAAATAGAGTAGATGTTTGTGGGTGGCAGGCAGCACTTAGATATGCGTATGTGAGAGGAGGAAGCAGGTTTACCATGTGTAGAATTACATGTGTAGGTATTTGCTGAACATGTCTGACCACGGACAATGTAGGGAGGGTTGAATATTGGAACTAAAGGTACAAGGTTTTCCTTGACAAATCAGTTATCAAATGTGATGTCTAAAATTCAGGAAATCTAGGATAAACTCATTTTCTAAAACAGTATGTTAGTTAGAGTTTTAAATAATATGTTCAATATGTCTTTTCTCCCAAAGAGAAGTGCTTCTGAATTTAAAGCAATTAATCTAATTATTAACTTTAAAGAAGGAAATAAGGACACTACAAATGTCCAAGAAAAGAGGTAGAGGAGGGGAGAAGAGAAGCTAAATAGAGAAGGAAGGAGCAGTGTGATGGTTTAATAGGATAATAGGTTTTCACAAATTGCAGAAAGAGAAACACTGAAAACTCTGAATGGAATTTCTAGAGTTAAAATCGATTATGAGGCAGCCAATAGTAAAATGCAGAATCCTCTAGAAGAATGTCAAATAATGACAAATATAATGCTTGATTCTTCAGAAAATGCAAGCAGGTGCCCTTGGAGCTGAGTGCCTCTCCTGCTTTTGCTGCAAGGGACATCTTCAAAGGCGGTGTCTGAGGGTTCCATTTCTAGCTTCTCTGACTTCCCAGGGAAGGAAGCACAGCTGCTGCAGGGACCTGCTGCCTCAGGGCAGCTGGTAGAGAGGTGGAGTTAGGTCTGGTGGCCAGAGGGGATGGAGGGTCAGCCAAGAGCATGTGTAAAAGATGTTTATGTGGGACACAAACTTGTGGCTTTCTCCCAAATCTCATAACTGCTGAGATCTCTGCTGGATGACAGAGAACGCTAGGTAGGGCTGCTAGCAGAAACGGCATGAAAGTCTCTTACAGGGCAGATGGTGGATGGGAGCAGTTTATTTGCAAGACGGAGGATTTCAATGTATTATATGAACTGCTTGAAGAAATCAGGAAGTGGGTGTATGGCCAAAACTGAGAGAGAGAGAGAGAGAGAGAGAGAGAGAGAGAGATCCAGGAAGACATACTTAAATAACCTTATCCAAATGAAAAGTGCTAAAATGACAAAGACGCAAAATGCAGAGGGAAGTGGCACTGCAGACATATCAATTATACACTAGCACAGTCATGTGGGAACTGAAGGTGACTGTTGAACAACTGCACTTCCTGAAATTTCAGCAAGATTTATAGTAAAGAATAGGAAAGTCAGGTCACCTACAGAAATGTTCACACTAATGGTTGTTTCTCCTGCCATTTTAACTTCTAAGCAAACCCTTAGTTTCCTGTCCATCTGTACTTAATCAGTCTCACATAAATCAATATAATGGCATGAGGGCATCTCCTTATGTCTGGAGACATGAGGAAACAGAACATAGCAGAAAGAGCAGTGAGCTAAAATGACAGATAGAGATATTGGATAGCCAAAGCCCCAAAACAAAGATAGAGAACCACGAAATTGAAAACCTAGAAAACCACATAGTAAGGTAAAATAAAGGAAATGTAAATTATAAGTGATTTGAAATTCATTGTCTTATTTAAAAGGTAATAGTGTGAATTTGATTAAGCCTGTAGGATCAGCAATTAGGGGCACTGCATCTCATGCTTAATCAATTGTGGTATTAATGCTGAGTATCAAAATTTCAGGGTCAATTCCTGAATTAGAGTACAGAAAACTTGATTAAAAAGATCATTATACTCTCATTTCATTTTGCCCAGGAAGCGTAAAGGACCCAGTCATATATTAAGGGTATTTATGATTAACTCTTCTGCGATAACAATAAAAGATCATTTCTATTTTTAAACATTTAATAGAGTCCAATTACCCTGATTTTGTATAAGAATCTGTTTAAGGATCAGTTTCCTTTATCTTTTTTGCTACTGTGTTCCAAACAATTGGAATTAATATGCAAATTAGAAATTATTTGGGATTTGCCAGCTTTCTACCTAGCCGAAAAGAGAAACGTTAGCCTCAAAAATATTTTAAAAGCCTGTGTTAGCACTAGTTTCCAGTATTTTTTAATGAAAACCAAAAGTCCAGTGATTTTGATCGTTTTATATAAAACAACCACAAACCAGTACAAGAGACCTATTTTTCCTGGAAAGTCTTAACTCTAGAAATATATTTCCCAGCTGAAGGGTAAAGATTCCGATTCAGGCTTATCGATTTATAACCATATTACAGCTGCAGTGCACTCCGTTATTGGAAAAGAAAGGGGTATTCAGGCCTAGGACAACCTCATTCAGCGCTCAGCTCAAACCCCATTAGAAAAAAATAAAAACGGTGGTCCAGAAGGCACCAGAGATTCAGGTGCTGCACCCATTTGTGCAGATGCCTGGGACTCAGATGGAAAGGTGTCCCGGACCACAGTGCCTGCCCCCCCCCCCCCGCCCCCAACCCGCCCCCCC
>PVJL010000926.1:0-24445 GCA_004026885.1 Lyroderma lyra
TATTTTTGATAGCACATTCTTCTACTTACTTCTTGCCTCTCATACAACCTGTTCTCAGTTCTCAGGCTCCTCTTTCTCAGGCCATTCTCAAATATTATTGTTTCAAGCTATCTTTTCCCCCTAATAATTGTCATTTCTTATCTTTCTGGGTCTCTGTGAATCAGTGATTTGGATAGGAAAGAACTCAGACAGAGGACCAAAGACTGAAGTCTGGAGTTATCTAAACCTCATTCATTTCATGTTGGATCACTGATTGAGAGAGATGGCTGAGATTCTCCGTTCCAGGGTTCCTGGATCTCTGCATGTGGTTTTTATGCCTATGTGAATTCCACTGATGAACTTTCTTAGAAAGAGTCAGGTGGAGACATCTATCATCTTATATGAGCTAGCCTTAGGTGTCATGTAGTCCCATTTCTGTTGCATTTTATGGATTGAGATAGTTGTAAATGTAATCAGGTTCAAAGCAGGGGTCCATATACCACTATCACCCTCCGCTTCAGTGGGAAAAGTGTGAACTGCATTATATGAAGAACATATGGCATGTACTATGCACACATACACACACAAACACACAACTTTCATCTTTGTAAAGTACAACTGCCAGTGCACATTATAATAATCATATTACCTAGCATTTACCTTGTATGTAATAAATGCTCATTAAATAATTATTAAATAGAGGAATTAATGAAAGAAACTAAGAAGAGGCCAAGTCATGGAGACTAGGTTGTGAAATGTCCTATGTACAATTCATTTATTTATTTTCAGGTATCTTTAAGATGCTGTTAGGAGTTGTGACCCAGCAAACAATCCTTTGGATTCCTGATGACTCAGTCACTATTGCATGTGTGTTTTTCTGTTATATAAGTATCAAAGCCTATGAATGGAAGATAGGGAAAGAGACAGGAGAAACTTCTTAAACCAGATTTATGCCAATGAATTTAAGTTTGGAGACAACATAAAGTTTAGTTCTTAATTGTGCCAGCTCTCCTATTCTCATCCTACAGATATAAGAGATCACTGCTTCGGGGAATAAGTAGGGGGTGGTAAAAGCAGAAGTAAATGCCAGTTGAGTGGTATTTGCATTTGCCTCTGCAGCTCAAGGTTAGTTGAAACAATGATACATCCCATGGAAGTCACCTGTTAACTATGGGATTTACAACTGTCACTGAAACAACAGGCAAAGTCTTCTTCCTGTTATTGAGGAGGGACAAAAACAGAATTGGCAGTTTTTGTAACACTGAATTTACAATCAACTAGAGCTAACCAGTCTACAGAATTCGTAAGTATTTCTCAAATGTGTCCATTTTAGGTTCTTTGCAAGAATCAACAGTAAAATGAAAAAAAGAAAAAGAAAAATGATGTATACTACAAGGCTTTGGATTTAGAATACAGGAAGGCTTTTGCAGTAGTCCATAGTTCTGACCATGGAATACGTTCCTGTCTCCAGTTTAGTGGCATTGTCATAATTTTGTCATCCGAGTCAGCAGGGTTTGTCTATGTGGGCAATGTTTACTTTTCCTGTCTTTTCTATAGAATCCACTGGGACGATGACTTGTAACTCAGTCAAGAGTTGAGAACTGAATCTTACCTGTCTTTGGGTGATTCTTTAAACAGTCTAGTCTTTGTTTCTCTCACCCAAACAGCAAAGCAGTAATTGACCAGACAAATCAGAGATCAAAATTAAGTACTATACACTCATTCTCATCTATGTTTTGCAAACACAGCAAGTACAGGGTGGGAAGTATTCCTCCCAGCTATTCCTGGATAGTCCTGATAGGTTTCCCATGCTCCTGCAACCAGAGTCTCTACTTGTAAATCCAACAAAAGTAAATTAGAGCTCACTTAAAAACTAGCGGAGTCTCAGTAAAGTTCAAATGGAGAAATATAACCAGGTCTCAGAATGGATCCAGAACTAAGGACTGGGTAGTTAGTTGTCTCATCTGCTCCTACATGTATCTGTTTCTTTCTTCCTCCCTCTCTCTGTTTTTGTTTATGTATGTATGAATTTATTTATCTACTTTGGCTTATGGTAGGTAAGTGCTGGCAGGATATGGCTGCACCCTGACAACAACAAATAAAATTTGCATGTCATTATTAGCATCACATAAAATTTAATTAGCTGTCTCTCAGTACCAATTCCAAAAACCTAGGAGATGTATTCTTATCAACTAGCAATTATTTTCAAATTACCACTAATTGGTTATTCAGTCTATTGAAAGAGTTGGTCAATTTGCATTTATAAAAATGAAAAACAGAATAAAAAATATTAGACTGTATGGTACCTAGTAGATGTTATTAATATAAGTATATGAGTATACGTACTTGGTACTGATGTAAAATGTATTGTAGATACCAGTCAAAATATTTGAAAACCAGCCCTGGAGACCTATTTGAAGGAGATGTTTATGCCTACCTAATCAAACATAAATAGCTTCTTCAAAGAAGGAACTAAAATGCCTTTTATCCCTAACTATGAGATTCCACCTCTGCGGAGAGGGCTACAGTGCAGTTCTTAAAGAAGAGGAATATCACATGTAGATGGTGCAGAAATCCCAAGTCACTCACAACATCTGCTCACCACTTGCTCTCAAACTTTGCCTCCACAGCCTATCATTCTCTGTGTGACATTAGGCAAGCTAATAAACTCTCTGAGCTTCATATGTCTCATTTAAAATGAGATCTTAAAGTTTGTTTCTTTTCTGTCTCTCCTACAGATTTATTGTGGGGATTAAATGAGATAATCCAGACTTCTAACACACTGCGGCAAAGAGTTCAAAATTTTTGCTCTTATAATATTAGACTTAATTATTATTCATCATGTCGTTATTATTCCTATTGACAAACTGTATGTACCATTTTTTTCCTCTTCCTGTGGTGCACTTTCCTGTTACCACTAGTACTGAAGCTTCTGTGCTAATACCAAGAAGCCTAAAGTTTTGTGATAAAAGCATGAAGCCATCCAGAGCTGAAATGCTACTGAGTTCTTTTCTGGTTTAGAGGCTGCTCACTGCATGAATTTCATACACCCATATCAATCCTCCAAGAACTTCAAGTAGTCTTCCCTCTGGTGTGATGCTACTCATCCTTACACAGGTGACAATAATGGGGACTTTAGCTTCTAAAGTATTACAGAGATTGTATGAAGACATCCTTATACTGATTTGTGCTTACTCTTCAATACGTCATCCTTTCTTTATGCCTTAGGGCAAATCCATTGATGCTGGGTACCCTTAGACTCAGATATAGTCAAGCAAATTTTACTTGAATAAATTTATTCTCAATTTTGTTCCTCCAAGAAGTTCCTTTGTCTTTATAAATAGATTAAACCATTTATCCTCATAGTTTCAGGATATATCTAGGCATGATTGAATATGAGGGTGAACATAATACACAACTTTAGATCCTCAAATAGAAATTCCCAGTTATCAAGGCAACAATAAAGAGTAGAAAAGGTCACTTTATGGGAGTACAAGTGTGTAGTTACCCAGGGCCTTGACATTAGAAGAGTTTTGTACTTGGTGTGATGCTATGCTATCACCATGTTGCAATTATTAAAGATAGGCCTCTATTTTTCATATTACATGGCTGGATACTTTCCAGACAGCCCTCATACAAATGTTGAATCAATATGTTGCCCAGCTAAAACTAATACAATACTGTATGTCAACTATATTGTAGTAGAAAATAAATTTTAAAAATTTGCATTGCACAATATTAAGATGGATGGCAAAATTCACACTAATATTTTAAAACATTAATTTTTATTTACTTAGGATGACATTAAACTGCCAATAACCACATGACCATAAATTGCAACTGAGATCACAGAACAAAAACTTTTTGGTATATTTAACATAACTTCTTTTTCTGCCCTTTGTATAAGAAAACTCATGTTTTAATTGTGCACTGGTCCTCACCAATGATGTGGCTGGACCAAAGAGTTGAGTCAAATTAAGTAAGAAGATTGATGCAGGAAATGTGAGCCATTTCATTTCCTTTTTCAAGTTTCTTTTTCCTCTAAATCCACACAGTATTTTGCTTTTTGGGGGCAATTGCATTTCTAGGGAGATCTTACTCAAGAACTGTTGTTTGCTATTTAAATGTTTTGTTGGTTCACCTGTTGACATGCAGGCAAAGAGACACCAGCATGTCTCTCTACATTTCAACTTCGTTTTGTTCCCTTCCCACTGGATTCCACCTCCACTATTTTACACTTAGATTTCATGGGTGATGACAGTGAGATGGCATTTCTCACCAAAGCTTCCTTGGGTATCCTAGCAGTTTAGATCACCTCCACTGCAGACAAAGCTGCTAGAAACACATGCAAAACTCAGTTCCCCAGAGTTATTCTGAGAACCTTAATTCATTTGAGAAGTGGAGGATGGCAGAGAACTTCATCCTACACTCCAATTTACAAAGCAGAGAAAAACACTGACTTTTCTGTGATGACAGATCAGAGGAGAAGGCAGTCAGAAACAAAGTGATAACATAGATGGCCAGAATATGACAACCCTCACACATCCCAGGCAATAGCATTTCCCTCTTGATAGCGACAGCTTTCCTGGGGTGTGGTTAGAGGTGCAATGAATCAAACGAGATGTGTGGAATTGCAAAGAAGAGGATGGGAATGTTGATATTGAACTAAATGATGAGACTAAGGAGGCCCACAAGAAAGAAACATATGGCCATGCATATGCATGGAGACTTGGATCAGGAACACATGTGGCTACATGACAGGATGGCATCGCTGGGGGAGAGCAGTCAGAGTCACTCCTAAAAACTGCTTACTCTTTACTGAGTGCTTCCCCATGGTGGAAAACTAGCTCTAGATTATATTAAAACAGATGTCTCCACTCTCACGAGCTGGGGAACATCTAGGTCTGTATATGAGTAGAAATAAAAGGTACCATGATTTGTACTTGTTCTGCATTGGAGAAACTGAGTTCTGGTACATATTTTTAAAATCTTGATTAATTTTTGCCATGTTCTTTTGACTGATTCCTTACAAATTTTTAAAAAGTTGATAATGATGATGATTATGATGATGATATAGCATATCAATCTCATCTGTCTAGCTAGACAGCATCTTTTTGAAACCTACAGGAGCATAACAGTAATGTTTGAAGTATAACCAAGAAGGGATCACATTGTTCTCAGTATAGTGTAACAGTATGGGTGCTATAGGTGAAAAATGAGGTCCATTAAGGTATAATAAATGCCTTTTTGGTGCTACTTTGCAATTTTGTTTTGTTACATGTTGGAACATGAGAAAAATGGGAAGTAGAATTTCCCTACATGATATGAAGATAGGATAATGCTGAAGTTGGAGTGTTCCTTTTTTGTAGGAATAGAAAAGTAGATCCTTAGAACAGAGCTGTGAGCATCAACATAGACCTATTTATAGAGAGGGAGTTGATGTATGACAAACTTGCCATGATAAATCCCTGAGGAAAAGAAAAGATGATTTATAAAATGGTACTGGGGAAAAATGGCTAACAATACGGTAATAAAGAAAAACAGATTATCTACTTTGCATTCTACTTCACATTATCTCAAATTCAAATTTAAGATTTGAACATTAAAACTTTTGAAAGAGAACATCTTCATATATTAGAGGCAGGCAACTATTTCTGGAAAAACAATCAAATAGCATAAACTTTAATTGGAGAAATTATTAATGACCAGAGTAAAATTAAAAACTTTGCATTATAAATGATAGCATAAAAAATTAAAAGGCAAATAACTTTATAGGAGAAGGTACTTCTGTAGCATGTGGTCAGTAAAGAATCAGTATATATATTTTACTAAGCATAAAAACTATACCTTTGAATTAACATTAGAAAGACAAACAACCAAAGTAAAAAGCAAAACAAACCAACAAACAAAAAAACAATATAGAAAGAGCAAATTCAGGGAAGTGGATACCTGAATGACCAATAAACATAAAAAAATAATCAAGATCAGTTGTAATAAATAATACTACTGTTAAATTGTAAAATTTTTTAATTCAAAAATATTGAATCAAAATATAAGTAATAAGAGCAAAGAGTAATATAACCCACATACTTTAAGAGCATTTATTTAAAAAGTTCAGAAAAGAACTATTACAAATACAGATACACATTGCAAATTTATGAAAATCTGCATGAGAATACCATACCACTTCAAGACAGTGAGCATTTTTCTCTGGAGAAAGTGCAAGGTAGTATATAAGGAGACTTTGATCATATTTCTAAATTTTATTTCTTTAAAAATGATCATCTAAAGCAAATTTGGATGTTCAAACATTCACAGAACAACTGAAAATGGTAATAATTGAACGCATGTTTTCCAATGCAAGTCTCTTTCTCTTTCCACTCAGCCACAGTCCTATCACTTGAAGAAATTGTCAGAAACAATAAGAAGCTTCCAGAGGGAAACGGAGCAATTGCCTTAATGTTTTCACTTACTGTGCATTGGATATTAAAATATAAACAAAGTTCAGAAAAAAAGATAAAAATTACTTGTTTGCTATTATATGTAAAAAAAAATAACATTTATTAACTGAATCATTTTAATTGGCTTCTCCTGGGTTATACAGATCTTATTTAAAATAGAAACCTGACTCTCCTACTCCTGTAATTTATTCCATAATCTCTCCAAAATTCTCTTTATTCAAAGAGAATAAATAGCTTGCTATCTCTATATGCCTATGTGTGTTCACAAGTCAAGTAGCAAAGATCAGAGGATGGACACATCATTATTATAAGGTGCACATTCTAGGAAAAGATATAGCAATGCAGCAAACCTCTTCATTTTGAATAAACTGTCCCCCAAAAGTCAGTACTTCCAAGTGGTTTTCGATGAATTGAATAAATGATTCGTTTCAGTTATAACACCTTTAGGCTCTGTCCAGAGGGCATAATTGTTTGACTTTTTAAAAAAATGATTCCTTGCTACATTATCCATTTCATTCATTTCATTTTATTCATTATTTATTTAAAGAATTGAAATTGATTGATAAAATGTGTATGTTTGTGCATTCTCATCAACATGCTGGAGAAAGGCAGAACTTGCTTTACCTCGTCTCAAATGAGATCTAAATATCTGTTTAAGAAGAGAAAGTAAAGCTACTCATTTTACAGCCAATGACACACAGAGCTTTGCTTGCTCTTATAAAATTATAAAATACTATGCCATTGTCCCTTCCATAACTAATCATCAGGTATCTTTAAAGGCATTGATTTATTTCATGTTGACTTATAAATTTAATGACCTCAGGATTTACACAGATTGTATAATGCCTTTCTTGGCATACTGAGGAATTACCCACCTATCAATCTTCAGTCTTTAAAGACAGAAAATATATTTCTTCATATGCATAGCAAGCACTATGTCATCTTTAATGTCATACCACCCACAAAAGATGGTGAAATATGCAACATCATGCGATACTCCTGCTAATGCTGGCATAACACTTATGACAGAAAGAGTACTTGAAAGCTTCTGAAATGTAAATGTTAAGTGCTTAATAATAAAAGAAGTTATTAATAGCATTAACTCCAGGTGTGGGATGAGGAAGGTACAATAATTCCCTATGCCTTTAAAGAAAGATGAAATTGTATTAGCAGATTTAGGTTGTACGCAAGTACATTAATTTCATGAGCAATCAGTATATTTTCCAGCACAATTCTATAAAGTTATTTCAGTAAATTATTTGTAAAATAAGTGAATGAGTAATTAACACACGAGATCATTGCAAAGTGATTTTTCATATTTTTAAAAATAAGGATTTCCTAATTTCCAGGATTGGTTGACTGATTAATTCATTCATTAAATGATCATTGAGTACCAAACTAGTTTCCTGGTCCTCTAATAACTGTGTGTGTGTGTGTGTGTGTGTGTGTGTGTGGAGTGTGTGTGTACACACACACACTCCACACACACACACACACACACACACACACACACACAAAACTATGGATATGTGTATATATGATTTTATATATATATAACTAAAACAAATATGACTTATGGAATATATAATTATGTAATTATATATGTTATATATAAACTTAATATATATTTATATACTCTATAAATAATACATAAATTATATATATATATATATATAAAAACTTACTCCTAAGTGAACAGCTTATATTACACCATGGATATTTCACTTGCTCACTTAATAATGTATGTTGGAGGCTATTTCAAAAGTGCATATATGCTTCACTTGATAAATAATTTTGATTATTCATCAGCACTGAAGTGAACATCCTTATCAAATATCTTTGTGTCTGGGTAAGAATTTATCTGTAGGATATACTGCTAAAAATAAAATTGCTCAGTCAATAGATATTGAATTGGTTTAACTTTGCAAACTTGTCCTGACTTTTTTTTTGGATTATGGGTTAAATGAGTACTATTAATAATACAGAGATTGCCAATAAGTGATCATTTCTTTCCTTACCCCTTATCTTCAGTCTCTAAACCCCAATGTCAGTCAGTACCCTCTCCTGAAATAAATCCAATTGTCAATTTGGACAGCCTCCTTTCAGGATCTTTCCATGTATTAAACATGTTTCACATACCTCCCCAAGCTCATTTCTTAATTCTTTGGAAATATGACTTTATTAATCAAAATATTCCTAATTCTTTGGAAATATGACAACTTTATTAATCAAAATGCTGCTTTGAACAAATGTTCTTATACTCTTGGTATATGCCTAATGATAGAAGATACATGGAAGATCTTCTTGGGTACTCTGTTACAGAGTTCCCTGCAAATCATGACTTTTTAAAATCTGCCTGATGCCAACAAGCACTATTCCTGGTCCTTTGAGAATGCCAGACACTGTTACTCGTAATCTTTTTCACTAGTTGTTTCCCTAGTCTTGAGTAGTTTTCTTCTATTCATGTGCAGCTAAATTCTTGAGGGAAACTCTGCAGATCTTGGGAATTCTCTTTCCATGTACTCTCTCTAGAATCCATCCTTTACTCTAGCTGCCTTTGTCTGTCTGGACCCTTAGCTCTGCCTCTTTAACTGAGGTGTCCTTTAGGCCCCACAAAGTTTTCTCCTCCAGGTACTGGTCTAGATAGTCTCTCAAATTAGTAATTAAGGGAATATGTTTGGCTCCCCTTGTTTGTTTTCCATATCTTAGGGTTCACTATCTTTCATTCCTTCACATCCTCTGTTTGGAAAACTATTTCAAATATTTCATCTATTTTCTGTTGCTTGACAATTATGATTTGAATTGGAAGATCCTAGTGCTTTTTCCCTCACCAATTAACAAACTTATTTTTCAGGCTCAGAAGTACAAATAGGGTTGAAAAAGTGAACTCTTGGTTCATGTCTATTCTATAGAAAGGGAATACAACAAAACAATTACAAAGAGCTGAAGTTAGCAGTAAGCAATATAAAGCCAAACAACCATAAAAAAATAGGGAAAGAATTAAAATAAGCCATTTGTATTGGCAAACCCTATTTTAATTATGTATTCAGATTCCCTACAGCTTACAAATGGTGCCCCTGCACCATTGGGGTAGCCGTTTCATTTCAACTTGAGAAGAAAATTGTCCTTTCAGATCCTCATATTTTTCTAAGCCTTTCCAGTTCTGTACTATTATACCAGAACCATTCAGTGTTGTATGCACTATTATTAAACTACTGTATTTCTCCAATTAAAATCCTATAAAATCCTAATGAAAGTGAAAAACAGCCCATGCTATACCCATGATAGTCCATTCCAACCTCTTTGGTAAAATAGCTCCAAGTAATCAGGACAACTTGAAACAAAATGGAAAGAATATCTTGATTTTTGTGAGCTTCTTCCCATCCCTTCCTTCTCTGCAACTTTCACAGAATTTGTACTACATTCCAACAAAGAATGAAAGAAAGAGAGAAAGAAAAAGGAGAGGAGAGAGGGAAGTAGTGAAGGAAGGAACAAACGAATGAAGACTTTAGCATTGGTGCTGGTAAGGTAAGCAGGTAGAACAGAATCATGATTTATTCCATATTTATTATGTACCACTTTTATTTTAATAGTACGTGATTTCTCTTCACTGCTCCATAATACTAATCTTTCATTACTACCATTTTGCTGATATCTATTTTATATTTTTATAGAAAAAATATGGGTGGCTCCAGGTATTTTCCCTTATTGTTCATGAAAACCTAATTAAGAGATTAGCACTCAGGTAATTATGACAATAACAGTTAAATTTATTGAGCATTATCTCAGTTAATTCTCATAATAACTCTATGCTGTGTGTACTATCACCTCCATGTCACTTAGGAAAAAATGAGGCTTAGAGAGTCTGCCCCAAGCTTTTTAATACATAGCAGAGGTATTTGCTAACATCACACACTTAGAACCACCTACAACCTGTGGCCCCCTATCTGCTAAACCATTGGATAATATTTCCCCACACACAATATACAAAGACTGAGAACAGTCATCATCCCCTACAAATGAAAATGCACATTTAATATACTCTCCAGAGTATTTCCTTTTCTTCTGTGTAGTATCTGAGGCACGTACCTTACTACTATCTCCCTGTGTGGAGTGTGTAACTGGGGACATGTGTTGAGAAGTATTTGGTGATAGGTTAGAATTTACATCAAGTTTTGGTTCTTTAACCATTCTTGTGTTCAACCACTGATCCATAACTGACACACTTAAAAATCACTGACAATAATAACTAAAACTATATTAAAAATTAAATTAAAAGGGGGTTCCCTGGCGCTGTAGTGGCTAGGCTTAGGCGCTCTCAATGCTGCGGGCTGGGTTTGATTCCCAGCCAGGGAACTACCCCCTGCCAAAAAAAAAAGAATTTAAAAACTACTTGAAAAGAATCATGATTAAAGACAACTCACTTACTTTTACTCAGTCAATAACTAAACTGATCAAATAATCTGGCTACGGATATACAGATCGATAGATACAGATATATAATATAGATTTGGGGCAGTTCTAGAAATGTTGCAAATTTATTGTTCTGAAGCTGTGCATAATAATCACATTCACGAATGTGATTTAATTTTGAAGTGTCTCTCTTTAAAAGTGACTCAACCTTAACATTTATTGTTCCATATCTAAGGTTTTGTATTTTTTAAATTTACTTGTTATTTAGCCATTACTGATTATAATTCATGTACCCCTGAATGGCCCAGCATGTATCCCTGGGGGGCACACATGTGATCGCTTGGGAATAGATGATCTAGAAGTAACATAGGCTCACTTTTGAGGACACTGTTTAGGGATGGGTCAGATCTTGGGCACCAGCAGCTGTGGGAAAGCTGTATAGTTGGTCATTGTCCTCCTTCATTTCACCACACAGAAAAACCAGAGTAATCTTTTTCTTTAAATTGTTTCTTCTCAGCTTCACATTTCTCAGCCCTCTTTCTCAAATGGACTTAAGTATACCCAAATTTCATTTCTGAATGACTGACAGTCAACTGATATGTTCACCCTCCCCTTAGAAGGAAGGCAGTTTGCCAATTACATTTTCAGTATGTTGCTAGTTTTGAGGATCTTCTCTCTCTCCCTCTCTCTTTGCCAAGGGAGAAAAGGAGGTGAGAAAAGAAGGGATCACCAGATAAATCACTATGTGCCTATTTCTCTCTGAAACATTCCATATAATTTTCTAACCTTTATATCAGAAAGGATGATGTCTGACTAAGGAAGGAGAAATGTCTGCGTCATCCCTTAACCCTTTTAAAGAATAATTGCTTGATAGAGCCCTAATAAAATAATTATCTGTCTTTTTAGTTGGCTTGACAAAGAAATTCTAATGTGCTTACAAGCGATGAACATCAAGAGACTTTGGGAGGGGTTTCACGAGAAGAGGATAATAACGTGCACATTAGTTTGAGCAGTCTTCTTTTTTTAGAGTGTTTTTCAGTGACTGCATTTCTCCTGGTCAGTCTGTGAAATTAGCCTAAGCAGAAACTACTTTTGGAAGAAGCAAGGTGGGCAGAGGAATAATAGAAAAAGTGACAAAGGGTAATTCTGAAAATACGAGCAGTGGGCCAGCAATGAGACAGAAGTGCGGAGTGTGGGGGAGTGGGTAGGTGGGCAGGCATCTTGGCCAAGGATGAGCTAGAATATGAATCATGCCTAAGGCTTGATAAAATTGACTACAAATAAATATTATCTCTTAAGCGTAAGAAAAATCAAATGATAAAGGAGATTTCTTTTTCAATACCACAGATAAAATGGCCCTCCCCAGGTTTAAATATCAGTAACAGCAGTAATAAATTGGATTTTCTTAGGCTCCTTCCGCAAAAGCACACCGTGTTCATATGAGAGTGGAGAGATTGAGCCTCATGATATTTTAAGTTGATGTTACAGGCATATTTTAATCTTGCAGTTAAGAAAATGGGTGGGGCTATAGTTAGAATCAATATGATTATAACATATTAACAACAAAATGGTTTGCACACTCTGTGCAAAGACCTGTCCTAAATTCGTTATAATCATGACTTCATTTAATATTCCAGATAATCCCACTGAGTTGGTATTATTCATTCCATTGTAGAAAATAAGATATTCAAAGTGGTTACAAAGCTTACCTCATGTCTCAACTTCTCAGAGTCAAGTGAGGGTCAAACATGAACCCAGATCTCTGATATTCTGAAACCTTATTGCTAATGACCAGAAAGAAGAGTCCCCATTGATTGTCCTATGCAGTGATGTACCGAGGGCTGTTGGGAAGGTATCCAGCCATGTCATATGAAACACAGAGGCAATGATGGCTGGATTTTTTTTTTTCCAGACAGCCCTTGTATTTAGGTCACAGAGTGGACTGACCCACATAATACTGATATTAAATCTGGGAATCTGCATTGAAGAAACAGAGCACCCCATATTTTCTCAAAGCAGCTACAACATGTGGCAGTGACCACACTGGAGAACAGGCTGTCACTCCCTTCATCAGCACAATATGTCAGGGAAGATGAGTGGGGGCTCGCACAAGTGGTGGATGAAATGGAAGGGGGTGAGTCATGCTCTCATCTCAACATCTAAAAACAACCACAGCATATTAAAAGAACACATTTCCTTCTATAAAAATGAATAATCTTTTTTAACCTATATGTCTGTAATTTTCCGTCTCCAAACAGGATTCCATTGGTACGGAGATGTATCCCTCGAAGATATTAACGATCATCCCAAGAAGCCAGGGAGCCAATTTAAATTGCGGCACCTACACAAGCCACTGATAATGCAGGCCGAGCGATCAGCTGGATGCCAGGGTTGTCCTTTGAAATAACATTAAGAGAAACAGGCATAGTTCAGAGGGCTTTTAGACACAGTTAGTATCTTTAGCCCACAAACTCCCTCACCAGAGGTCTTCAGGAGGTAAAATAATTTTGTCCCGTTCCATCAAAATCCACATCGAGGCTCTCACATTCATATGAAAGAAAAGCAGACAGATTTCCCTGTTCCTTGTAATCACAGCAATAAATCTGCCATTACTGAGGAAGAGCAAACCTTGGGTGGTTTTTGTAGGGGCACCAGAGGGACAAAGGAACATGTCTGGGAGTATAAAAATACATCTAAGATCTGCATAGTGAATCATTGGTTTATTTTTAAAACTGAAATAGAATTGATCTGAAACTTAGTTACTTATGCACTACAGACATAAAGTGATCTTGAATTTTTTTGCTGACATCTATAGAATCGGACAGAACGAAAAAAAAGTAATGTACCTAGTTTTCATCACATTATCCATGAAAAGTTGCACTGATCTTCTGACCAATTAAAGCCCCCTAAAGTATAGTTTTAACCCTGACACGTCACCAATTGGTAATTGTCAGAATAGTTGCTTGAGAAATGTTCACTCAATAAAAATTAAGGTATTTAATATGTAAAAATGTCAGAACCTTGGGGGATAGCAGGATGCACATGTTTGTTAATTAAGTTTTCTAAGGCAGTAAAATTAATAAAGTCAGTATCTCATATATATCATTATTAAAGAAACAGCCATTTCCCTCATTCTGACTCAACCTATACATGTCCCACACCCACCATAGCTGAAACATTTTGAAAACATTTGCTTTGCTTATAAATTTTTATTGATTTAAGAAGAATCCACCCAAAAGGTTATCAATAATTTACACTATAGAAAGTGATGGATAATACAGGGGAATGGAGTTACAGGACCTCCTCAATCCACAACTGTAGCAAACAATGACCTACCTAATTTTTGCCCCAGGGGGTAGATAATGGTCACTTTCATCAGAGATCAATGCATTAATTTGGAGATTCAGTTTTTATAGACTTTGATTCCAAGTTATTAGAAAAGTGTAAGTGAAGGTTACCTTTAGCAATTAATTTGCTAAAATACAATGCCTTCTAGGACATTCCAGTTTTCAGACCAGGAAACTGATAAACAAAGAAATAACAAGCCCAAGATTACATCTTTAGTGAGTGGCCCAGCAGGGATTCAAACCTGAGCAGTTGCGTTGTGATCACCGTATCATAACTGCCATTATCTAGTCGTGTGTCCTCATCCTGGAAACCATAGTGACTCTGTGCTGTACCTGACTTAGATTTCATCAGGAGTATTGTGTGTGTCCATTTCAAAACATCACTAGCTAGTTGAAATAGTGACCAAACTGAATACCCTGAGAAAGGAGACTATGGTGGTGACAGACAGAAAGCCATTTCTTATTATTCATTATAGCCATGCTAACATAAAAAGCTATTTTAAGGGCAATCCAAAGTAAAAGATATGCCTGAAACCTATGTAATCCTTGTTAACAGATGTCACCCCAATAAGTCTAACAATAACAATGAATTAAAAAAAAACAAAGTAAAAGATATGAAACTAATTTTTAAAAACATGGCATAATAACACTCACCATCATAGTCACCATCATCAATATAATTATTTTAAATATTACATAGGTAAGTTATATTAATGACATACATAATATTTACCTTTAGTGTTTTAGATGAGATAATAATTATATAATAGATATTGATTAGTTTCAGGTCTTAGGAAACAAATTCAAGCCATTACTTTGAATATGGAAATGTTATGACTCAATTCCATTTTGGCCCCAAACCAAAGTTTCTTCCTTTCCTCCCAAGATGCTTCCTTCCCATTCCAAGGCTGTGGTTATAATTTTTTCATGGAGAAAAGTAGGAACATCAATTTAACTATCAAAAATCTCCTGTTTCTCTTGTTATTTTGGTGACATGGTGAGTCTATGAAAACAGATCTCTAGACACTATATACAGGATTTTGGGGGATTTTTTTGTTTGATTGTTAGCATATTTGTTTTTTACCTCTTAAAAGAATGGTGGTGACCCAAGTCTATATTGCCAATGGAATGAGACCTTCCAGTACTTCCAAGTAGTCACTGTCCTCTACCAGAAAGGTAGTGGCTGTCTAAGGTATCCAATAAAAACTGATGTTCCTATAGGCATTTCAAAAATCTAGTAATTCCTCATTCCTTCCCCCAAGCACTACATCTGTTTCCTAGTCTAGAAATGTGCACTTTCACCTACTTGTTCAAAATTCTGGAAACCTTCATTGGTTCCTCTCTTTCCCTCACATGGTACATTGTATCCAACCAATCAGAAACCTTGTTTGTTCAAGCTTCCAAATAGTCAACCATTTTTCATTTCTTCCACCACTTCCACCCTAGTCCATGCAATCTTCATTTTCCACCTAGGTTTTTGCAACAGTCTACTACTCCGTGTTGCTTTTCCTACCCAGTTTATAGTATAGGGTCCAGCAGAAGTAATCCCCTTTTTAAAGTAGTTATGTTAATGTAGTTATGATACTGCTGTATTACAGGATGGCATGCTTATCGTTTTGTAAATAAAAAGAGGTGTTATTTGTGCCAGACCCTGTATAATCCACTCCACACTGCTGCCAGTGTAATGCTATTACAATGTAGGTCAGCTCATAGCATTGTTCAGCTCACAATTCTCCAGAAGCTTTTTATGACACTGGAAATAAAAGCTAGCATACCGACCATGACCTAAAGGAACCTAAACATTCAAGGTCCGTGATGGTCTGGGCTTTACCCTCTTCTTACTCTGCTATAATTGAAAGTGAGCCTATTCCTGCAGGTTGCTCTTCACACGTACCTTTGTCAGCTCACCCCCAGATCAACCCAGCTAATGGAAGGCACTGCCAGGACATTGGTGGGCGGAGAAGAGAGAGCCCATTATATTGCTTCCACCAGGTAACCCCTCCAAGACACAGGGGCTATGCCTCCTCTGTGGTAATTTCTTCCACACAGCTGGCTTTCCCTGGCCTTGGTGTCCCTCAGACTCTGGGCTCTGGAATCACCAACACCTCCCTTTGTCTCTGTTGGCTAGGATGGTAGTAGTTTCCTGCAGATACTAATCTCTGGTGGATCTCTCTGTCTGTTATTTGACTTTCATGTCTTCCATCATCTATGTCAGCTAATTCCCTAAGTTAATTTTCTTTGGCTATAAATCCTTCAAGTAATTTCTGTTTTCTTGTTTAGACTTTGATGGATACAGGGGCTTAATAAAATAAATAAATGTATGTCATGTTCATGTACTAGAAAAAAAACCAGGTTAGCAGAGGGGCCCAGTTCCAGCAAGCATTCAAGTCCAAGATCTCCTCCTCTTAAAATTCTACCTGTACCTAAGTTTTTGTAGTCTTCTCCATTAGGTGGTATATGGTGAGACAGAGAAAATATGGAGGATTGGGGTGAATGGTTGTATGGGCCAGTCTGCAATTGTCTGGACATCTCTTTTCCCCATATTCAACTGGCCAGATCTTACTCTACCCAGATTACTGGCTATGAACAACTAATTGCAAAGGAGACTGGAAAGTATAATCCAACTCTCAGCTTAGAAAAGGAGGGAGAATACAGAGTGATGAGTATTAAGTTTCTTCTACAGTGTTCCAGCTCCTCTGATCCTGTGTCTCATGGCTTGACAAAGGGTAGTGAATGCCATAAAAAAGTGAAGGTGCTCCTTTAGACAGGTGACTCAGGCGATGCCATCAGATACCTGACAGAGAAAAGGAGCAGGCTGTGGGCGGGGCGGAAGGCCACTCCATACAGAGCACATGGAGAGGAAAGGCTCTCAGGCAGGAGGAACACACTTGGTGTGTTCAAGAACCAGTAAGAAAACAGCATGTCTGGCACCTACTCGATATTTAATTTGTAATTTAAAAAAATAGACCTCACTGAATCTTGTTTTCAGTCACTTCCTCTGTTTTTGAAATCAGTAACTTTCTTCCAGTTCTGGTCCACATTATACACCCAGGTATACAGAGAAATCTCACTTCCATTCCCCTCCGTTCTGCTCCTTCCCTTCCTCCCCTACCACTAACACTTTTTCAGTAGTTTTCTGTTGCAGTCAGCCACTATGTCTTTTTAAAAATATGATCAGATATATTTTTATATATACATATATGTGTGTATACATACCTATATATTAAAACATCTCAACCTATGGATGCACATACATATATGTGCATACCTACTTTCCCCTTTCTCATACAAAAGGTTGTACATTAAATAACAAGCTATTCTGGCAATCACTCCATAACAGTACTGAGAGGTCCCCTGGTTGCATTGTGCAGCTGATCAGTCTTCCAGGGTGTGGACAGAGCAGTGCCTTCGTCTAGACCCCTCCTGCTGGTCACTGGCCTTGCTGCCAGTCTTTTGCCAAAATCCAAAGTCAAATAACCCCCCGTAAGTCACTTGCTTTTTTTATTGTTTTATTTTCCTCTAAGCATGTATGTATCACAGTAACAGTTAACTTCATCATTTACTTGCTTATTTCCTGTCTTCCCTCTCCGGCCTGTAGGTACCATGAAGCCAGAGTCTTCTTCGTGTTGCCGTGTCCGCAGTACGTAGCACAGTGCCTGACACTTAGTAGAAGCTCATTTGTGGAATGAATGCCTCTGTTCTGCCCCTTTGGTGAGAAATGCTTTTTGGAAAAAAGAAAAGATGAGGAAGAGCTCTTGTTGTAAAAGGAGATAAAGCTGTAAAGGCAGTGGTTTTCCTTTCTGTGGGTGGCAGACATACCTTCTGCCAGATATAACATCGTCACAGACTAGGGCAGACCATGTATGGCTGGGAGGTGGAGACACCACACAAGGAATGCTAGAAGGAGAATATCTTAATAGTTGAGAACTTGGGTTTGAATTTTAATTCTATTACTTACTAGCGGCTGTATGTTGCCAAGTATAATGCACTCCCATGAATAATGCACACCCTCGTTTTTGGCCCAAACTTTCAAAGAAAAAAATATCTTTTGTTTTAATTTTTTCATTCAATTTTTTATTTGTTCATATTTAGGTACTTGTTTTTGGTATTTTAAAGGAATTTTAGCATTTATTTTTTAACATATTATGGTACCAAAAACTTTATGTAACAAGTACAAAACATAAGAACAGATACAAGATACAACAAATTTTATGTATAAATGTTTTTTTATAAAAAATAGACTATTGTATTCCAGGGTACTATTTTGCATACAGATATTGTTATTGATTTCTAGAGTTACACTTTTAACTCATAAGCATATATAAAAGAATTTAAAATATTTATATAGATACAGAATTAGTACTACTCAGGTGTAATGTGCATCCTTACTTTTCCTTCACAGATTTGGGCAAAAAAGTGCACATTGTACGTGGCAAAATACAGTATCCAACATTTGACAAATTAACTTCTCTGACCTGTGGATTCTTTATGTGTATACATGGAATAATAACAACTCCCACATGGAATTCTTATATAAATTAAACAGGATAGCACATGTAAAGGGCTTAGTGCAGTGCTTGGCGAAGAGAATGATATGAATGAATATTAGGCATCATTGTAATTATTATTAGCTAAAAAACAACATTTAAGACATTCTGGAACTTGAACAAACATCCTGAGAACATGATACTTTGATGTTGTCGAGGATTTAGGTCCATAATGTAACTGGACACTGAGCCTACATTTAGAGGACACACATACACCACAGAGCTAGAGAGCACTGCAGATAAAGAAGCTGAGTCTCAAAGGAGACGAGACCCTCAGCCTGCTGGCTCTGTGCTGTTCATGAAGGCAGAACAACAAACAATGATTGTCACCTTAGCGTGCGCCAGGCACAGCATGCTGGGAGCTTAACATGAAATATTTTATACTATCTGTCTAAAAGCATTAAAAATTACTTTTCAAATACCAGTGTTATTTGAGAGAGAGACCTGGTTAAGTCATTTATCAGCTACTAATAGCACAATTTGATTTCCCCTGTCATTGGCTAAACTGCAGTCACGTAGGTTTACCTTAAGGGAATAGGAATGAGCAATAGTGGATTTTGCTAGTAAGGAGAGAGGAGTATGGAAAAGTTTTGAAGGCCTTGGGAGAACCACACTGCGAAGTTCCGAGTGACACTACAAATTGGAAAGCAGTAGGGCTCTAGGCCCTCGTCAGAGTGCTGGAACATTACAGCATGTCCAATAGGAGAGATTACAGACATCTACTCTGCAGCTTTGTACCCAGAGCTTGCCACAGCTGTAAGTGTATGTCCCTCATTTGGGAACCGTTGTCCCCAGGGGTCTACTCACAAACATCCCCTCCTAAAAACAGCATGGCATGGGATCAAGGGGTTTCATGTTTACACGGAATCTGCTACAGTTGCAATGCTTGATTCATATTTAATCACGAGATAAAAGTCAGTCTTGTAACTTCCAGGAGCAAGTCGATGCCCAAGTGAAAAACCTTAATGAGACTCCCTCTTCACCTTTACTGGGGGAACAAATGACTTTTAAACGTGTACATGCACAATGGTCTCTGAGTGAAAAATTTCAGACGCACCGTTCTGATTGCAAGACGCCAACCTTCTCCTATGTGGGATCTGATGAATAATACATCATCACCGAGGGAGAGGTGATAAGCAAAGACAGACAGCAGTCACGGAAACAAGGGAAAAAGGAAGAACACAGAACAAATGGGCTCCATTGTCCCTGATTACCCTAACAAAGTCTACTGCTCTGAGCTTCTTAGCACAGTAGTTAGAGCTGCAGAGTTCTAATGGCTCCTTTAAAACATTTAACATTGTTATGTGCAAATACTTAATTAAATGTTTACTAGTAAACAGATGTCAGATGTTCAAAAATTTCACTTAATGTAATTAAAGTACATATACTGTATGCTCAGAAAAATATGATTTGGCTTTGAGAATTCTTTTGATACCCATCACAATCCATATTTAGCATTCTAGTATAGCTTTTTAAATTAATCTCTTCATGGCAAGAAACAACTATCCATTTTTTAATGTCTCCCTAGGAGAAAGAAAAATAATGAGGAGGAATTAAAAAACATATACAGTAAGGGCCATGGAAATGTTGATTTTTGTCTGTATTCTCTACTAGTAATCTATGCTCAGATGTATTTCCTGAGTAATTTCACTGAGACTTTGCCTTGTGATTGAGACAAGTGGGCATTTTATTTATCACCTATAAATCTCTGTATTATTGAATAGGAAGTATTTGTGTAAAAGCTAACCCCTTCAGTATACCACCCAAGAATGACATTGTAAAACCTGGATATTATAATTTAAAAATGAGTCACATTTGTACTGGGCTTTTTATTGTATTCTTTCTACCTTTTAAATATTCATGCAGGAATAGATACTTTATATAAGAAATTGAAACATTCCAGTAACAGGGAAAAGCAAGAGTCCTCATGAATTCTTTACTCTTAATTCTTTCCCCAGAACTGCCACTGTTACTGTCTTGTTATATGTTTACAAAGACAAAATAAAACATAAATGCACATTACAATTTTATATATACCTATAGCTCATTTTATTTAACAGAGAAATAAAATCCAACTGGATATACTGCTTTGTAATTTAGGATTTTTCACTTCCCAATCTGACTTAGGATCTTTTTATATCACTACACATAGGTCTACCATATTCTTAAAACTATATAATACAGATAAACTAGACTAGAGTTTGTATCACTATTCATAAATTTTGATGGATTTAGCTTATTCCCAATTTTTCCTATTAGCGTAAATCTGTGCACATGACTCACTGTGACCATGTATCACCTTACAGATGAGGCACATTGAAATAAATGCTGGGTCAAAAACAACACACATTTTTATTGTGAATAGGCTCCCAAAAGGCTGTACACAGCTACATTCCTATCTGTTTCCCCACTGGCCAACCTTTGACATTGATAATCATTTTATAAAAATCTAGTATTTATTTTGCTATTTTCTAAGTAATACTGAAGTTGAAATCATTTCTATATGTTTTTCAGTCAAATATATTTCTCTTGTGAGTGTCTGATCATAGGCTTTTAGAATATCTGTTTATTTCTCTGCCCTTTCTTTAAAAAAATGTTTTGAGGGAATTTTTTCTATCATCTGGATAACAATGCTATGTTTTATTTTATTTAGACAAATATTTTCCCAGTGTACCACTTGTCTTTGTTTTTATGATATAGATTTCAGATTTGTAAAGCCAAAATTATCTACCTTATTTTATGCAATTTACCTTTATATCAAGGTTATATCAATATTATTCTATATTTTCTGCTAACACTTTTTAATCAAGTATAATATATAGACAGAATATTGAATAATTAAAAACACAGTTCAATAAGTCACAAAATGAACATGCCCATGAATTCACAACTGAGGTTATGTCTTTGAAAATAATCATTTAATACTTCTACTAGTTCATCTACAGATTCTTTTTGAACATTTTCATGTACATAGTCAGGTCTATGAATGAATAATGTTATTTATCCCTTTCCAATCTTTGTATCCTTTATTTTCTTGCTTTAGTCTCTTTGTTATTAATAGGTGCAGTACAATGTTAAAGACTCTTGGTTAACCAGAACTGAAGCAACCAGCACTCTGAAGCAACCAGAAAAATTTTTTGCCAGTTGCTTGTGATTTTGCCAGTTGCTTGAGTTCCAGTTAATGGAGAGTCTACTTACATTCATCTGGCATCTACCAATCCCCATGGATGCCAGTTAACTGAGAGGCTACTGTAAATGGTAATAATGGGTATCTCTCTTCTCCTTCCTGAATTTCTCCCTCCTGATATATCGATTTTTAAAAATTCAATACACCAAATTTAACTCATTTACATTAATACAATTATTGCATACATACTTACATCTGCTTACATATTCATGTATGTTATCTTAGTAATTTTTTGCACCACCTTTTTCTCTCATTTGCCTTATTTTAGATTATTTAAGTAATTTTGGTTCAAATTCTTTCTAGTTCACTTATCCCTTTGTTCGCCTCCCCCAAGGGATAGTTATTCGATGTTACAATTTATTTCTCCACCATACTAAAATGCCAATACAATAAAATGCTCCTTCTACCCGGCCTGTTTTTGAACTATTTATTCATTATAGACCTTGGCACTAATTCTTGAGTCAGTACTACCCAGTGTAATTACTATACATACTTTAATTTGCTATATAACAAATACATATCTATATATCTGTCATCTATATATCCATATCTATCTATCTATCTATGTATCAATCATCTACCTAGAACTTCTTCATTTCTATTCCTTGTGCAAACAGGTAGAATGCTATTAGAATCTGGGAAACTTTTAGAACTTAAGTCCATCACTTATGGGTAGTTTTCCTTAATTAACTGTTAGTTAATATCCTCTCTTATTTTCATTTCTCTCTTTTTGAAGCTATTCTAAATTAAGTTTTCATCTCCTAAATTGATTGTCTCCTTTTGTTATGTTATCTCTTATTTCTAATTAGCTAATACTGTTTCAGTCCAGGTCCCAGAGAAAAATAGGTATCAAATTAGGATAATTAAGTTCCCCATTGCGGTAATCACCTATCCATCCTGGCTAAAGGCACTTTCTAGTCATACCACTTTGTTGTTAGAATATCCCACTGATGTATTTCCTTCCTGGTACTTCATTCTCTGATATTTTCTTGTGCCATTATATAGCTTTGCTTACTGTTTCTCTTTTATTAAGATATATGTTCTAAGATAGTCAGAACTGTAAATAATAACAATAATTCATGAGATGTTAATAAGGAAAATGTTTACAATGAATAAGTAGTTCAGCACCTTGGCCTAGTGACAGTAGAGCTGCTACCACTTTTAGATTCCAGGGGCTAATGAGGGAGTGGCTACTGAAATGCATATGTAAAATGTATGTAAAAAAATGCAGCTGATAGAAGGACTGATGTCCAGCTGAGGGACAAAGCTAGCCAAGACTGCATTCCTCTCCTCCTTTCCTTGAATTTGCTGTTGGGCTTCGCACTGGCCACACACGTCTTAAAGAAAAAGACCAAGAAATGCCACTGTTTTTCATATAGATCAGTTTCCTCAGGTAGAGACATGGGTGGAAAAGGATCTGGGTAAATGGTAGCAAACTGACACCGTTACCTAATTACCCCTATTTCTTGACCACACTACAATCTCTAATGTATTTGTTGAAATACATTAGAATGTCTATTATTTACATTTTCCTTGAAATATCTTTTCTCAGCTTTTTGTCCCCCAGGTCTGGTATGGATTTGTGGCCTTGTGTTCTGACTTCATCATCTCTGAGATTTTCTCTGTAGTATCCTGAAATTACAAACTTAATTTACCAAATCTCATGTTTTCTTCTTCCTCAGTTTATGTTATTTCTTCAGATGTCAGATTTCCTGATACAGGGAAAGTAAAATTCTATATAAAATCTGAAGTTGTAATTAATGTATCCCAGAATTTTAGAGATAACTTTATTTCATTATATTTTCCAGTATTCTTGAGAGATCAGATGCTGTTCTCATTTCTTATCTGTTATATGTAACTGGGCTTTTCTCCCTGCTTTAGGATTTTCTTTGCCATTTTTATAAATTTGATCTTCTAGACTTGTTTTCAAATATTCTTAGTGATACCATAAAATTTCTTAAAAGTTCTGAGTAGAATTGCATTACAATGTTGACTCAGGGAAAAAAAATAATATCTATGAGGTCTGACAATTAAGTTTGTGAACAGGCCACTGTGCACCTATGTTGGCAGCATGGTACAAACGACACAGTAAGGTTTCAGAACTTCGGTATATCTGTGTCTCACAGCTGTGTTGTGTCAGCGTGTGGCAGTGTCTTCTGGAGTGGTGTTTATTATTGTTGTTATGTGTTTTTGTGTGCTGTTGCAAGAATGTGGGAGTTTGAATTAGAGCAATGAACAAACACTAAATTTCTTGTTAAACTTGACAAGAGTGGAAATGAAATTGGGGACATGGTAGTCCAAGTTTATGGGGATAATGCCATGAAGAAAAACAGCAGTGAACAAACGGATTCAATGTTTTTATGAGGAGAGAGTAAGTGTTACTGAAAAGGAGAAGTCAGAGTGGTCAGTAACGAGCAGAACTGATAACACTGCCAAAATTTTTCGAATTGTGCATCAAAGTTGTTGGCAGACTATGAAAAGCATGCAGACCAAGTAAACATGGATAGAGAA
>PVJL010000926.1:24545-80618 GCA_004026885.1 Lyroderma lyra
AAAAAAAAAAAAAAAAAAAAAAAAAAAAAAAAAAAAAAATGACCCTGAAGGAGCTCATGGATGAACAAAAGCAAAGGGGAGTTGAAGTTTGCCAAGACCTTTTGGAGAGGCAAGATGATGTTTCACCCTCCTTACTCACCTGATCTTTCTGGCAATGACTGCTTTCTGTACCCAAAGATAAAGGAAATATTGAAAAGAAGACATTCTGATGCCATCCAGGGCATCAAGGATAATACAACAGCTCTGGCCATTCCAGAAAAAGAGTTCCAAAATTGCTTTGAAGGGTGGACCAGGCACTGGCATCATTACATAGCTGCCCAAGGGGAGTACTTTGAAGGTAACTGTAGTGATATTCAGCAATGAGGTATGCAGCATTTTTTCTACGACAAATTCATAAACTTAATTGTCAGACCTCATAGATGTCAGACCTCCTTTTTGAACATATGCTTCAGTGTAGTCTCTCTAATTTATACTTCAGATACTATGTGGTTCTTATCCTTGAAATAATCTTAAATGGGCTCATAAATGAGTCTGTACTTTTTTCAGACCTTTTATTATTTTTAAAATATCTTGTAAGTTCACTGGCCTAATTAGGTTTATTTAAATTAAAATTTATTCTATTTATTCTTGATTAAGTATTATCTAGAAAATTGTCCATTTCATTTAGATTGTTAAATTTATTGATTTAAAGTTGCACTATTATATTATGCATACTTTTTCTTAGTTGTTTATCAATAATTGCTTATTTATTTTTAGTACACTTATCGATATTTAATCTGTCAGTATTATAATAACTTAGTTTTATTAATCAAATCTACTGTGTTATCTCTTTACATTAAACTGTTATATTTTGGTTATTCTGAGGCAGAACATGTAGCCTAGAAAACTGACAACCCCCTCCAGTGTATAAAAGGAGGTGCTTCACTGTTACATAAGTAACAGGTGACTATATCCAACACCTGGAGCTGGAGAAAAACAAGAACCAGTTTCATCCAGCTAGGCTGATCTTGTGATGGGGACCTAACGTTTAGCTAATTGTAATGTCATTATAACGTTGTTTGCATTGGAGTTACTATGACTCCCATCATGCATGTGACACCATGACAGTTCAAGAGGAATCAAATAAGAAAGAAAAAGTGGGGAAAGGGAGGGTTCTGCCCAAGGGGAGGGGAAGAATGAACCAAGGCAATGCAATGGCCCTAATTCATCCCCAGGGAGGGATAATATGTGTAACCTCCTGAAATAGGCTAAAATATACTATATCTTGCTTTCCTACTTACACAAGAGTATTAAAAGAGAATAAAGCTACTCAAAATTAAAAGTATTGATAAATGTGTATTAGAGAATAATGTGCAAACAAAAATTTAGTGTGTAAATTAAGAGGAAGATATCAAAAGTAAAAAATGTAAAACTAATATGCCAAAAAAAAAGCACTACTAAAAGACAAAGAAAAAAATGTTAGAGATGCAAAACTAAAATGTTTGACAGAAACACAACAGCAGTGGTGATTTAGGAAAGAATTATCTGTACATAATAGAAAATTTACTTTTGTATATTATAATAAGTATCATAACAGTGGGGCTTCCCCAAAGTCAAACATTAACAGAAATTCCTAGCATTTTATATGATTAAACACTCCTGAGGGGGTTCCCTGGTAGTGTAGTGGCTAGGCTTCAGCACTCACACCGCCCCGGCCTGGGTTCAATCCCCACTCAGGGAACGAACCAAATAAATAAATAAACACACCTGAAAAATGCCAGGTGTCATTTATGGATTTGTTTATTCTTAATTAGAATGTGTTGCCCCAGTTCAAGACAAAAGGCATAAATATACAAAAAAAAAATTATTAAAGTAGAATTAACAGATGAAACCTAAAACATATGAAGTCTTTCCAGAAAGTATCCAGCCATGTAATGTAAAAATAGAAGAATTTATTGACGAAGATATAAGATATACAAGAAATACTGTAAATAGGACAATGGCAGTTCCCTTCAAAGTAGGCATCTTAAATCTCACACAGTTCTCCCAGCATCTCTTCCACTGTTCAAAAAACTCTGCAAAATCTTTTGTTGAAATCGTCATCAGCTAGCTGCCTTATCATATTTTCCTGAATCTCACCAACAGTCTAAAATCCCTCCCTTTGAAAGGTGATTTTAGTTTGGGGGAAAGCTAGAAGTCACAGGGTGCCAAATCTGGGCTCTAGGGGGGTTGAGTCAACTGGGTGACTTGATGTTTCACCAAAAAACTCTGCATGAGACAGAATGCATAAGCTGGTACATTGCCCTGATGAAGCTGCCAATCACCGTTCCCCATAGCTGTGGTCATTTTTGACATATTGCATCTTTCAAATGACAAAATTGAGGTAGTACTCATGAATCATCCAAATAGTTTCTGTAGAGGAATGTTCAAATTTAAAGCAAAATTTGATGCAGATTCATTGCTATACTCACTCAGTCATTTTAAATGTGAGGGCTACCCAGTACACATTTTTACCCAAGGGCATCTAGCACCCCCACTGACTAGTACATTGTTCATGCATGCGCATTCCAGTCCACTCTCCTTGGCTGCCAGGTTACATCCACGTCATGCAAATTATTCTTACAATATATTGGCATTGGCTGGATTTTTTTTCCTGACAGACCTTGTACAGATGTAGTCTTCTAAGTATTCATGAAACACTCAGAAAAACTCATCACAGATTTAAAGTAAAACCTGAATAAATTCCACACAAATAGATGTGCTCTACTCAAATAATAGTGAAATACATGAGGGCTGTCCGGAAAGTACCCAGCCATTGTCAATATAACAAGAACCATTACATGGCTGGAGACTTCCTGTACAGCCCTCATATTTCCTGCTGACCCTGCTTTTTGACATCTCTGTCGCATGACTTCAAATGGGAACCACTGGAAATCACTGTCACTAGCAGGGTACTCCAATGTCCACTTTTGTTGCTCTTAAATAACAATGGCAGATACATGAATAGATTATTATGTGGCCATTAAAAACAATAAAACATTCTACATGTATTGACAGGGAGAGCTATCCAAGATATTATTGTAAGATAAAAAATAAAATCAAATAAAAACAAAAATGCACAAGCTCTATAGGAATATATTTAATATTGTACCATTACGTTAAAATGGAGCAAATATTATACATATAAACATACATATCTCAAAAAGGTGGAATAGTATTCAAAAACTGCTGACAATGTATATTTCAGAAAGGCAACAGTGAAATAATAGGAAATGTCATAGTCCATATTTTGTACTTCCATAATGTAATTTGGTGTAGCTTTTTGTTATCTTTTTAATCAGTAAGAATATGAAAATTACTTTGAAAGAAACATCAAAAGAAGTTAATGCTCTACCGTGGAAAGTCAAGGATGGTGATGAATTCATTCTTAGAATATTCAATAAGAACTCTTACAAGAGTCCTATAAGAGTCTTACAAAAATCTCATTTGATCAATAATGAAAATTTTTTAAATGCTAAGTTAAAAGATTTTAAAACCTTCCCTCTCATGTTTAATGATTCATTCTGAACAGAGTCAGCATTGACTAGAGGAACGTAAAGTTAAGTTCTCTCAAAAGGTTAAATGTTTTGTCATTTCCTGAGAGGCTGAAGGAAACCAAATCCAGCTAGACGCACTTACTTTCTAGGCTGGTAATGTTTTTACTTACACGTACATTTTCACAATAAATTGAAAACTCAAAGAAATCAAAATATTTTTAAAAATTAAGGATTCATTATCACACTACTATAATTAAAAAATTCATGTCAGAAAAAATTTATCTCTTGTAAGTATTATTTGTTGGTCTACCCTAGGAAATAAACTCAATTTTAAAACACAATTTTGTTTTATAGGAATAAGTTCATTTCAGCATTTTGTATAATAGAAAAAAAATAATTTAAGCTAACCATCCAAATATTCTGGAAATAGTCAAGTACTCATGTAACTAAAGGAAACTGTGAAACATATCCTGAAATCTTAAAAATAAAGTCTTTATATCCAAATCAAAACAAGAGTATATAAAATCAACTTAAAGAGACTGTTTACTTTAAGACCAAAAGTTGATATGAACCTCAATTTGAAGATTTTATACAAACACACAGAGACACAACACATGTGTATGTGTGTCTGTGTGTGCCTGTGTATTCATCTTAGCAAGGAGAAAGAAAAAAATTTTGGTTAAAAATGAAGGCAGAAAAAAGAAAAAGGCAAAGAAGAAACTGTGTGATTTTAACACTTTGTATGTAATATATGCCAGGTCCAGAGTTCAGTCCCAAAGTCACTGTGGTAAATAAGAGAGATGTGGTCCTTGACCTCATGCAACTCACTGCATACAGCTTTACTGCAGCAAAGTTCCCTTTAAATAACTACTTGCTCCAATAAAAGACCATGTCTGTGATTATTCAATTATGACTGAAGTGCTCCACAGGAGGCAGGGATGCTAAGAGTTTACATATTAATCAAATTTAACTATGATTTTATATTTCCATTTGTTATTAATCATGATTATATATTATATTTAGAAAAATAAACACATTAAGGAAACTTCATTTAAAAAAAAAAAAAAGAGAATCCTTTCTCCTCTAGTAGATGTCAATACTGTTGGTAAGCAGGGGTAAAATTCTGAATGTTCTAGATTAAGTGCTACTCTCAAGCTTCACTTAAAGATTCATAATAAAAAAATTCTGACCTTTATATGAGAAATTAATATTTCTATTAAAAGCCATCATGTGAAGCATCCTCAGAATATAACTATATTTCAAGATTGAATGAAAACTGAACTTTAAAGCACCAAACTTAGAGATACAATTAGATGTTTTATTCATTGATGTTCAACTTTTATCCTTGAAAATTTCCCTTTGTCATTCTAATTCAAAGAGAGTTACAAATACCTACTTAAACTGGACTCTTTGTTCCCTCCTGAATGTTGACTCTTAGTTCTATTTTAGAGCCAAAAGTTAAAATTATTGTCCTCACCAGCTCCTCACGGAGAACACTCTCGCCCATCACAGCCCCTGAAGAGTATTGTGGACTCTTAACTCTCTTCCCCCATGGACCTAAAACACATTATGTAACCTCACTTCATATCAGTATTCTGAGCTGAAAATTGTGAATGATAAGAACCCCCTTACAAATTGTGAGGATCAAATGAAATAATCTAGGAGTTCCCTGGTGGTGTAGTGGCTAGGCTTTGGCACTCTCAATGCTGCGGCCTGGGTTCAAGTCCCAGCCAGGGAACTACCCCCAAAAAACAACCAAAAAAAAAAAAAAAAAAAACCCAAATTAAATAATCCATGTTAAGTGCATACATGATCCCTTATGTATATTTACCCCAAAAAGATTAGAAACCAGAAAATAATATCATAGGTTGGGTTTCCAAGGAGCAGTGAGGTGGAGATTAAGAGCCAGTAAGTTTACTGGAGACAGCACCTGTGGAGGGAAAGGGACAGGAAGGAAGCAGAACCAGGCAGAAAGGCAAACTGATGCATTCTCAACAAATGCTGCAGCTGTCTCCAAAGGGAAGCTGGGAAGGCCCTCCAGAGTTACCCCACCTTGTATCTAGGGGTCTGGGCCTCTAGTCTCAGGAATCAACCTATCACTGGATACAGTCCATTCCTACTGAGGCAATTCTTTCTGGCCGTCAGCAGCCAATACTCTCAGCAGTTGGGTACGTCATTCCTTTAGTCCTGAAGAGGAATTGGTGTGGCTAACCATAGTATCTCTTACAGTGGTTGCAGAGAAAGACAATATGTTCTGGTGTTTTTGTTTTTATTTTTTTTTCTGAATTGCTATCTGAACTTGTACTTCCCACGTGGGACTACATTTCTTTGAATTTTAAAAAAAGAGCTTTTGCCACACTTACACTGAATTTTCCTCCCTATTCATCTCAACTAGTATTTCTTCTCTATTCCTTTCATGTATATTTTTCTGAACTTGGTTTGCTACCATAATTTACAGATAATGCAGAGGTTATTCATCCTTTTAAAAATATGTTTTTCTTAGTATCTTCTTACCCTTTTAACCAACTTGACAAACTGCCTCAGGATATTAAAAATGATACATTCTCACTTTGAGGGAAATGTTTAAAATGTTGTGTAAATAGTTAAACTCATTTCCCTGAAAGTTGGTATCATTCAGTCATTTGATATTTTAATATCAAATGTAAGTTCTTTTTCATTTTCAAATGTAAGTTCTTGACAAGGCCTGCCCCTTCCCAGGAGACCCATAAAAATAACAAGTGTCTCTGAACAATTTCCTACCTAAATCAGGTTGTATTTTGTATCCCCAATTATGATTATCTTCATTGTGTTATAAAAAAATCTGTGTTGTACACCAAATCCTCTATTAACAATCACAATGTGTACCAATTATCTTCACTCTAGAGTATCTCAAGGGTCCAGGTTGTTTGTAAATGATAACAGCTCACTGAAATTCACATTATGAAAATTACAGGAAATGAACAGGAAAAATATTGCTGTTTCTCCATCAGTTTTTAGAAGGAATGAGCTGTCACTCAAATGTAAAGATGGCTCCTGGGAAGAAAGACCCTCCCTAGTCAGATGAAGAAGCAGAAGAGGAGGAAAAGGTATCAGGATTAGGAGAGGTTGGAGAAGGGAAGAAATAGGTCCCAAGTATAAGGACCTTGATTTTCTGTCTGAACAAAAAAAAAGAATAAGTAAAAAATTTCAAAAAACAGAGACTTTTTATGCTATTAAAATAATTAGCAAACATTTGGATACATACTAAGATTGAAAATTTCCAAAATACATAAACTGTAGTAATTTTAGTATGCTAAATTTAATTTTGAATGAACAACACATTTTAAACACTGATGCTAAGGTCTTATAGCAGGTGGAGAAGTCAACTCGTTATTTAAAAGACACTGAGTTTCTAAAGTCCCCCTCACTCATAACAAAGACATTGATTTTAATTTCCTTCTCAATTACCAAGGCCTTTAGCTTTACATTAAGTTGACAGGTTTGAGTAAAATGACTGGATTTCACATATATCTAAGAAAGGATATGTAAGTCAGTTCAATACAAATAACTTTAAGGAGGTTTATAACAAGCTACATGAGTGGAAAGTTCCAATGTAGGAAACACAGAAGTGTGGAAGAGTGTTTACTATTGTGCCAATTACTTTTCAGGGCACAGGGAATACATGGGCTGTCCAGAAAGCATCCAGCCATACAATATGAAAAATAGAGGAACTGATGGCTGGATTTTTTCTGGACAGCCCTCATATGGTAGTATTTTATTTTAATGAGTGTCATGTGAAAGTGAGGCTAATATAAAGAGGCAATAGTGATAGATAACAGGTTTAAAACTATGCTTTATTTATTAAGTGAAAAAAAAAAAACAAATAGAAAAATGATATGCTTTTCAGTGCTCAGGAATATAAACAGAGATGTTTTTGGAGGAAAATGATGTATTAAGCAAGACTCTTTCATTTATTAGAGATAGAAAAGTTTCCATCACCACAGGTTTAAACAAAAAGTAGAACTTTATTTAGTTTATGATACAGCAAAAATTCTTAGAGATAAACAGGTTCAGGAATCTAGGTCCTCAAAAACCCCATCAACACTGAGACTCAAATTTGCTCTTTTCATCTCTTAGCCAGGCTGTGCTATGTGCAGGCTTCCTTCTTAGACTGTGTACTACCTCTTGCTGATAAAATAGTAGTCAAGGGCTCCAACCCTGCATTATATTCTCTCAGCAACTGCATGAGAAAGAATGTCTCTTCTGTTCTTTTCATCAGAAGTTCCTGGTACATCAGAAGCTCTAAATGAACCAATTTAGGTCCAATGTTCATCTCTACACCAATCTCTACAACCAGAGAAAAGCCATTCCTGTGTCAATATTCATCAAAATTCCAAAGCCTGAGGAAACGTAAAAGTGGTGATTCTCAAGGGGAAATCAGTGTGATGTTGCCAGAAAATGAAACTGAAATAATATTTGTTTACTACCAAAGGTAAGAAGAAAATAATTTAATCTGAATTCACTGAAGGATACTGACAAAGAAAGGGAGATAAAACTTAAAATACCTTCTTTCCTAGTGTTGCCTCTTCATTCCTTTTCATTCCAAAAAACAGATCCAGATATTCACAAGGGGAGTAGTATGTCTAGATAGCATTTCTGCTCTCTTTAATTCTTTCCTTTCTTTCCTTATAAAGAAGCCCTACATGCTAATACTTTGTGTCTTCCATTTGATTCTTTAGTTGAACTATGTCAAAACTTTAAAGAGAAGAGGACATTCACGTTCCAAACCTCCAAGTAATAGCAGCGCATGGCATTATGCCTGCTCCCACCTGTGAGCTGTGGGGGTAGGGAAGGAAATAGAGAGGCCAAAAAGTTTACAAGATGCAAAAAGAATAGTAATGAGAGATAACTGCAGTTATCCTGAACTCTAGACCACCTGAATGGATAAGGAAAGAAAAGAAAAACAACAACAACAACAACACACACACACACACACACACACACACACACACACACTAAACCAACTCCCACACAGTATAATGTGCAAGAGAAAATCATTATAATCCTTACTATGACAACTGTAATAACTGTCTTTGTTGGGTGGTAATTTTATTTCTTCCCAATGAGCTCTCTAATATGTGTTTAACCTGACGAACAAAGTATCTTACACAATTAAATGTTTCTGTTTCTGAGATGTCTGAGGCACAGCCTAGACAGAGAGAGATTGATAATGTCTCCCCAAAACCCTAATTTAATAAAGCTTGTTGAGTTAAATATGCATAAGACAAAGGTTTTTGATTCAGCTATAAAAACAAAAACATGAAAAAAATTTAAAACAATCATTTTAAGGTGTAATGAAGTGGGGACTGTTAATGGCAAGGGATTTACTATAATTGACCATATCTTACTTTGTATAAATACAGGTATCTCTAAAGTAAAGCCACAACCTGCTAAATTAGAGTGACTTCATAAGAGCAGTAAAGAATATATTTATCTAAGTTCTATCTGGCACAATCAAATGATTAAATTGGATGTGGAAGAGAAAGAAAATACACAGGTAAAACTGTGACACTGATAGTTATTATGAAAACCTATAGATCTGATATGAGAACAAAGTGTAGGCAGTGCCCAGTGATTCACTCATGAAACCAATTGGGAACAAGCAGGAAATGGCATTTATAATCCCAGATGCATGTATACCAATTTTTAGAGCACAAATAATAAAGTGAACCTGAGAGTTTGACACTAAATGCTATCTTTTATCAACTGAGAAAATTACATCTATATCCATATTTTCATATATGTATGTATATACATAATTGTTATGTGTTAAGAATAATTTTCAGACTTAAAAAAAAGGCATAATGAACAATATCAGTAAAAGAGACTTCCCATTATGGGTAGTCGAACGAATTATAGGAAAGCATCCATTGAGTTAAATGAGGCTACATTTCAGACTACTAAAAACTTGCATTTGAAATTACTGTGCTATTTCCAAACATCTCAAACCACCACAGAGAATTGGGCTTGGTGCTACAAGGCTGCAAATAAACAGCAGTAGTTTTTGTTTTTAAAAAGGGACAGTAATTAGCTGCATACGAACTTCAGACTTCCGAGCCTGAGGTGAATCTTAAGCACAATCAGGCAATTATTAAAGAAATGGAGCTCTCTCCTTCTCCCAGTGCCAGAGAGAGCTGCATATTTTTATGCAGTATCAGCCACATCCCTGAGACAGTGTGGTAAAGTTCAGAGTAAATGGATTTGGCCATATTGGACTTCTGGTCACCAGGGTTGTTTTTAAATCTGGCAAAGTAAATACTGTCATCATCAGTGACCCCTCTAGTGACCTCAACTATATGGTCTACATGTTTCAGTTCATTCTAGCTGTGGCAAGTTATGACATAGTCAAAGCCAAGAATAGGAAGCTTGTTACCTCCATCTTCAGGAACGAGGTCCTGCCTACATCAAATGGTGTAATGCAGAACTAGATATGTTATGGAATCCATTGGTATCTTCACTACCTTAGAGAAAGTTGGGAATCAGATGAAGGATGGAGCCAAAGGGGTCCGTATCATCTCTGTTCCTTCTACAGATGCCCCCATGTTTGGGCATAAACCATGAGAGGTATGACAATACCCTCAAGACTGTCAACAATACCTCTTCCAATGCCAACTGCTATACCCCTCTGGCCAAGGTTATTCATGACAACTTTGGCATCATGGAGGGAACTCATGACCACAGTTCATACCATCATGGCAAACCACAAGACTGTGATGGTCCCTTTGGGAAGCTGTGGCATCGTGGCCAAAGGGATGCCCAGGACATCATCCCTGCTTCTACTGGCACTGCCAAGGCTGTGGTCAAGATCACCCCTGAGCTACATGGAAAGCTCATGGGCATGGCCTCCTGTGTCCCAGCCCCAATATGTCAGTCATGTATCTAATCTATAATCTGGAGAAAGCTACCAAGTATGATAATATTAAGGTGGTGAAGCAGTCAGAGGGCCGTCTAAAGGGTATCCTTGGCTAAACTGAGGACCAGGCTATCTTCTGTGACTTGAACAGTCACACTCACTCTTACCTTTGATACTGGGGCACTAGCACTGCCCTCAATGACTACTTTGTTAATCTCATTTCCTAGTATGATAATGAATTTGGCTACAGAAAGCATGTTTAACCTGTGGCCCAGGATGGCTTTCAATGTGGCCCAACACAAATTCTTAAAATGTTATGAGATTTTTTTATGACTTTTTTTTAAGCTCAGCAGCTATCATTAGTGTTAGTGTATTTTATGTGTAGCCCAAGACAATCCTTCTTTCATTGTGGCCCAGGAAAGCCAAAAGGCTGGACACTGCTGGGCTACAGCAATGTGACAGTAGGCATTATGACCCATATAACCTCCAAGTCACAATGGCCTTCTGGAGTAACCAGCCTTAATGAAAGCAGAAGAAGGAAGAAAGAGGACCAGAGCTCCTGGGGTGTCCTTGTCCAACTCAACCCCCAACAAACTTAGAAGCTTCCATCTTCAGCAGTTTCCACCCCAGGCCTCCTGAAGCAGGGGAGTGGCTCAGGGAACCCACCTTACCTTGTGTCATCAATAAAGAATACCGTACCCAGTGGAAATGAAAAAAATGAAGGAAGAAAGAAATGGTGTATGGACATTTAAAAATGAAGTAAAGATAAGCAGGAGTTAGGATGAGTTCACAAGGAGAGAGGTCAGATTGGCTTTATTCTCTTTTGGACAAGAATGCTAAAGATGTGGATTGTATTCATCTGGATTTTAGTAAAGCATTTGTCACACTCACAATGAAAACACAACCTGAACCACCATACAGGGAAATAGATTCCTAAGTGCCTAGGCAACCAGATCAAAGATCTCAGTTAATAGACTATTTAAATCTTAGAACATAATTTTTTATTGTCTTTCAAATGTTTCTTTTCTTTCTTTCTTTTTAAAAACAGCTATTATATTTTTATCACCTACTCTGTGCTAGGCTTGTGCTAATACCCTGACATGAAGTTCATCCTCGCAATGACCAAAGAGAGAGTCTTCAAATTTAACATTGCCTACACTGAAAATTTTTCAGGAGGTAACCAAACTATGAACAGAAAGTTTCCATTTTTAAAATTTGTAAATTACATGAACCTGGAGAAAGAATAAATATGCTGGAATACAGAACCAGGCTCTAAAAGAATCAAATTCCTTAGTATATTAAATGAATGTGTAGATATCTTAAATGTTAATAATTTTACTGTGAGTCAATCGTGTTGACATGGCTGCTCAGCAAATTAATGGATTCTTAGATTATATTGTAGGATAACTCTCTAAAGAAAGGGAGGTGTCATGCTTGCTTTTTCAGTATTTTCACTCTGATGCTCTATAGCTTAATATAAGATATATCTATCAGGATTATTTCCTTATTAATGATAAACTCCATATGCAAGAGATGGATTTTTGGTTTATAGAGCTAAGAATAGTTCTTAGGTAACCTACAAGTCTGAAGAAAGAACTCCTGGAACCTTACTTACTTCATGGAAAGTAAAGGAATGAGTAATAGGGTCTCAGAGCCACCACATCTCGTTCTGCTCTCAATCTCGTCTCTGTTTATTATGGCTTCATTTTACAGGTTAGTCTCATCCACTCCTATTTCATATAGGCCTTCACCATATGCAGGAAGCATGTGGTATAAGCTTAGCTGTCCCAGACAAAAGAGAAAGCTTCTTTTTGTCCAATACCCATATTTCAATCCTTGAGAAGAGTTTTTTGGCCATGCTATAGTCATATAAAAACCTTATACCTGATCACTACTGTTAGGGCAATCGAGTAATATGATTGGTTATGATTTTGTTACATGATCACTCCAAGGCCAGTGACCACATAGAAAGTGGGTACTTCAGTATCTGTTACTAGAAAAAAGTGTGGAAGAGTTGTCCAAGCACATCACACTTGGTACATTAACTTCTGAAGTGCAGAGAGGAATAGGAAACAGGAAGAGAATTGAAACTCTACACTGTAAAGACCACATGGCATGTAGGCTGAAACAAAGCAAGATCAGAAAAGATAAAGTATTAACAAAAAGAAAAAATGTAAACAAGTTCTGTATGGTTCAAGGTACAAAATTTGAACCATCTTCATTGGAAGCAAGATTTACTTTTAAGAAGTTTTGAACTTTGTGTATTTTAACTTTCAAAGCTCAGAGCAGTCCAAGGTGTCTCTGGATAAAATGAGAACCCAGTCACTTCCGTTTTGAAGGTGCATGCTGTTCGACCCTTTGCCAGGGAAGTTGCAGGCAGGTTATGAACATTAGATAAACAATTAGACTAAATTACCTTACATAAGAGAGAGACAATAGCTAAAACATGTAGATCCTAAAGTCAGATATGAATATGAATCTAATCTTTGGCATTTGTTATCTATGTGACCTTGGACAAATTACTCATTCCCTCTTTACCTCATTTATGAAATGGAGATTATTATTCTTACCTTGAAGGACTATTGTGCATAGTGAAGATACTCCATATAGCACTTCTTGTTCATAGATAGTGCTTAATAAATTATACCTTATGTGTGTAAGTGTGCATGTAAGCACGCACGCGCGCGCACACACACACACCCACCCACACACACACGCGCACACACACACACACACAAACACACACACGTAAGTATATCCTGAGATTCTCTGTCATCTTTGAAACATGGAAGCATGCCATATCCGAGCCACAACAAAGCCTTCGATATACACAAATCATGGCTATGTAAGTATCTGTGGGTCTGGAATGAGAGAGAGGCGAGGAGAGGAAGAGTGGCTGAATGCATATGGTAAGAGTGTTTCATGCAAACGTATCAAGACTGCCTACCATCTTGGAATTCACTATCATAGAAGCCAAGCATATTGACAGTCAAATTCAGAAAATTTAAATTAGCACATGAGGTGCAAACATGTATTTCAGGAGGATTGAATGAGGTACACAATGCAAAATTGCTTAGAATATTTCCTAGTACCCAATAACTGCTCAATAGAAGTTGATTACTTTAATTAAAGATTCATCTCTTTCTACTAGAATATGAGCTTTTCAAAACACTGATCTTATCATACTAATCTTTTCCCCTAGACTTTAGTATAATGCTTGGTGCTTTATTGGCACTGACATAAAAGATGAGAAGAAAAGGAGTTGTGATATCATTAACTAAAAACACATGATGAGGTCACAAAATAAAAATTATGACATAAATCAGTGTGGGTACATGTATCTGTATAGCTTGAAACAGATGTGAGAGAGATGAACTCTAATAGAAAAGGTGACATAAGCACAGTGAAAAGATGACCAAAAAGGGTGAAGCAAAGAATCAGGGAAAACCAACAGGCAAAGTATGTTGTTCCAGTTCTGCAAATTTCAGAGGATGGTATTTGTACAACTCGCTCAAAAATATATTAGTAATCCCATGATGACACATATATGCTTGACTATATGACACATCCATGCTTGCTGACTAGGATTTAACTTTCTGTGATCATATCAGTTTGATATAATATTTTCATGGTCCCTGTACTGGTTTTCGAATCCAGTGCTCAATCTATCAGCTAGCTGGGACTTACACTAGGCTCAATTAATTCAAATTACCTTCTTGGTCCCTGAAGATACTTTGGGTTTATCACCCTCACTTAAAGAACGGCTTTCCAACATTTTTTATGCCATAGCACACAGAGAAATGACAGTATTTTATTAGTGTAGCCACTGAACTAATGGAAAAACCTGCTGAGATTGCCCCCCACAGTCCCAGCTGCCCCAGGCCCGGCCCTGCTGCCCTCAGGGCTGAGGGGAGTAATATTTCAGCAGACCTGTAGGCCAATGGGGCCATCACTGGGACCACTCTCTCCAGTTGGGGAGCCCTGCTCTCAACTCTCCCTGTGGAGAGCTTGACAGGACAGATTTTATCCATTTGTTTATTCAGCAAATATGCAGAAGAGTTACTCCTCTAGGCACTGAGATGCAGCAATGAACAGGAGAGTCCCTGCTCCCTGCATTGTAGGCTGAGAATGGCTAGGTCAAGTCCACAAGCCTCAGGGGACCAGAACTAGAATCTGCATCATCTAGATCAAGCCACAGTTTTTGCCAAGGAAAGAAGTGTTCAAGGGTCTCTATACTATATATTTGTCATTCTTTGATGAAGAAGGTAACTTACAAGTTTGTCAACTTGTGCTCTACCAATTTGGAATGTGAAAGAATTATTCTTGGGTGAAAGTCTGCATTTGAAACTTTTCTCCATTAGCAGGTATATTAAAGGGAAGAAGAAAGATTGCTGAGGTCAGTACAACTCTGATACTTGTCCTTTTGTTATGGGGATTTCAGTAGCTGCTAACACCATTTGGGGTGGCTGAACTCCTGCCTATACTGTGCTATAGAAGAGGGAGAACATACACTGTCACCAGCAACAACCAGGTATGAAAGGATCTTGCTGTCACTGAGATGACACCAGCTCGGCAGAAAGCACATTTATACTGTTTAAGAAAATAAAAAAGTTAATGCACATGACTGTTAATTACAGAGACAGCTTCAGTTTTCATTAAAGCTGGTCCCTGAGGATCTCTATTAGGCAACACTACATTAATGGCTTATTTATTACAAATTATTGTATATATTTGAGAATAATAATCTTATGGAATTCACTTATTCAAGAATTGAAACTTTTTCCTATCTTATGAGAGGTGATGAATGGTAGATTATAGAATTCTTTATGCATTGAAGGACTTTTCATGTAACCCCTGTCCATCAGTAGTCTATTTCTAAGCATAATAATAGAGGCAATGAAACCATTGTCACTTACCCCAGAATAGATAGTTCATGTTATTTCTATTACATTTTTATAAATGGTAGTAAGTCGTATGCTAGAGAGGATCAAAGACAGGATTAAACTGTAACTCCAAAGCCTTCAAATATTCTAGACTTTGTAAAAATTTGAAATGTATCCAATAACCTCATTTTTCAACTTTTTTCAAATATTTAATTGTGATTTTACCATAAATATACTATCTTAGGTTTTTCAGTGTTTAGATTGGAATATAATGTGTTATAAATGTCTCCAAAAGCTGAGCAATTTGAATTAAATAATGTGCATATAATTTTACTAATTAAGCACAGTTTGAGGCTGATAGATTAGTATTCAACTGCAAAAAAAAAAAAAAAAGGCAAAGAAGGAAACAGAATATCAACCCTGTGAAAAATTCACAATGACAAAGGGAGTTGAAGGACAGTCATTTGGGTTTCTCATGCAGCCTTAAAAATAGGGACCATCTGTTTTGAAACAAGGGTAAAGTCCTGTCTGTTCACTGGAAGAAAAACAGGAATGATCAATTTTGGAGCACTTTCCATGAGCCAAGGCATGGTGTTTAGGATCTCCACCAGTGTATCTCAAAGTACACTGTGCATTTCAAATCATCTGAGGACCTTGTTGCAATGCAGATTATGATTCAGAAAATCTGGGGACTATGAGACAATGTGAGTTGGGTTAAAGTTGGCCATGAACTCAAAGCTTTTCTCAATAAGCTCCCAAGAAGAGCTGATGTTCATGGTCCCGACCACATGGTGAGCAGCAAGCTTCTCACAGCCATGCCTACGCCTGATGAGACAACTATGAGATGCAGTCTCAGCAGGGTAGCGCTTCAACCAACATCAATTCTAGAATTTTCAAATGTGTAGTTGGGTGATTCAACAACCTCAGGTTGTTCGACTATCCAATGCTTTTCCCCATTTCCAGATGTCAGTGAGGTGAAAATATTACTGTGGTGAGAAAATGCCTCCCAGTAATTTTTAAATATTGTGAACCCATTTTTTTTTCTGAGAAGAATTTGAAATGCTTTTCAGATCATCTCAGTTAGTTTGTGCTTCCTACTTTGCTCCTATGAAAACCTCTCCTGCTTCTAAAGTGGCTGCTTCTTTGGAGTTGTGTCACTTTAAAAAATTAAAAGGAAAAATGTTAATGACTTGAGAAAATGGTGTGACTGAACAAATTACATTATCCTAAAGCCATCTGCAAAAGGCATGGAGACTGTGATCTACACTAAACAGCACTTAATTTTCCCTGAGTCCATGGCAGAAAGCAAGAGGGTGCAGTAACTGCTTTGTTTCCTACCTAGATGCTCAGTAGCTTAGAGGGTTGCTAAGGTAACCATAACTCTGGTTAGTATCATAGTAAATAAGAAACAAAAAAAATCCCTGAAATTTCATTTTCTGTGTTACCGTGTCACCCAGGGTAATAGTAATGTACGCTTTCTCCTTCCTCCCTCATTACCTGACCCCCCCCTCCCATCACTGCATCTAATGACCTGTCTTTCAGGAAAGGCCATTGCAGGCAAGAAGCATCCAGAATTCTTTAATCTGGGAAGCAGGAGGTTAAAGAAAGACAGTGTTCTGCCCACACAAGTGATTCAGTAAATAAACTATTGCTCTGGCTGAGAAGTGGTGGTACAAAATACCACAAGAGACAGGAGAAAATACCAGACCCGGCTGCAGATACCAGGCTCTAGGGTGGACACAGAATTAGGCAAGTCACGTTCCAGATAAGGAAAAACCAGCATCTTTACTGTTTCTTATGTTATGCAATTGGCAATAAGATGTGCTGAAAAATAAAATGTGGGGCAGTAAGTGTAATTCCTTAGGTAGGTGAAGTATGACCATTTGGGGACTTAATTTGGTTTGGCTTAGTTTAGGTTTCATATCTATAGCTCTCAAACATCCCTCATGGCATAAAATTTCATTTTCAGAAATATAATCCTGCCACATATAATTAAGGAAATTTACTAACAAGTTATACTAGATGGATTAAAATAGCATGCTACTCTTTCTTCCATTAAAGATCAACAATCTTGTAATAAAAAATTTAGAGAATACAGAAGTATCCAAACCAATCGAGAGTGCCAAAGCAATTACAATATTTTGATTTATATCTTTCCATCTGTTTTCTTTCTCACAGTGCACACTATTATTTACATAATGTTCAAACATGCTTTTTACCTAAAAATATAATAAAGCATTTTTTTGTTAGAACTCTTCTCAGACATGGTTCTTGGCAAGCATATCCATTGATATTAATTTATTTAACCATTTCCTTACTATTAGATATTTAGTCATTTCAAAAATATCCTCTTTTAAAAGCAATACTGTATTACACATTTTTGTGTTAAAATTTTTTCCTCTGTATTCTGGGCTTGGCTTTTTTTTTTTTTTTTTTTTGGTATACACAAAAGCTGTCCAGAAAAAAAATCCAGCCATAACTGCCTCTATTTTTCATATTACATGGCTAGATACTTTCCACACAGCCCTCTTATTTCTAGAAGTAGAATTACTGAGCCAAAGGGTGCAGTTTTTTTTTAATAGAGATTATTTTATTTTCACAACAGTTGGTCATTTTACACCCCACAACTTTTGATTAGATGCATAAGTGCATGCAGTAAAATCTTTTTAAAAATATATGATGATGAGACAGTTGAGGACTGTAGTAAAGAGCATCAGATTCCCATTTGAATCTACCTCCACTCAACAGCATATGAATAGAAAGTTTTTCCTCTTTTCTCCAGATCTTGCCACATATGACAAGAGCCTATGTGACTCTAGAATCTAAAACTGTCATAATAAGGTCTATTAATTCCTTTTTATAGAGGAAATAAATAAAAGTTAAAAAAGTGGTGAAACAAGTGGTGAAATCTCCTGCTTCCCTTGTCAGGTGCTATTTCCAGCACCCAGTGCTTCTGGCTTCTGCAAAGAGACTTCAGATGTTTATTTTCTGATCTAACCTTCCACAAACTATTTTGAAACACATGCCTTATGTGATTTAGCTTTTAAGTTCGCTAAGCTTTGATGAGACAAATAGTGCTTTCCTCTTGTCATGATGTCATTATCTACTCAATATAATTTTTTCCCTTTTCGAATCATGTCATGCAATTCAACTCTCTAAATCCTATAATAGATGCCTTTTCTTTTTAACCTCGTGTGTGCTCTGTTTCGACCTTTTATCATAAAAGCCTGTTTGTTCACCTTCTGACAGCTCTCCACAGCTCATCACCCTGCCGGCTGCAGCTAAACCACACAATTGTGTGAATTTCAATATATAGAAAAAGATGAAAGATGGAGAAAAAAGAAGAATAGATAATGGATCTGTGATAAGTCAAAGAATTAACAAAAAGGGTCAAATTACCTGAAGTTCAAACTAAAAGACATCAAAGAGGGAGAGCCAAGTACTAAAATAAGAGATAATAGAAGATGATTAGGGGGGAAATCATAATAAAAGGGAGATAATAGTTTGTAACTGGGAAGAGAAATTGTAAAGAACTAGACATAAATGGGTAAGATAGAATTAAAGGTATACTAATGAGAACTGAAAAATAATAGTGGATGTAGTGAGGAATAAGCCTGTCATATTATCCACCAAAGATGGGAATAAAGGGAACTGTTCCTGTGAGAAGTTTCCAAAGCCTTGGTCTGAGCAGTTGCATTCAGATGTGGAGCACAGTCTCGGAGATATGAAAGTAAAGTGGAATAACACTAAAACTGGGTAGTTTTAATGGTGATTAAAAAGAACAGAATTCTAAGAAAAATTCTTAGGATTCTTTTTCTGTTAAGAAAATGAATTCCACTTACAAATCTACATGATCTGCTTTTCAATTCATCTTATTAAAGCCAGATAGTCTGGAGCATAAATATCTTCACTGAAATTGGTGTCAAGTGTGTGATCACGTATGTAGCCTTTTCTTAAAATACTTTTATTAGAACTGTGTGCCGAAAGTTTCTTTTTGTTCACGTCTACTTCCTTCGCTATTCCCTCCTGTGCTTTGTTATTTGAAAATTGTATTCTGACTTGATCTGCTTGATCAACTGAGTACACAGGTTTTACGGTACAATTATATTTACAAAATTACCAACATACATCCATAAAGCAATAACATCACCTGCATTTGATTTCTGGTAAATCCCACAGGTATATAGAAAATTGCCTTTGCTTTATTTAGACATGGGCTTTTTTAAAAATAAAACTACTTTCAAGTGTGCCCTTTTAGTATGCAGCTAGGGGCTTACTTGATCCACGCTGTGAATGTGATCCAGCTGGAATGGGACGACTGCGTTTGAACAAGAAACCAAATGCTGTGTCCTGGAAGAATTAAACTCTGCCCAGAATAAAATGTATTCTTGGCTACAATGTAATGTGCAAGTTGGGAACACAATACCAATACACTTTGTGAATGAAGGGATGAATAAATGAATTAATTAACTATTACAACATTTTACTCCTTCCAAGTCTGCACTCAGTTTACAAGAGATTGTTATTAACCCCAAATTCTTGAATTTCAGAAAAATCTCTGAGTATTACACATAAGCCCCCACAGCCATTGACATAGGAAATATACCCACATATATGTTCTTAATTTAATGATCTAATTACAGTTCACAATGCAAGGGCAGATTCATTAATGCATCAATTCATGAGCCTATGCTATAGGCAGCATTACATTGGGCGACTGAAGTAATATTATTGCAGAGTAATACCATTAACTTTGGCACAATCATCACCCCATTTGATATGAACTAAAGACCCTGGAAGAGCCAGTGTTTCAGCGTGAGTCCAAAAGCAGAAAAAATAGTTAGAAGGTAGGCAGGCAAAGGGAACTGGCTCTTATATGAGGGAGGATCAGCCTTTAACTGTTTGGATGAGACTCACCTACATTAGGAAGAGCCTTCTGTTTTACTCAGTCTACAATTTAAATGTTAATCTCATCCCAAATGTCCTCACTGAAACACCCAGAATAATGTTTAACTAAATATCTGGGTACCCCATGGCCCAGTCAAGCTGACATAAAAATGAACCATCACAATGTACAACGGTATAGTTTTCTTCATGTTTGTTGTGCTTGGGGTTTATTAAGCAACTAAGATCTCTGGGTTTATACCTTTCATGCTATTTGGAACATCTTGGGGCATTTTTCTTCACATATTTTTTGTGCCCACTTCTTCAGAGACTCCAGTCAAATGTATCTTAGATCACTTGGACTTGTCCCACAGCTTACTGATACACTTGTCATTTTTTTTAAATGATTTTTTCTCTGTGTGTTTTATTTTAGATAATTTCTATTGCTTTTGCCACAAGATTTAGTAACATTTATTCTGCAATGTCTAATATGTTCTTAATCCTATATAGCATATATATTGTTCATCTTGCACAATAGATATTTTAATTCCAAAAATTTTGATTGGGTCATTTTTTTTTATATTTTCCATGTCTCTACTTAAATCTTTAAATATATGGAATATAGGTGTAATAATTGTTTAATGTCTTTGTCTGCTGACTAACGTATACTTCAGATCTGGCATGGTTTCATTTGATATTTCTTCACATTATGACTCATATTTTCTTGCATATCTGGGAATCTTTGATTGGATATTGTGAGTTTGACCTTGTTGGATGCTAAATATTCTTGTATGCCTAAAAATAATTGTTATCTTTATTTTAAATAGAATTAAGTTCCCTGGAAACTGTTTGATCCTTTTGGGTCTTGCTTTTTAAGACTTTTTTTAGGCAGGATCTGAGTAGCATTTAGTCTAGAATGAACTATTCCCACTGCTAAGGCAAGACCCTTATGGGTTATTTTTCCAATGCTCCATAAATCATGGGTCTTATATTCTGGCTGGGGGAAAGAGGCACTATTCCCAGCACCCTGTGAGTGCTGAGAACTCTTTTACCTTCTCAGCTGGGTCTTCTTCTGGACTTGGGCAGTTTCCTCACAAGTATGTGCTGATCAGGACTCCTCCACATGCTCAAGCACAGCGTTTTGTATATTTCTGGGGTTCTCTCTCTGTCCTGAGCATGTTGCTTCCTTTGTCTCCACAGACACTCAGATCCATGTGCACAGCTCCAGAATCATAAAGATTTTCCACCTGAGCTACCTCCTATTGTGCTGTATCCTGGAAACAATCTCTGGAGTATAAGTTGGGGCAATCACTCATTTGTTTCCCACAACTGCAGAGGTCCTTATCCTGTGTGGACTGACCTCCAAAGTCTTACGAATCATTGTTTTACACATTTGCTCTCACTCCCTCCCTCTTTTGGGGGCAAGAAGGCAGGTAGGTGAATCCAATCCTGTTTCTATATCTTTGCCTAAAAGTAGAACTAATTAAAAAATAATAATAATGATAATGATGATGATAATGATGATGATCTTAGAGAAGGGGTAGTCATTGGAATTTTTCCAGTCCTTTTTAGAAAATAAAATAAAGTATCACATGCTGAATGTTCCCAAAAAGGACACTGTGGTTATTCTGCTAGGATAATGGGATGCATAATGGGAAGATATTGCTGAAGATGATATAATGCAGAGAAAAGGGCCTGGCCTAGGTAAGTGTCAGGGAAATTCAACCTTAAGTGTAGCATAATGGGTTTTCATCCTTTTTGAGAATGGGCACCATCACATCAATAGAATACCTTAAAATTCCATGAACCAGACTAGCCTTAGCTTTCTTGCTATCATATCCCAAGCCCTTGCAGCGGTTCTCAACCTGTGGGTCGTGACCCCTTTGGGGGTCGAATGACCCTTTCACAGGGGTCGCCTAAGATCATCGGAAAACACATATCAGATATTTACATTACGATTCATAACAGTAGCAAAATTACAGTTATGAAGTAGCAACGAAAATAATTTCATGGGGGTCACCACACCATGAGGAACTGTATTAAAAGGTCGTGGCATTAGGAAGGTTGAGAACCACTGCCTTAAGGTAGTAGAGGCACACAGTGGAAAGGGACCTGACCTGACCCTACTCCTTCTGGTGGGTATTTACCTCACACAAGATGCAGCAGGATTACGCAGATGCTCTGAAGTTTATTTCCTAGAAGTCGAAATATATAACCCAATCTACCCTTCTACTCACAAAACTTTTGAGGGAACTGTATAGCGCAAAACTTGAGTAATATGCTATGGATGAAGAATCAGTGCCAAAAACAGCGGTAGAGAGAAGAAAACAAAATACACAAAAACTTGCTTGTGCCACACCTCAGTCTTAGTACTTATGCAACAATATCAGCATAAACAATACAGCACAGAAATGCAAAGTGACCGATTTCTGTTCATGCTTCTTTGTAAGAGCAGAAGTTCCCATTGAAAATGCGTGAAGTTTGTGAATTCACTGAATTATCATGAGAACATAGAAGGCAGGCTCTCAGGATGAAAAGGCATTTTACTCTGTGACTTTGGTGTGACTTTGGTATCTCAAGCCAAAGCCTTGATATAAGCACTAAAGCCACATGCAAAAGCCCAATGGGTTTATGTGTATTTTTGACTGAGCTTGGGCTCCTTTTACTTATCTATGAGTAAGTTGGACCAAATGAAGTTGAATAGTTTTCCACCTCTCCCCTTCCCTTCCTGCCTTGTTTCCAGAGTTTTTCTTTTTCCTTAAATCGAATTTATTCAATACTGAGTGCCATGTCATAAACATAGGAGCATATAGCATTCAGTGTGTGCGTATGTAAAATGAATTGACTGTTGTATTTTCCGTAGTGTGTTATGTTCAAGCCCTAATCCTCAACGTGATGGTAATTTGAAGGTAATTGGGAGATACCCACCATCATGAATGAAATGATTGCCCTTAGAAAAAGAGACAATGAGGAAATGATATCTTTCTCCATTATGTGAGCATACAGCAAGACAGTGGCCATGTACAGACCAGGAAGAGGGCGTTCACCCGACACCACATCTTCTGGCAACTTTATCTTAGACTTTACTGTCTCCATAACTATGGGGAACAAGTGTTTGTTCTTCAAAGTACCCAGTCTATGGTAGTTTGTTACAGCACACCAAGCTGACTAAAACTGTGTGAGTGTGTGTGAGTGTGTGTGAGTGTGTGTGAGTGCGTATGGGCATGTGTGTGTGTGTCAGGACTGGCTAAATAATTTTTGAGGCTCAGTGCAAAATGAAAATGCAGACTCCAGGTTCAAAAATCAGTAGGAACTTCAATAGAACACAGCAGAGCATTAAATCAAGCATAGGACCTGGCGAGAATGTAAAGGAAGCAAGTCCAAGAATTTGGCCCTGCTGTGAAACAATGATGATCATGACCAGTGCAACAAGAGTATTTATACTAAACAAGAGAACCTATACAAAAATAAATATATACTAAAATAAATTTATCAAGACTATACCTTAATAACTCATCCACAAAAAATTCAGATAGTATTATCCTGATCTTATTTTTATTAGCCTTATAGACAAATTGATAGGTAAGAAAACAAGTTAGAAATTAATACCAATAAAATGATAAGCAAAGAGAATGATTCCTGGAGTGGGAAAAATGGTATTAGGACATCATTTTGGTTTTTTGTTGGTTTCTTTGTTTTTTCTCCTTTTTGAGCAATGGCTTTGAAATTAAATTGTAGCAAGAGAAGCAAAATGAGTGGAATTTAAAGGACATGCAGGGTTATGCAATTACTTCTGTAGCTGATAAAATGTAAATGTTTAAAGCTTACAAAGTAATTACAAGGCAATTATGGAGAGAAGGTTTTTCTTTTATGGAGAGGGGTTTTATTCACTCTTATTTCGGGAACTATGAAAAAGTTGTGTCAAAGTATTAATGTTGAATAAGTTAATCACCATCCTGAAAGCTTAAACAAGATATTTTGGTGTCTTGCCCAAAACAAAAAAAATACTCCAATGACTACAACTCTTTTAAATTTTTGTTGAAAATTAAACCATTCTCCTTTTACAGTTACTTTCCATGATGAAATAGGATAAATAAATGTAATATTAGTGATGCAAATAGGTAAGTCTTTGTTTCTTCAGGCCAATTCTTAAGTAAATGCCTGTTCATCACTTAGGGAAATTCAGTGAAGGCTAATACTTAAACCTGCTGAAGATGATACTAGGAGAAGATGGATAACCAATCATTTTGAATTCTTTGTGATCCAATTAATTTTATGAAAATACTAATCACTGAAATTTGTTTATGATGTAGATTTATTTTTTAAACCCCATTATTACAGTTTAGGAATATGTTATCATGATTCCTTCACATATAACCAGTTATATTAGAAGTTTCTCAACCCCTAAGTTTTAGAGTTCTCTCCATAAATTGTATATGCTATGCCTAAAAGAAAGAGCTCATTTTGGCTTAGTGCTAGGACATGTTAACTGCCATGTTCTGTTTTATGATTATAACAGATAATAGAGAATAATTTTTTTTAGCGAGCATACGATCTTTCATGGTTTCTAACTGACTTTAACTCACTAACCATAGAACTTTGGAACCTTAATAGACCTAAAATCAAATTATTTCTTGACTACTTATAAGAAGTGTAAACTTACAGAAATTATACTTCAGGTTCCTCATCCATTCGAGTATCAGCTTATGGGATTTTCATGAAAGTAAGATTATATAATTTTTAAATCCTCTTATAACACTTATATAAGCCAAGTTTCATAAGTTTTTACTGTTTCTACTTTTCAGAAGTAGAATTAAATGCCTTTATTTCTTCTAATATATCATTTATTGGTCATCTATATGTCTATATTATTATACTGTAGATTACTCTTCTGAAGACCTATGATATTGGCTTTTGATATATAGTAGGTACACATCTTACATATTTACATGCAATAAGGATCATAAAAGGTGAGAAAAACTCATTTTTCATGACTTTGAGAGGAAGTACTGGTCTTCTATATGAATAAAATTCTGGTACTTTTATAAGCAAATAATATTTTAATTATGTTATATTTCAGATATATATACACACACACACACACACACACACACACACACACACCCTTTCATACATATGACATACATACGACAAATACAGTCTAATCATGGCAAATCCTCAATCTCTAGATTAATCCATATTTACCTTAATTTGTAGTCATGAAACCTCTAAAGGAAAGGTGATAGAAAATAAAGTAGGAAGTTTTGTTTTATGAATAAAAGATTTTAGCTATGATTAGAGTGTACAGTAAATACACTACTAAATGTCATCAATATGTTCTTGAAACTTGAGTGAAAGGACATATAGTGAAACCAATTTTACCACAGGCTAATTGATATAAACAAGAATTAAGTTCCTAAGGCATCTCATCAAAAAGATGATGAATGAAATGACGTAATTTGAAGACCTTCTTTATGCTCCAAATCTTTGCACATGAAACAGCCGAACAAAGCATCTTACTTGACAGAAATGAATTGAATACTTAGAACTTGTTGAACATCTGGAGCTCTTGAGCAAGTTGAATGACTCAGGTGCATTGGATGAAGCATTCTACATTTTCACTAAATTTTCCTAAAGGAGAAATTTCTTTAGGAACCAGTACTGGGGTGGAAAAATCTGAACAGTAATAGACAAACTGCTGGTGGTTAAGCACAGCCTAATGGGAGAGACTGAAAATCCAGGGGATCATAGTTATAAGGGTGCCCCATTCTCTTGTAATTTTTACTTATAGGAGCTTGTCCAGTTTCTCACAGTGAGTTTCAGGGGGAAATCTCCCCCTGCCAGTGGAAGGGAAAGAACCATTTTGAAATACACCAGAGCATTTTGCTCTTCTTAATAAGGTCTTCCCTAAGGGGAAACTAGTTAAGCAGAGCCTAACCTGCTGGGGTATTAGCAAAGCCTAAATGACCCAACTCTAGTCCTCTCTAGCCTTCTGTATGGGAAACAGGAAATACTCTACTACCACCAATTACATCCATCTTGCTCTGCCTAGGGGGAGAAAAAAATGAAAAACACTTCTGAAGTCCAGAGTAACACACTCACTAAAAAAGTGAGACCTCATCACCTGACTATAGAATGCTTCTCCTTCCACTATACTTTACCATGTCATTACTGAAGGCCTATTTACAGCAGCTTATTCTACCCAGCACATCATACCTCACTACCAAGAAAAAATTACAAGGTATACAAAAGGCAAAAATAAAACAAACAAAACCAACCAACCAACCAAACAAACAAATAAAAAAAAAAAAAAAACACAGTATGAAGAGCAAGCATCAGAACCAGACTCAGATATCACAGGAATATAAGATTAGACCAGAAATTTTAAACAACTATGATTAATATAATAAGGGCTCTGACAGATAAAGTATACTGAGCTTGTCCAACACACAGCCTGCAGGCTGCATGTGGCCCAGAACAACTTTGAATGCAGCCCAACACAAATTTGTAAACTTTTCTAAAATATTCTGGGTTTTTTTGAGATTTTTTTTTTAGCTCATCAGCTATTTGTTGGTGTTAGTGTATTTTATGTGTGACCCAAGAGAATTCTTCCAATTGACCCAGGGAAGTCAAAAGATTGGACACCCCTGAAGTAGACAGCATGCAATAACAGATGAGCAATGTAAGCAGAAAGATGGAATTAAAAAAAATGCTAGAGGTTAGAAACACTGTAACAGAAATATAGAACGCCTTTGATGGGTCTAGTAGCAGATTTAACACAGCTGAGAAAAGAATCTCAGTGATTGAGGATATCTCATTTGAAACTGCCAAAACTAAAAATCAAAAAGAAAAAAGACTAAAATACTATAAAATAGTTGGGAATAAATTTATCCAAGAAGTTAAAAGACCTGTACTCAGTAAAGTATAAAACAGTGAAGAAACATTTTGAAGACACAGGAAAATGGAATCATATACCATGCTCCTGGATAAGAATTAACATCATTAAAATGTCCATACCATCCAAAGCAACCTATAGATTCAATGGAATCCCTATTAAAATACCAATGACATTTTTCCTTAACTAGAATAAATAATCCTAAATTTATATGGAACCATAAAAGACCCCAAATGACCACAGCAATCTGGAGAAAGAACAAAGTTGTCAGAATCATGCCACCTGATATCAAACTATACTCCAAAACTATAGTAATCAAAATAACATGATACTGCCATTTTAAAAAGACACCTAGATCAGTGGAACAGAATAGAGAGGATAGAAATAAACTGTAAGGTAGAGCAGCATAAGTGATTAAAAACACATTACCAGAGATAAAAAGAAACAATCATCAAGAAGACAAAATAATCCAGACTACATATGTATCCAGTCACAATTATTAAGCCAATTTTACAGGATTAAAAAGAGAAATAGACAAATCTACAAATATAACTGGAGATTTTTAACTCTTCTCTTAGAATTTAATGGACAAAGTAAACCAAAAAAATGAGTAGATATAAAATATTTGAACAACACTGTCATCCAAACTGACTTAACTAATATTTATTATATAAAACATAAAACACAAAAATGAAAAAATACACATTTCAGTCTTATATAAAATATCCATAAGGTAAATCATATTGCTAGACCATAAAATAAATCTCCCAAAAATGTCAAAATGACATCTTACAGAGTACATTCTCTGATCAAAATGGAATTAAATTAAAAATCAATACCTATAAGTTATCTAGAAAAATCATGAAATATTTGTAAATAAACTAATACATTTTAAGTAATACCATGGCACAACAAAGAATTTCTAAGTAAACCAAGAATGATTTTGAACTAAATGATAATCAAAACAACACAGGACATGTAGGAATAAGCAGAAGCATTGTTTATAAAGAAACTTAGTTTTGCATGGCTATACTATGAAAAAAAGCACAATGTGAAACATTATTTAAATTTCTACTTTAAAAAGGATAGGAAAAATAAAATAAAACCTCAGTAAGTAAATAGAATGAAATAAAAATAAGAGCAGAAATAAATGAAAGAGAAAACAAAATATTTTAGGCAAAAGTTAGTTCTTTAAAAATATTAATAAAATTGATAAACTTCTAGCTGGAATAGTTTTACATGAGATAAAGGAAACAAATTAATAATATTAGTAATACAGGAGGGATATCAAACACCAAAAAGGTTAACAAAGGAATATTTTGAACAAATTTGATGACTTAGATAAAAATGGCAAATTCCTTAAAAAACAAAATTTATCAAAACAATATTAGGAAGAAACACATATTCTAAATAGCACTAAATCTATTTTTAAAAGAATGTAATACAAAACAAAACACTTTAAATTCCAGGTCCTAATGGTTTTACTGACAATTTATAATAAATATTTAGGAACAGTGATATTAATTTTATTCAATTCCTTTATAGATTAAAATCAGAAGGAATATTTCCAATTCATTTTATAAGACCAAAATAACTGGAACATAAAACCTGACAAAGCTATTGTAAGAATAGAGAAATCATAGGACACAGAAGTAAAAAGCCTCAAAGTAATATTGGCAAGTTGATTTCACAGCAAAATCTTAGCAAATTGAATCAAGTAGAATATTAAAATATTGAATCCAGCAATATGTAAAAGATTATGCATTATACCACCTATTTCAATGGATCTTAGTAAAGCAAGAGTGGTTCAACATTTTTAAATCAATCAACATAATTCACTACCATAACAGAACTAAAGAAAATATTTAAATAATCATCTCAAATTCAACATCCATTCATTAGAAAATTTTAAGCAAACTAGGAACAAGAAGAAACTTCCTCAACTTGATAAATAGCATGTAAAGAAGAAACTACAGCTATTAAAATACACTTAATAGTTAAAGACTAAATGCCTTTTCCCTAAAAATGGGAACAAGGAAACAATCCCCCATCTGATCACTTTTATTAAATTATGTACTGATGGTGTAACAAAGAAAACTATGAATAGTAAAGAAATATGAAATAGGACTGGAAGATATACTTGTATGTTAGTCTATTTACAGATGACATAACTTACTCTGTAGAAAATTCTGAGGAATCTAAAAGAAAGCAAACTTCTAGATTGTATAAGCAAATTTAGCAATGTCTCTCATGGACTGCACAATTGTCAACATACTTCTGAAAAAAAAAAAAAGAAAAAAATGGAAATTCTTAAGGGATCTAATTTCAAGGCCACAGTATCAAAACAGTGTTGCACAGTATAAGGCTAGATCAGTGGGAAAAAATAGCAAATCTATGCATAAATCACACATGAGGTCAACTGATATTTTTATAAAGTTGCCAACAAATTTCAATGTTGAAAGTATAGTCTTTTCAACAACTAATGCTGTCAAAACTGAGTATCTGTATGGAAAATTTTTTTACTCCTTCCTCATATTACACAGAAATTAATTTGAAATGTAACACTGACTTAAACATAAAAACTAAATTTATATATATTTTAGAAGAGAAAATCATTTCATCCTTGTGTTAGGTAAAGGTTTCTTAGAGAAGACACAAAAAACATTAAGTATTAAAAATGAAGAATAAATTAAATTCCACAAAGATTAAAATTTTCTGTTCTTTAAATGACATCATTGAGGAAAGAAAAAAATGCAAGCCATAGAAGAAGAAAATATTTGTCACCTATATGCAAATAGTCTACATAATAAACATATACATATTTGTATATTTACATACAGTTGTAAAGCATCTGTATGCAGATATATAAATAACCCTTAAAATGTAGTAATATGAAGACAACTCAATAAAAAATTCACAAAATATTTGAAAAAAGACTATTAATTTTAAGGAAGTCATTAATTACATAAAAAGAAGTTAAACATAGTTAATACGATAGAAATGCAAATTAAAACCACTGAGATACTATTTCATACTCACTAAAATGACTAGAATTAAAAAGACTAGCAATACCAAATTTTAGTAATGATGTGAAACAAGCAAGACTCTCATATATGGCCTATAAGGGTGAAAAACTACATAATCACTTCAGAAAATAGTCTGGCAATTTCTTGTGTACTATACATTTCTCAAATACCCTAGCAATCCTGCTCCTAGATACCTACTCAAGAGAAATGAACTTATATCCACACCAGCACTCATACAAAATTATTCAGAGCAATTTTATGCCTGAGAGTCAACACCTAGGCACAGCTTAAATTTCAATCGATATGTAAATAGAAAAATAAATCGTGAAATATTCATGCAGTAGAATATACTCAGTAAAAACAAGGAAAAAACTACTGATATACGCAATAACATGGATAAACCTCAAAAACACGCCCAATCATATGTTCATATATATATCATCCGGGTACTCAGATATATCTATATACTCGTGTCTGTATCTATATCTGTATTTATATCTGCATCTGTACCTGTATCTATAGCTATATCATCTATGTTCATATCTGTATATACCTATATATCTCAGGTACACAGAAAAATGGTATCTTAATTTATCAAGTATTTTCCACCATATGAATCACGAAGTCTTTACTCACATGGTTACTATGACACAAAGTCCCTTGGTATCTATTGTTCTTAAAATTCACATCAATTATTAATGCCTCTTCATATCATACACCACCCACCTCCTACATGATGCTGTTCTCACCCCCTGTGTGTCTTCTCACGATACCCATTTGGGAGTCAAATACTTCCTTTTCTGTCCTATTTCATAAAGTCCAAAGGGAAGCACCTAAATTAGCCAAGGTGCTTGTTTCCCACCAACGCTGACAAAGGTGTCTGCCACTGAGAGACAGCTCAGCTACCCAGGTGGGAAATACTGCTACAGAGCAGACAGCTGCTCACAATGCCAGCACAAACAGGTGCAGATTTTATTGATGCAACAGAAGTGAAATAAACAAGATTAAAAATAGAGTTCCACACACAAGTACCGATTTCTCAGAGTAAAAGCAGGGAAGTGGACTTTCCAAGGAAATAATAAAGGGTCCTTTCCTGATCCTGCTGAGAATCATGGCCCTCCGACCCTCACAGTATTTATTCCACGGCCTTGGAGAGCTCTTATGATATTTCGGTCCCATAATGGTTGCATCGACATGAGGTTCTTTTCTGATAACAATAAACTGCTTACATAAAAAGAGGTACAATTTTGAAACCTATTTATTATTTTGGAACAGAGAGATGATGTGGTAAATTGAGAAAAAAAAGCTTCAGCATTTTATAGCACCTGTTATTAAGTGACAGAATCCGTATCTTTACGCCTAAAATTTGGACTTGGCCTTGTTACTTGCTTTAGTTAATGGGACATTAACAAGCATGATTCATGCAAAAGCTTGAAAAGGGTTCTTCAAGGGACTTACTATGAATATTTTGGAACTCAGTTGCCATGTGAAACAGCTTGAGTGAGCCTGCTGAAGACACATAGCTTATCCACCCCAGCCAAAAGCCAGACATGGATAAGGCCACCCAGGGTCAATCCACTCTCCATGATTCACAAGCTGATTGCAGTGGCCTGAAGGAACCCAGACAAGATAAATACATCAGCTCAGATGAGCCAAGTCCACATCGTTTACTCGCTGAGTCAGGAGCTAATAAATTATGTTTGCTGTGTTTGTTACACAGTGACATCTGACTGATACAGATGGCATAGCCAGCTCAACGCTGCAAAGTATTAGAGTGAGGACCATTTTCTGCTGAGTTCTGAGTCATAACGCAGATCATAGTTCTTGCCAGAGCGGTGAATGCATTGCTCATGGCATTCACTGAGTCTTATTCTAACTATAGGTAGAAGACAAAGGAAGTTTGTAGAAACTCCCTGACATCATTCATCATACCAAAGAACATTTATGGTATATTTTTTCACTTTATGTTGTATGTTTATGTTTACGTGTGTACGCATGTATGTATGTGCACATAACACCAGGACTTATCTCAAAATATGTATTTGAAAAGAGTCATTCAGTAAACTGTAGAAGACTAAGAGATCTATGTGCCATTTATGCAGTTTCCCTAGAACCTATTACATTTAATTATAACTCAAAATGATTGCACATTGTTACCAAAGGACTCATTTTAAAAACTAGGGGGAGAAATCTGCCAATGGTAGGAAAAGTCTATATAATATAGAAACATCTGACAAAAAGGAAGGAGAAAAGAAATCATAAATGAGTTGTGTGCTCTAGAACAGGGCCTTTCAATCTCTCCAGTTCTTAACTAACCTGGGAACTGGTTAAAGTGCGGATTTTGATTCAGTCAGTGGATCTGGGGTCTGGTCTACAAGTTTGTATTCCTAACATGCTCCTAGGAAATAGCCATGGCTGAGGTTCCACTCTGAGTAGCAGAACACTGGGCTCTGTCGTGGTCTTTGGGCAGCATTAGTAAGTTTCACAAGATTGGTAACATAACAACCAGCCATTCATTATTAGATACTGAAAGTATTATTTTGTCAGGAAAATATACTTACAAGCTTAACCCCACTACCACCACCATCACCAAATACAGGACACAGTGAAAACTCCTGGTTTCTTTATAAGTGACTTCAGAAGGAACTTTTTCTTATCTCAAGACTGATTCCTGTCAAAATCCAACTTTCTATTCCATTTGTCTGGAAATGTTGATAACTTGATGAAATGATACTTATGTAAAATTTACATCAGAGGCTGAGTTAGAAGACATGTAAACGATTCATCTTGCTGTTCTTGCTTTTATAATTGTTTTTACATTGTTTTTACCTTAAGGATATTTTCCCCCTAAGATTTATCAGATAAGCGTTGATATTTTGAGAGAGAAAATACTACTAGTGCTTGAACAGGAAGTCCAACTGCATGTCTACTACCTCTGTAAGCACCTAATGCCAAAGCTATATCAATTTAAAATCCCTAAATCTTCCTACTTAGCTAACCTCTGTTTAATTTAGGGTATATAATTTGCTAATTTAAATTCATAGATTTCTAAATTCTGTTTTTAGTGTCTTGTTGGGAGGCTATTAAAATAGAAACACTAACTCCTATTTGTCTTCCAATTTTTCTTGGAGACTTCCTAAGGAAGCTCAATAATTTCCTGAAATCTTAATTGCTATGAAAATCCTTCCTTGCATGCTAAGAAGTACCATAGAAGAGAAGTCCCACACATAGGCATTGGACATCTGAATGTAGGCATTCTGTATCTGCTCTCCAGTAATAAACTTCCCATTCCCAAACTGTGAGACTATGAACAACTTAGTTTAACCTTTCTTAAACTCGAGTTTTCTCATTTGTAGAAGAGAATAATAACATACCCCTCAGAGCTCTTGGTACTGCTGTTAAAACTGTAGTTGTCATATCACTTTTCAAAATTATATCATCTGTGGCAACAGAGAATGAATCAATTTCCTTTTTTTGCAGGACAGCCCTTTCTAGTGTTCATTCACTTATTTTTTCATTCAAAAATATCCATGGAACACTTATTTCTGGGCAATGCATCATAGTAAATGCTAAATACATGAACAGCAAGAGTTTTATTTGCAGTTAAGTGGGGATACAAATGTATAAAGGAAAAAATTATAACATGGTGTTGCCTTAGTTCAGGCTGCTATAACCAAATACTATATAGACTAGGTGGCGTGAACAACAAACCTTTATGTCTGATGGTTCTGGAGGATGGGAAGTCCAAGATCAAGGTACTGGCAGATTCCGTATCTGGTGAAGGCCTCCGTCCTGGTTTTTATATTGTTGTCTTCTGGCTGTATGCTCACATGGTAGAAAGAGAGATAGAGCTCTGGTCTTTCCCTCGTATTTTAAGGGCAAAAATCTCGTCACGGGAGCTCCACTCTTAAGACTTCATCCAAACCTAATTACCCACCAATTTTCATCTCCAAATACCCTCCAACTGCAGTGTTTCTCAGTGTAAACACATAGTAATCACTGCCTTCTTTCCTGTATATCCACCACAAATTAATAAATTAAATAGTAACAGGAAATAGCATCAAGCTTACAGAAACATAATTTCAATAATTCATACTCTTTCTCTTTGGCACATGTGCACATTTTCTTATTTCCAACTTTCCATACCACATCTCTTCTCCAGAATTTGTTCAGAGATTACTGATCATTTCCCCACATCTTTGGCTAGTCCTTACAAGCCCCTGGTCCTAAAAGAGCTAATTGATAGACTTGCCATTACTGTAACACCTCCTTATCTTGAGCTTCATTCACTCTTTAATGCAATACTCTCTTCTGGTTTTGAGGATCACTATCAATTTGTTCTGCTTGCTTTTTCCCCTTCTGTATGTCATTTCCCACAGGCAATATACCCAGACTGTATTTGTTCTTTTTTGCACATAAAATATGAGTTCAAAATATTTTGTTTGTATTTTGCTAAGAAAATGTCAAATTCTTCTGTCTTTGCCTTGTAGGCACTCTTTATTCAAGCCCCTGCCATATTTTTAAACTGTATTTAACTCCTCCCAACTTTATGTTTTTTTTTAATTTGATCTCCATTAAAACATTGCTTTGCATTAGATTATGTGCATTTATATTGACAAATCAATTTTATTGAATCCCTAACTACTCTTGGAGAAATATTCTAAATACTCTAAATTCCCTTTTAAAGATTCCCTTCATCAGAACAGACTCTTTTCATGCCTTACATTTTTACAATGTTGTTTTCAGGAAGATGAGCATATCTTCCAATAATTTTTAGTAGATTCTTTTTTGTTATATTTTTCTCCAATATAACACAACTCTTTTCTACTAAGAACTGTCTCAGATCTATACGTTTAATCATTTCCTCCATGTTTGTCAGAACCACCCGCAAAGCAGCTTTCTCCATGTTCCTGTTACTTCGCAAGAGAAATTAAGCATTTACTAAATCTTCTAGTAAACAGTAAATAGTAAAGTGATACATTCAGTATTATAAGAGCTGTCCAGAAAGTATCCAGCCACATGATGTGAAAAATAGAAGTATTTATGGCTGGATTTCTTTTCCAGACAGCCCTTGTATATTTACGCCCTCTGTTCCTACTACAATATCTCCGACTTCTGCAATGCCACTTTTGCAATTGTTATTTAAAAAGCCTTGGTCATAGCACCCACTTGATCAGGCAGACTTATGTGTATCACTTCCTTCACAATTCTATCTTTGTGTCTTTCTTTCCATCCTGGGGGGGCGTGTGTGTGTGTGTGTGTGTGTGTGTGTGTGTGTGTTATCTGTCATATTACTCTCAGGTGCTCAGACCTCCACAGAGGGTTATGACATCAATATTTGAATTTCTGACCATGAATTATCCCTCATTTTATTTATTTAAGAATATTTGTTCTTACGTTTTCCAATTTTCTGAATCACCCTAGAAAAATTTCCATTTGAAGAAAAAGGAGGAGGAGGAGAAAGAACCTCCCATGAACTGACTTATAATCATCCAGATCATTTATGTAGATTCAAAGTGGCTTCCAATGAGCCTGCCAATGGCTTTCTTAATCTCTCTTTTCTCTTTTAATTTCCTACTTTTCTCCACTCTGAACCTTTTATCCAGTTGGCAAAATCTCATGTTAATAGCATATAGCAGGTATTGAACACGTTCCACTTACCACACACATTCATACTAGCAACGTACACAGCAGAGCCCGTACCACCTTGTAATTAGGTGTTTTATCTTATGTCTTGTACTGAGCTAAGTTCGAAGGGGGTAAACATCTAATTGTCATTTGAATACCTTTACTAGCCCCCAGTACATATTCCAGGTACTTTATAAATGAATAAATAGGTCTGTAATAGCAGTCCTTTTTCTGTCCCACTATCAAATAGATCGTATCAGAAACAATCAGCAGCTCACTTCATAGTGGTCACTTATTCATTCGCATGCACTGAATCCAGAAAACAGCAACCGGAATAATTGATTAAAATAACTGAATTGGACTCTATTATTGTGCATTAGAGTAAAATATTAAGCAGAAATTTAAATTGTTTCCTGTATTGGACGTCACCACAAATTCAGATAGACGTAATCATGTCAACACCTTCAACAAATCACCAATCAGATGTGGAGAACTGCTTGAGTCATTTACTTTAGTCAATACCCAAATAGGAAACTGACTCCCTAAATGTACTCTTTCAATTTTCTATTTGCATAATTAAAGCTATGGAAGAAGCTCATTTGCACTGTTTGTTTTCCCATGATAGGTAGTTACCATGACAATGGTTATTGTTTGAGGATGATCAGGATATTAGTATGAGTGTTATTCACTACAGAATTAGCAGAGAATGATCCTACTCAGTAAGTCAGTGCATCTGAAAAACAAACAAAACAAACCATTCTGCACTTTCCTTAAATGAGATTTTTAAAATTACATCTTAGAAAAGATGGAACTTTTCTCAAAAGCACAATATTACTAATTTATTCAAATGTCAATAAACACTAGCTTAGAGCAGGTAATGCACAGACTCTCTTCCCTACAGAAGAAGAATGTCTTCTGTTCATGATAATTACCGACTGTGACAATGTCACAAAATGAATGTTTCAACAGAAACTACATCACCAAGAAAAATTCACTTCTAGAATTATGATTATAGGATTAGGAATGTGTTTCTTCTCCCATAGTTAAGTAATTTAATTCTGTAGAATGAAAAATATAATATGTAGCAGGCAACAGGATTAAAAACAGTATCAACAACAACAACGTGGGGTTCCTGAGCCTTTTTCTGACAGTATATACACTTCTTTGCAACTTTAAGCATATCATACAGAGGCTTAATTTAAGACTTCTTCCCTCTATGTCAGGGGTGCCCAATCCCCCTTTAGCTTCCCTGGGCCACACTGGAAGATGAATTGTCTTGGGCCACACATAAAATACACTAACATTAATGATATCTGATGAGCCAAAAAAGGGGGAGTCACAAGAAGATTTCATAATGTTTTAAGAAAGTTTACAGATTTGTTTTGGGCCACATTCAAAGCCGTTCTGGCCTACATATGTCCCATGGCTAAACTGAGGTAAATTATTCTTAACCTATTGCACAGATGTTGGCGCTACCCACAATACATGCTTAAAATCATAAGTGATCACATCTTCTCTCACATCTCTGCCACTAATTACATCTTCCATGTCAATCCAGCAGGCTGCCATGAATGGTTGTGCAGGAGCTCCACTCACAATTACAGAAGGAAATACACATAAAGAAAACAGTGTGGTAGCTCTACACTTTGGCTACCCATGTCCCATTGGGGTTTGTTACTAATTATATAACATATCTTTATTCATCAGGATAAAAAATTGGGTCAGACTGACAAAGAATATTGAACTCTAACTTATTTTCCCTTTGAAATGCTTCAAGTTTCCAGATGACTTCGTTTTGCTATTTCTTGAATGATTTGTGTAATTTCTACATTTCAAAATAGATGGTGAACTAGTCTCATTCCTTTTGAGGTTCTCAAACTGAATCATTTATACTTTCCTTTTTTTTTTTTTTTTTTTTTTTTTTTTTTTTTTTTTTTTTTTTTTTTTTTTTTTTTTTTTTTTTTTTTTTTTTTTTTGGTAGTTCCCTGGCTGGGAATCAAACTCAGGCTATAGCATTGAGAGTGCCGAAGCCTAGCCACTACACCACCAGGGAACCCCCTACTTTTCTAATCTACATAATTTGAAGCAAAAGTATAATAAAAATTTGAATCATTACTTCCAGATTACAAATGCAAGGGCTGTCCAGAAAGTATCCAGCCATGTAATACGAAAAAGAGGAATTTCTTGTTGGATTTTGTCCAGACAACCCTCTCATAAGTAGTTCTGAAACAAAGTAGAAAGTAAATGTCAAGTAACTTTTAAAAATAAAGTTTGATTTGCAAAAAAATATCTATTTGGTGTTGGTTTCTCTGCTCTTTGCCCCACCCCACAGCATCCCAAATGGATTCACTCTGCCTCTCCCTACAGTAAAGGAGATTTTTATTGTAAAGTTAGAGATCTTGTCCCACCTGCAATTGTTTAGAATTGAATGGTTTTGGTATGATGTTTACATTACCTCCTCATGAAACTTAAAGCATCAGTTAGAAAATGAAACTTTCTTTTTTGAAAAAGAAGTGCCGGCTTTGCCTCAAACTAGAAACAATATTTTTAAATGATAGCATTCAAGTCTAGCAAAATTTGCATAAGAAAGATCAATCCATACGGTTTCAACAGAAATAAAGCTTCCTCATTTTTACAAGGTAATTGGGAGACGGGTATCAAGAGTATTAAAAATATTCATTTTTCTTGGCCCATTAATTCCATATTTAAGAATCTCTTATATTTGAGAATACCATTATTAAAAATGTCTCCTATATCTCTCTTAGGGAAATAATCTTGAAATACAAAGAAAGACTTCTACACAAAGCTTTCTTTTTAACATTGTCAATGTATTAGAAAGACCTAAAAGTCTAACATAATTGAGTAAATTATGTTGAGTTCATGTATCAGGATACTTCCCATGGGACCAAAAAACCAACACAAACTTAAATATATATACACACACACACACACACACACACACACACACACACATACATCAAAGAGAAGAAATATATCTGTTTACATGTTGAAAGTATCAGGGATATATCAGGAAAATATGTTAAGTATTGGGGGGTAAAAGCAACCTATCTGTTCAGCTTCGTTCAAGGGGCTTGGTCCACTAGTGTCAACATGGCTGCCATTAGCACTGGAATTACCAGCCATTCAAGTCCAGCATAAAAATAAAAGAATCTCTAGTGTTTATTCTGACGATACCACCTGTTTCAGTGAGCATTACTGAAGCAATTGTCATGCCTAGCAAAATTATCCCCCACTGGCAAAATTTTGATCAAATGCCTTGAATCAGTCACTACAACAAGAAAGATTATTTTTTGTTTTGTTTTGTGTTGGTTTTGTTTTGGTTTGCTTTTGCTTCTGAAAGCTTTGTGATCTTGGGAGAGCGCACTAACATCTTAGGAATTATTAATAGTTTCCCATCTATTAAGTGAGAGATTTGGACCAAAGAGGTTTGGATCATTTTGGAAACCTTTAATCATAAGTACCTATGACACTACAGTGTTGACTCTGGGCTGACTTTTACATAGAAACATTTCCTAGGCAGAAACAAGCAACAAGCATGTCAGGATAAACTTAATAACCCTAAAGCATATGCTCTGTTACCAGCAAATCTTGGGGGAAAAATATATACATATACATATATATAAAAATATACAAATGTATATACATATGTTTATGTGTGTGTGTGTGTGTGTGTGTGTGTGTGTGTGTGTATAACACAATTGCTTGAAAAGAATGTGCCAAGGAGGATAAGAACAAGTTTTTTAAAAAAAATAAAATATTGTCAAATGTTGATCTGTTCAGACAGGACCACAATATTTTTGATGAAAGCATTATGGGTACATCCATTAAAGCCTAAGATGAACCCAATCTTTGGATTTTTTGAGATGCTTACAAGGGTACACCAAAAATGAAATCCTTATTATCTTGCAATGTTATCCTTTAGATTTGTGGAAAAGGCACAACAATTTGCAACTTATATAACAATTTACCTAGATTTTATATTACACTCTTGTATCAATTTATGTGTTCACACTTTGCCATATATTAAAATTGGGGAGCTGAGTATTCATAAGACAGCCAGAAGAGATTTCTCTATACCTCTGGACCTGATTCTGTCTCCTAAGTAGGAAAGTTGTAAGTTAAGATACATTGTTATGGTCCTATCCTTTGGATATACAACAAAGAATGAGTTCTTCTACTAATGTGAAAACTTCATCTCCCTAAAATTTTAAGAGTGTTCTCATTGGGTTAATAATTGATTTCCCCCTATTGTCAGTATGTACCAGATCTCATAAATGTCCAAGAAATATGGGTAGAGGGGTAGAGTGGGACATCATAAAACAAAGAGTAAGGAAAATTAAAAGTTGAATCTTCCTAATCTTGAAATTCACTTGCTATCTTAATTTTTTGGTGCAGAGTGTACTGTGATGTGGTACACTTGGCACTTCCATTCCTTTTTTTTTAGATTTGTGATGTTTTATATAGTGATGTATCATGATTTACCAAAAGGGGAGTCAGAAATATAAAAGCAAGTGTCTTAAGTGAAAAATTACAGATGGTATCAAATCTATGAGGGCCCTATTTTTAGGAATGAGGGTTTCTTCACAAGCTTTTAGGTGACAAATGACTCATCACACATATACTACATATTTGGCAAATCCTTCTAGAAACTGTATTGGATAATTAGAAACTCTTATTAAAAAGTCACTATAGTTTATAAAATATTTAAAATAATTACATATTATGAAATTACTTCATAAAGCACACAGCAAAACCTTAAAGTTGAATGAGTCATTCAACCCTAAACTCATTTTTTTTAGGCAAAATATTCTTATTCACTGATTACAAATTTTGATTAAGTTGGCTGAATAAAGAATGTCTTGTTAGTCTATTGGCTTTTCCAAGGAAATTTTTTTTTCTGGCACAGACACAAGCCTAGACACAAAATCTTACAGATTTCGTTCTAGTAATGAGAAACATCATGACTACTAGGGAAATGTATCACTTAGAAGAAGACTTAAGTGTGATATTTATTGGAAATTTCTATTCTTATATGGATGTATACTTTCTGCCTTATTTAATGAGATTTTTATCAAATGTGTCTATAATGGGATGCAGTTAATTTTATACCAACTCGTTAGTACTGACTTACCCAAGTGAAGTTGGCCCCTTTGAAGCAGACATCTTAGAAGGCTACACATGGATTTCAACAATATTGTTTCTACAGTGCCATTAAGAGAAGGAGAGAGTGAAGGAAAGAAAAGTAGGAAAAAGGGAAAGAGGAAGAGTGAAGAAAAAGGGAAAGAACCTACTATGCTGTTTTAAGAACCTGCCATACGCCTGGCACTACTAGGTGACAACATCGAAGTAGATAATGTTAGCCTTGTTTTATAGATGAGGAAACGGATCAAGGGGGTTAAATAACTTCCCTTACCTAGTCACTGTGTAACAAATGTTTACCCCAAAATCAGGTGGCTTAGAACAAAAGTTTGATTTGCTCGTCGTTCTCTGAGTTAGCAATTTGGGAGGGCCCCGCTGGGAAGGTCTTCTGTTAGCCTTGACTGGGGTCACTCCTGTAGTGGCCGCAGTCAGGAGATGGCTGGCGTGGGCTGAATGGTCTGAGGCAGCCCACTCCAATGTCTTATTGCTGGGGATGGCTGTTGGCCCGGCCACCTGTCTCCAGCAGGCTGTCTTAAATAAACATCTTGATACAGTGGCCACATTCAGAGAGAGCGAACACCTATGTACAAATGTTTTTGAAGATTCTGCTTGTGTTACGTTAGCTATAACAGTATCTAGTGTACATGTCCCATTTTTAAAGTGATAAGATTAAAATCCAAGTCTTTCCAAAAACAATCCTTCTGTCCTTTCCATTGTTTCATGTTGTTACTTTTTGCTTCCACGTTTTCAATAAATGTTTCAGAGAACAAAGTCAAGAGAAACAGCCATGCATGGTATGCCAGTAGTAAAAGCCTATCTTGGTAAAAGTCTGCTGTTTTTAAAAATATTTTTAATATTCCTCGCATTAGTTAGCTTTTGCTAAGGCAACAAACAAGTTCATTATTTAAGCAGAATACAGTTATTACAATTTTCATACTGTTCTCAGGCTGCATAGAGACTTAAAGCGTCAGTTTACACTTCAAAGAACCATGGCCTCTAATTCATTCTGACAATACAATTCTCTCAAAAACGTTGTTGGCTTTTTGTGTGTGTCTGTCTGTATTTCATCTAGGTATTTCCTTGGTCAGGACCACATCAACAAATGTTTTTCTAACATTCCTCACTCTAGAACTCTGCTGTACAGCTATTCTTCACATATGGGTATTGAACATCTGAAATGTAACTTGTCTGAATTGAGATGAGCTACAAATGTAAAGCACACACATGCTTTTCAACACTCAGTACAAAAAAAAAGAAAAGGTCTTGCTAATATTTTTATATTGATTACATGTGGAAATTGTGTTATTATGTTTATGACGGCTGTCTGGAATAAATCCAGCCATAAATGCCTCTATTTTTCATATTGCATGGCTGAATATTTTCTGCACAGCCCTCATGTATATATTGGATTTAATAAAAATATACTTATTAGAATTAATAAAATGATTAAAATTAGTTTCATCTGTTTATTTTTATTTTTAAAATGAGGTTTAAAATTCTTTTTAATTACATGTGGGATTTGCAGTATATTGCTACTGGATAGTGCTGTTCTATTGTTAATTTCAGTTGCCTCTACATTAACATTATTCCCTGGGATAGCAACCCATGTAGGGTCTTTAATCTGAGAACTTTTCTCCAACTGGTTCCATCTTAATCTAATAAGAGGTCTTAACAAAGGGTGTGATAGCCAAACCTTTGACATTTTTTTTTTTTTCGCAACTGGATTTTCTTAATTTGAGAACACAGGAGATGAGAAAGAATTGTATCTTTCAATGGGCCAGTCATAGAATGTTGATATTATCTCTCTTTCTCATCCTTGGAAAGGGGCCAATTAGTCTCTTAGCTCATGCTGTGTTGTAATACCTAATCAAATTTAGCCAATAACCAAATTATATTATAAAAATTCTGTTCCATGTTTCTTTGTCCAAAGTTACAAATATATTAGATGCATTTTGTGCTTCCAATTTATTGCAGATAATCTTTTTGTCAAATATTTTATCAATTTATAACTTAGGTGGTTATCTTCCCTGCCTCTTACATATCAGTTTATTTGCTGTCTACTTGCCTTTACTGTATTTTAGGGTTCTTTTTGGCATCCTGCCACTTCTGGCACCATTTACATTACTGATCCATCTTTATAGTAATAAACAACTTCTCTATCTTAGAGGCTTATAAAAATAATAGTAATAATTTCTTGCTCATGCAACATTCTCTTGGGCATAACTGGGCTCAGACTCCCTCTTTTTTCTCATGCTGAGTCCAGACTGAAAGGGTGGCCACTATGTGAAAATGCCATTATCTCATGGCGGGAACAAAAGATATAGAGCCAAACCATAAAGGCACATTTAAAGTCTCTACCTCGGTATGGTAAATGTCATTTTTGCTTGCATTCCTTCAGCCAAGGCACGTCATATGACCAAGCTAAAAACCAATGCCTGCAGAGAAGTAAGGGATGGGGTGGAGAGGAAATAAATCATTATGAATTTATAATTTGATCTACCATATTACTCTTTTATTGCTCTTCCAGAATTATCTCCAAAGCCAATCTTCATGTAACAGAAGAAAATCAATATTCTTAGAGTCCACCAAACATTCATTTCTAAACTAGCGTGCCCTAGCCTTAGTCAATCTCTCCATACATCTGGGAAGCATTTATCAACATCATGCAAAAACAAAATAATAACTTTAGAAGGAGAAAATTGGCTGTCAATGATAATATTTCGAAGAATGTGCCACAGACTGTGAAGTCAATGCACCCCAAAAGTGTAGCTAATGTGTCTTGAGCATTAGTGAAATTATAGCAAATAATTAAAATTAGGCCTCTCCTCAAGTTAAAAGATTAGCTCTATTAAAACATTCACTGGTTTGCTTTATACTTACATTTTGTCTCAAAAAACTACAGGTTTATTTTTCTGGCCATCTTTTTCAGCTCTTTTTTTTTAATTCATTTTTATTGACAGACTTTTTGGGGTGACATCTGTTAGCAAGACTTACATAGGTTTCAGGCATACAATTCCACAGTTCATTGTCAACTTGTTGTATAATAAGTTCAGCACTTTTGTGACTTTTACACAGACTTTTAATTTTCCCATGTTACTTCCATTGTTTTTGATATCCACCTATTAATAAAATGAAACTATCCTAATTTAAACTCTTAAAAAGCTGAGCCTCAGATAATTCAAGGCAATATTAATTATCTGAAAATAAGATTGCTGCCCTCTACTAGAAGATTGATCAATATCCTTTTTCTCTCCTTCTTCATTGTGTTCCTGGAAAAAAATCAACATAGTTTTCCTAAAAATTCCTGTGCTACTTTATAGTCTTTTAAAAACTTTGTAATTTTACATTTTGACTTCCAACTTAAAATATTCAAATACAAGAGTGTTCTGTTTCATACATCACCATTTTGTAATTAAATAATTTCTCAGATCTCAATTTCAAGACCCAGGATTTAGAAAACCAAAAATTAATCAACTTTCTTAAAAATATTATGACATCTCACCAAAGAACACAACACAGATGGCCAATACTCATACAAATGGTTGTCTACATTGTATGTTATCAAGGCAATGCAAGTTAAAACGAGCACCATTACTACTACACACCCATTAGAATGGCCCAAATCCAGAATGCTAATAACACAAAATGTTGGAGAGAACGTGGAGAAACAGAAACTTACACACGTTGCTGGTGGGAATGCAAAATGGTACAGCCGCTTTACAAGACAGCTGGCAGTCTGTTACAAAACTAAACACACTCTTACCATACAATTAAGCAATTGTACTCATCAGGTACTCAAAGGAGTTGAAAACTTATGTTCACAAAACACTGCACACAGATGGTTACAGCAGCTTAATTGATAATTGCCCAAATTTGGAAGGAAACAAGATGTCTTTTGATAGGTGAATGAACAGATACACTGGTACATTCACACAGTGAAGTATTATTCAGTGTTAAGAAAAAAAAAAAGGAGCTATCATGGCATGAAAAGACATGGAGGAAACTTAAATGCATTTTACTGAGAGAAGCCAATCTGAAAATGCTATATACTATATGAGTCCCAACATACGATGTTCTAGAAATGGCAAAACTGAGGAAATAATGAAAAGATCAGTGATTTCCAAAGGTAGAATGGTGGAGAGATGAATTGGGGGTGCGCAGATGCTTTCGGGGGCAGCAAAAGTACTCTATATATTATAGTGATAGATATATGTCATCATGCATTTATCTAAAGAATGAACAACCCCAAGAGTGAACCCTAAGATATACTATGGACTTTGAGGGATCATGTGGCAATGTAGGTTCTTTCTTGACAAGAAAATGTAACATTCTGTTGAGTTATGTTGATAACAGGGGAGACTGGGCATGTGTTAGGGTGGGGGGTGTGTGGGAAATCTCTGTACTTCCCTCTCAAATTTGCTGTAAATCTCAAATTGTTTTAAAAATTAAGCCTTAATAAAATATTGTTACTTTTATTAATTTTAAGCCTGTGGATATAAAAATACTGGTGAGTTTGAGCCAAAAGGACCCTTACATATTTGGATAAAAATTAGTCATAAGAAATTAAGTTATTTTATATCACCAAGTATAAATGCACATCACGTACTGAGCTCTTACTATCTGCTAGGCATTTTCTAAGGCATTTAGATTAATTCATGTAATTCCTATAACATACTAATTTCTAAATATTCTGTTAAATTATAAAATGAATTCAAATTTAGAAAAGTAGAAATGATAAAAAATGTGAAAGAATAAACAATAACCAAAATTTCACCACCTAGAAATCTGTTAACTTATTAGGTCATCCTGAGCTTTTCCTTATGCTTCTTCCTTAACATGATGTAGGCCAGGCATGTCCAACCTGCATCCCAGACTGCTTTGAATGTGACTCAATACAAATTCTGAAAATATGAGATTTTTTTGGAATCTTTTTTTTTTTTTTTTTTGCTCATCAGCTATTGTTAGTGTATTTTATGTATGGCCCAAGACAATTGTTCTTCCAACAGGGAAGCCAAAAGATTGGACACTGTTGATGTGGGCCTTCTTTATTTTGAGATCAGGTAACTATTCATCTATATCTTTTACTAGCTATTCTCTTAACTTTATTTTTGCTTCATTTACCACTTTACTACATGTCATGGACTGAATGTTTGTATCCCCTCATTATCCATATGTTGAAGCTCTAATACCCAATGTGACTCTATTTTGGATAGGTCCCCTGAAGACATGATCAAGGTTAAATGAGGTCAGAAGGGTAGGATCCTAATCTAATAGTGCTGGTGTCCTCATAAGCAGAGAAAGGGATATCAGAACACTCTCTCTTCTCCATGTGAGAACACAGTGAGAGGGTGGCCTATCTGCAAACCAGAAACTGGCTTGCACCTTGAACTTGGACTTCTGAGCCCTGAGAACTGAGAGAAATAAATCTTTGTTGTTTAAACACCCGGTCTGTGGTATTTTGCTATAGCAGCCCAAGCAGCCCAATATTCTAGGTTTATCATTTTTTTTATGATTACCCATTTTTCATGACATCACGTATTCAGTAAGCCTTCCATTCCTCTACAGGTTTATTTTGCCAACTTTTTGGTTTTTTTGCAATGGGAAACAAACTTTTTCATTCTAAAAGGTTAAATTCAAACTACAATGTCTGCTTAGCTTAAATGCCTACATTTTATTTATTTTTTAAAATTTATTTTTATTGTTAGACTTACTGGGGTGACATCTGTTAGCAAGAATTACACAGGTTTCAGGCATACAATTCTGCAGTGCATTGTCAACTTGTTGTAGTTTGCCAACTTTTTAATGTAGCATACTTAAATCAAATGCATTCTGGACTTTTCAATTTATTTCTGTACCTAATATATACTGATTTAATTATATTTGGTTCAAATTTACACACACACACACACACACACACACACACACACACACACTTGATTTGTCTCTCTGTGAAGTTATCTCCAACAACTGGGTCCTGTAAGGCCCCAATTTCTCATGTTTTACATGATTCAGGTAAAATTCTCCCCTTGAAATTGGAGGACCCAGGTCCCTTTTGAACAGTCATTCTCCAAAGAGAAATGACAACTATTCTGGGTTGCCAGCTACTTTGAAGTTATTCTTCTTAAATGAAGTATAGAGGGTAGAGGTGAATAGAGATTTTAAAATCTATCTTAAACATCCAATTCTTCAAGCTCTGTTCTGCCTCCTCACCTTCTAACTAGGACTGTCCCCTGCAAGTGAAGTGGGCTTTTATCTAATTCTAGCTAAACCTTGACAGTCTCATTAGCTTTTTGATGACATTTCCTGTTCCTTCCATCATTGAGGCCTTTTGCATGACAGACACCATCTGTCTGGGGCCCTGAAGTTTTCTTCAGAACTTCATCCCTCTAATTTTCAGATGGGGATCCTTTTATATGCACATCAGCTTTCTGACCAATTGATCTGTCTGAGGTATTTCTTTTGTCCTGTTTAACCATTTTCGGTCCTAGTATTGCCTCGAAATAATCTCTCCTATTGTCCCACATCCTGCGCTGTTGGGCTGCACAACTGAGAAGAGCGAAAGGAGGCAAAGCCCCACATTCGTGACTCATGTGATTTCGGAGACATTTCTGGGAATGACTGTAAAGTAAGAAAGAATTTCCACAGCTTCTCCATCCTCCTTTGCCTGCTCCCTACCTGTGCTTTTGTGAATCTTCTGTGCAAGTGCGTTGGGGACTCATTCAAAGTTCTCAAAGGAGTTAGGAATTCAGGCACGGTTTAGCCAGGCAGTTCTGATTTGGGGCATCTCAAATGGTCACGATGTTTGCTGGGGCTCAGTGAGCTGAAACTTTGACTGAGGCTGAAAGATTTACATCCAGGGTAGATCACTCACATGGCAAGTGAGTGCTGGCTCTGGGTGGCAGGCTCCTATTTACACTCTTCACAGGTGTCCTTAATTTGTCATTCTTGTAAATGATCTATCCTTTATAACATTACAAAATGAATATTCCCAAAACATTGCTTTCTTCCCATATTTCTTTATCAAGTTCTAGTCTCAAACCCTCAATGGCAAGTCACCAGTTCTTAGCTGTTAGATGTCAAATTTAGGAGGATTTCTATAAATCTTGAGATAAGAAGCCCTATGGTTTATTCAGTTACTGAAAACGCAACTTCAAAGATAGTTACCCCTTTAGTACAAATTCATTATTAGCAAAAGACCAAAACAAAAGCAACTAAATAAACAATGTGGATACTCTCTGAGTGTATTTGATCCATGCAAGTGTCTAAAAAAAAAAAATCCAAAGAATTGCTATGCAATTCAAGGAGAAAAGAGGTTTATTTATGTAATATAAAAAATTATACATTATTGTTATCACCTTTAAATTTTAGTTTACTCACCATTTACTCAACTATAGTGATAGATTAGAAAAACAGATTATCTAGACATGTACATTTATATGTACTATATATGTATCTAATTTAAAATTTACTCAAGAATGTGTATTTTTTTCATATTATAATATGCAGTATCAGATGTCCTGAGAGTTTATTTTCAACTATATAATCATTTGGTGAAGATATCTCTTGGAGGGAAAGAGGTTCTAGCCTTTAGTTCTCCAAAGGACTATTGTACTGTCAGCTGCAGTTACATCTATCCCTTCACCCAGTTCCATTCCAAGGCTTCGCTCCTCCATGAAGTCTTTCCTAATCACTCCTGCCTAAGAAATTGTCTCCTTGCTGCAAGTCCCTGTTGTCAATGCTATTTGTACCAGTCGTGGTACATAACATTCAGTGCATTGTATTGCCACCTGCTTTTTTCTTTATGTGTATTTGTAAGCTGTTGCAAACACATTATGAGATTCTTAAATCCTTTTCTACTTATAAAATGAGTGGAAGAGAGTAAAGCTCTTAGCACATACTAGGTGTTCAATTAATGTTAAGTCTTCTCCACATTCCATGTGTTTCCTGCCTAGATCACCAAACACACAACCACATTCAAAAACATGAATTAAATGTTTGTGAACTGACTGGAAATCACAACATGATAGCAGCTATATGGGCATATTATATTACACTCTGTATAAATGAAACCATCATGTACAATATTCATATTAACCCAAAGGTTCCAAAACAATCATCCCTACCTCACAAAGTTAATGAGATGCATAAGGGAATTGAATGTGGTCTCTCTCCAACTACACAGATGTTTATATTCCACATACAACTTGACTTACACAGACTTCTACTCAGACTTTCTGACGTTTATGTGGCCCCACTCAGACACATGTGGTTAGAAGAGCTGGTAAATATTGAGACCTACTCTCCAACCCATGGGTGGCAAGGTAAGCTTAAATATGTGTGGGGGCAGAAGCAGACACAGTCACCATGCAGCCTTGAAAAGGAAGAGGAAGAAATGTTTGCTTGCTTGCTTGCTTGTTAGGATTCCTTTCTTCTTTCTATAAATATGTTCTAGAACAAAGTCACCAAGTGGAAGCCCATGCACCCTACCAAGCTACAGATTTATTTTAGCCAGTAAAAGGATTATTTTTTCCTTTTAATTAAACCACCATTTAATAATGAGGAGAGTCACATTCAAGTCTCCTTTTCAGCTTCTCAAAAAAACTCTGCCAACATGGGCTCTAAAGCCTCTATTGTGACCACAAGGTAGAGCTGAGTTACAATGCCCCTTTCCAGAAGATTCATATAAAAATAGCTGACAAATAAGGCATCTTAAAAGTGGATGTCATAGGTATTCTTAGGAGGAGGTTGTCACTTTAAGCAAGAGGATCAATTAGAATTTGTTAAAATGATGCCATTGGGATGGAGCCTTAAGACTTCAACTTGTACGAGGGCTGTCCAGAAAGAATCCAGCCATGCAACAGGAAAACTAGAGGCATTTACAGGTGGATTTTCTGAACAGCCCTCATATATATGGAGAAGGTAACACAGGCTGAGATTTGGCGTAAAGGGAAACACGAATCATTTTTTGGTGGCAAGCTAAGTAGCAATCTTGCTTGGAACAAAATCATCTCATAGAGTCAAGAGAAAAATAGCTTAGGGAAGAAAAATTTTTTTTCAAAATTTGAATGCAAGATAAAAGTTTACTCCTAGATTTGTAGGCCATTCACAGCCATGCGGTTTTTTTGTTTTCCTCTCTTCATTATTTCCTTTATTTTTTTCTTCCTAATTTTTTATTGCTATCAATTTCTTATATTGGAATATTTTTTTATTTTAGTATAAAATTTCTTTCAAACACAATCACCTACTACCTCCCTAAGAAGGGTAAAATCTGAATCTATGATTAGGATGACCACACTTCCTTGAGACAAAACTGGGATATTGGGATGACAAAAACGGGACGGGGTTATGTAGTATTCCGTGTGCGTGGCAAAGTAAGGCGACAGCAAAAGTGTGATTCCGTGAACATAATGAGCTAACAATTACTCTTCAGGGACAGAACTCACACAAAAATTTAGGGGACTGTTTTTCACCACAATCATGCCATGAATATTTCTCTGATGAAGTAATTTTACGCAGCAAATTTTGGTCTTTCAACAGCTTATCATAAAACTTGTCACACTCTGTGACATAACTCTATTTTACAATTAACAAAGCCTTCATTGTCTCAACACTTAATCTCTATTTCTCCTTTGACCACACACTGTCCATAACAGAATATATTCTTTTGACAGTTGCTGTGTTTCCTACAAGACAATGAAAAAACCCTACAATATTGCAAAAGTCTTGAAAATCTAGGCATTTTTTTTGCTCATTTTAGAAAAAAATCTTTACCTGTCTATAAGATACAGAAATGTTTTCTTTATTCCATGTATCCAACTGCCTCACAATATTAGATTTTATGCAGGTCCACTGATCGAATACATGAGCTTCTTCTGTGTCTCTGTGTGTGATGAGTTCCTTGTTCGGGTTGTCCTTTATTTCTTTCCATTCAGGTATCTTCCTTTGTAGCACCCACTTGATTTTCTCAGTGTTTCCTACACTGGACTTCCACTTGTTGATATATTCTAAGTGTTTTTTAAGAAATTCTCAACTACTTCAAAAAACTTCACCTCATTAATTTCTACTGAATCGACTAACATTTTCAGTTTTTTTTTTTAATCTCATTAGTTACAAATGCTTCACATTTTCTGGACTCTAAATTGTTTATAAGATTTTTAATGTTTATGGCTACTTCTGCCCCTGAAAAAATATTATCTTTTTCAATTAAATTAATGTAAATTTGGAACATAAACACTTGATCTCTGCATATACCAATAAAATACTTATAAAATACAACATGAGAAGTAAAAATATCTGTATGGCATACCATACTGAACACTTGAATGCAGCACTACATTGGCCAAACTGCAAAAAATCATAAACATACACAAAAAATTTAAAAAAAGGAATAAACACCCCAACAGCTATCACAAGCTGGTATATGCTAATGTCCCACACATATCTGCAGTTAAACAACAAAAGAGCTAACAGCATGCTGAACCAAAATATGAGTCTGAAAAGTCTAAATCAAATTGAACGTAGGGCAGAAAGAATCTCTATGGGCAAAATGATAGTAGAAATGACAGTAAGACTCACAGTCACTGCATCCCACACTCCTCACCTGATGGGAACAGACAGCCAGGTGAGCCTGTACAGTAGTTCGTGTGCATGGAGACGGTCCTGGTTCCCACCCACTGAATGGGACTTAGCCACTGCCTCTTGAAATCCCGCCACTGCAGACAAGCAAGGGGCTGGTGTCTGATTGTCACTAGCTCAAGAAGTCAGGCCCTGACCAAATAAAGTAAATGGAACTTCCTCTTTTGTCACACTAGTAGTTCTCCTGCATGCATGGATTAGCATGGAGCCTTATGATAAATAAGCAACCCAGATTCAGTTTTTTACAAAAATTAAAAAATGGGACAAAATTGGTATTTATATTAAAATGACAAAATGGTTGGGAAATATATATAAAAAAACAGTACTGTTCCATTTAAAACAGTACATACAGTAAGCCTATCTATGATATGTATAAGGCTAGTACTTACTCCACATAACCTATATTAAAATAACTTCTTGTTATTTAGGTCAGCTTAACATCTTTTCAGATTGTAGTCCCAAACCAACAACATAAGATACCATTCATTGTAGGCAATTAGACAACCATGGTGGGAATCTAGGGAGAAATGAGGAGGTAGTGCCACAATTGTTAGTCATTTCTGCTATTTGACAACAAAAATATTTCACACTTTAGGACACAAATATTTCTAGCTTTGTATGCTGGGATTCCTATATTCTGGACATCAGAAGCAAAATTCTAGCCAAGTGCCTTTGCTAGTCACAGTTAGAAAAAATGAGTATGGACCTCTACTTCCTGTTTTTATTTGGTTGCAATAAGTAATCTTAAGATTGTGTAGTTTCCAATCAGTTTTTTGTAGGTTATTTATATGCAGAACAATTTCACAATAATTTTGCTCGGGAGATTTCATTTTTCAAAATAGACAGGCAAGAGTTATGGCTGCTCCTGTCCAGAGTTGCTGATGACAAGGAATAATATATCTCAGAGAGGACAAGATGGTGGTCAGCTACCTCTAGGCCCTCAGGTTGTTGTGACTCAGACCTCTTCCTAACAGAGTGTTCTGTAAACCATGCCATGTGAAGAGCCTTTTCAGCTTTGTCTAAGAACTTGGGTCTTTCCACTAAAAGCATACTAAGAGGTCCAAATTATTAAAATATACTCCCTTCCATTGTTTTACACAATTCCCATCAAAAGGCAGTCTTTATCTCCACCTACTTAATCTTAGTAAGCTTTAACTAATAGAGTCCAGTGTTGTTAAGTGGTTTCTGAAAGTAAGTCTGAAAAGGTCCTGCAACCTGATGCTGTATGGGGTGTTTGCACTGAGTAAAGCCAGTTGTCATGTGAGAAGTGCAACTAAACCCTGAGAGCGCCATGCCAGAGAGGCCACATATACATACTGAGGATGATAGTTCAATTCAACCTCACTAATGTAGATAATGCATAAATGATGCCATCTTGGGGCCTCCAGACCAGCCCGCCCACCTTCCAAATAATTTTGACCTCAGCAGATGCCACAGGGAACAAAAGTCATGCCCAGTGAACACTCCTCAAATTCCTGACTCACAAAATTGCACACTAGAAATGTCTGTTTTACACTGCTAAAGTGTTAATATGGTATGTTATACATCAATAGCAATCAGAACATATAATACATTGACTGCTATTTTTTGTACAGCTGCCAAGGGTAGAACTACTAAGAATAGTGTAAGTTATGACTAGGCATACAATAATTTAATTTGAAGAAAAACTTTCTAATACATTCTAAAATGAAATGAGTTGTGAAAAGGAGAGAGATTCTTGACACCAGAAGTAGTTAAGCAGAAGCCACATGACCCTATGCTTAAGAGGTTATCCTAGGAGTTAAATTATTAGATAAAGAGAAAATAAAAAAGGCTTCCAATTCTGAGAATAGTTGTTGTATACAAAGCAATATTAAAAATAATATTATCTCATTTTACTTAGTCCTCAAAGTGGCTTAAATATACATGAATTTAGATCTCAGGACAACTCTGTATGATAAAATTGGGGCATATATTGTCCCTATTTTACAATAGCTAGCTAATACCTTTACTAAGTATTATACTTTCTAAGGGTCATACTAGCTCAAACACTTTCTAATCTAAATCTCAAAATAACCCTATGGGATACATTCTATTATTATTTTGATTTTACCTAAGAGTTGATTTAGTCACAGAAAGGGTAAATAATCGACCAAGATCACGCAGGACATATGTGAGGTGAAGGCAGAAATCAAGACCAAATATTGTGACTCCAGAGACTGCACCCTTAACCACTATTATGAGACAACTTACGCTGGGTGCATAGCATTACATACCACATTAGTAATAATAATGGTTAACATATTTGACTTGTTTTCAAAGAATCTTTGGGAATTTGTTTTTGTTTGTGTTGTTCTGTGGGGGAGGAGGGTATGCATGTGTGTGTATGTGTTTGTGTTTGATTAGGCAATGAAAATACATATTAATGGGAATTTAGATTAAAACCTTTAAAATGTTTTATAATCACAACTTCTTGATATGCAGAGTATGTATTTACTCAGCCAGCTCACTTAACACAAACGGCTTGAGATTTCTCAACACTACATCACAATACTGCAATATTAAAAATACTGGGAAGATGATCTCTCCCCTCCTTCATGATAATAAACTAATATTTTCTTAAGTATTTATTCTATGCCAGGCACATTGCTAAGGGATTCAATCACCCCAATGAGGTAGGATGACATTACCGTGGACAATTTCCCAATGAGAAACTCAGATAACGTTAAAGTTCTTCTTCTTTGGGCTGTGACAGCATCATGATTTGAACCCAAGTCTTTCCAGAGGAAAAAAATTCTATGCTTTTAACTACCCACGAGTATCAGTATTAAACTAATTCAAATAAAATTAAATCCCCTATTGAACCTTCTAGAAAAAGTTCACAGTTTCCTCAATAGCCCATTCCAATGTTAACAAATTCTTCCATTAATAAATCCCATTTGCATTTTAATTAATAATTTCATATTTCAACATAAAGGACTTTCTCTTCTCTGATTTAAGAGGTGACTTAGAAATGCTAGCTTTCCCTGTCTCTGAAACAATCTTCCATTCTTTACATGTTTGATCTGCACTAATTTACTACTTTGTTCAATGTGAAACCAAATTTTGGTAGAAGAAGCATTCCTGTAAGACTCAGTGTGGTGACTATGATCAAGTCCTCAGTTAAAATTCGACCTCCAAAATTTTCTAATTTTTGTAACCTTGTACATGGTACATAGCCTCTTTGAAATATCCTTTCTCCTATCTGAAAAAATGGAATCTTACTACCTGCCTCATAAGACTATATGAGAATTAAAGGAGATGAGAGTGATGAGCATAGTGTCATAACAAAGATAACTACCAGGCTCTATACTTTATAGACATTATATCATATAATCCTCACAATGATCCTATGAAGTACATGTCATTATTATTGCTATTGACATTTTACAAATGAGGAATGAAAGTGCAGAGAGATTAATCATGTTGCATAATGCTATCAAGCTACTGAGTAGTGGAGCCTGATTTAAACACAGGCAGTCTGGGTGCTCTTAATCCTAATGATACATTGAAGTCTTAAGTAGATAGATTCATCTAGTAGCTATTTTTTTTAATAAGTAGTAAGTATAGGACTCAATAATATGAATTGAAATGTAGTCCAACTGAAGGAACATGTATAACAGGCTTACCTTCATTACATATACACAGAACATTCCTTATCTATAAAATGAAAATCAGAGCACTTATATCTAAAGTGAGGGTCTTAAATACTGCAAGTTTATAAATGAAATATTGAAATATGTTATGGTAAAAGATAATTATTTGAATTGGTAAATTTATACTTGATATCATGGCTCAATTGCAATTTAAAATATATTGACAGCACTAAAACAAGACTCATTAAGCACTTAGTACTGAAACTTCTAAGTATATAAGATGGCCCATCTTATTTAATCCTAACGACCCCCAAATACACTAGGTATAATGTAGTTACATACTATGCACTTTTAACTTACTCAAAACCAAAAGCTTTTACTTAGCAAACAATAAATTAAAGTGAGAGAGATGGTAACACAAATATGAAAACGATCTGCCCTTATGCCAGTCAAAGGACATGTGAGTCAGAGGGAACAGTTTTGCAGACAATCATATATGTTCTCTGGTTCTCAGTTCCTTTGTTCATCTCATAAAAATGACATCTGACTCTGCTAAGCTTTCTCTTAATAATAGATATCTTTAATTCAATATTATGTATAAAAATAAGCCAATTTTTTTTTTGGTTTAAATAAAGAATCGGTGATCCACTCCAATATAGAGGGAAAAAAATGCTATATTGGAATCATTAAGGAACGAACAGTATATCTACATACAATATGAGCTCTGACAATTAATTTTGCCAACTCATCCTAGAAAAAGTACTACGTACCTCATTGTTCAATATCACTACAGTTCGAAGTACTCCGCTTAGGAAGCTATGCACCGATGTTAGCACCTAGTCCACCCTTCAAAATAATTTTGGAACTCTTTTTCTGGAATGGCCATCAAAGCTATCATCATATTACCCTTGATGTCCTGAATGTCATTAAAATGTCTTCCT